>JBAWJQ010001217.1:0-243517 GCA_037783105.1 Bactrocera zonata | reverse complement strand
TACTATTAATACGTATATATGTACAGGGTAGGCCATTTAAAGTTGACCCATTTGTTTCTAAAAAAAAAGAACAAAAGAAAACAATGTTTTTTGTTCATTTCAAAAATAATTTATTTTGGTCCAAGGGGATTTGTTTCAGCTAATATTTAAAAATTAGATCGCGTAAATGGGCACCTTTAGCTTTGACAGCTAAATGCACTCTTTTTTCGACATTTTCCATGACTTTGGCCAATGTTTCGGATGATATGGCGGCTGTTTCACGTCGAATGTTGGCTTTCAGTTGAGCTAAGGTCTTTGGCTTATTAGCGTATACCTTGGATTTCAAATAACCCCACAAATAAAAGTCTGGTGGCGTCAAATCTGGTGATCTCGGTGGCCAGTCAACATCACCATTTTTCGATATCAATCGCCCGGGGAAAAATGGTCGCAATAAATTGATTGTTGGTCGAGCTGTATGGCATGTAGCCCCTTCCTGTTGAAACCAGAAGTTTCCATGTCATTTTCGCGAATAATGGGTATCACAAAATCCGTTATCATGGCTCGATAACGCTCACCATTGACTGTTGTCGTGGCTCCATCATCGTCTTCGAAAAAATACGGTCCGATGATCATATTCGCGCAAACACCGCACCAAACTGTTACTTTTTGGTCGTAAAGAGGCTGTTCTTCAATTAATTGAGGATTTTCGGTGGTATAAAATCGGCAATTTTGCTTGTTTACGCCTCCATTCAACGAGAAATGTGTCTCGTCTGACATGATGAGTTTTCGCCAAAAGTCAAGTTCGTTTTCAGCCATTTCGATGGCCCATTTGCCAAAATTAAGGCGTCGCGGATAATCAGCTGGGTTTAGTTTTTGTGCCATTTGAATTTTATATGGAAACATCTTCAAATCTTTATGAATTATGCGTCGGAGAGTGGTGCGAGAGATGTCTAATTCCTGAGAGCGGCGATAACTCGATGTCGATGGAGTCTCCTCAATACTGGCTCGTACAGCTTCGATATTTTCATCAGAACGTCTTGTGCGTTGTCTGGATGCATGACTGGCATTACTGAGATTACCGGTGTTCACAAATTTTGCGTATAAAGACTTAATTGTGTTCTTAACTGGAGCACTTTTCACTTTATTTTTTTTGCGAAACGCACGTTGAGTTAACACAATTGAAAAGTTATTTTGAATATAAAGCTGAACAATTTCAGCGCGTTCTTTTGGAGTGTACTGTTCCATGGTATAAATTGTCTTCGAATGACGCTTCTAACGCGGTATGACATTAGCCGATTTGTCAGCGCTGTTAAAAGTTACAGCGTTGCCAGATGGGTCAACTTTAAATGGCCTACCCTGTATTACTTTAGTTCCAGGGAATATAAAAACGAGTATAAAACCGAAAAAGTTTATGACCTTGATTGTTTTACATTTAAAGTCACCCTCTAAAAATAAAAACTATACTACTATAATACTTCCACTATCACTTCACCGCTATCTCATAAAAGGAAGGCAACAAAAACAGCATTTAAGTACAAAATTAGTTTCCAAATGAAAAGAACAAAACAACAATTCAAATTCAAAAGTGTGATTATTTTTTGCCCACAGTCGTAAATATGCACATAAAAAATACCACAAATCTTCACGCTGAAGCATGCCCTTAATGACTCTACTTTGGACGGAACACGAAAATGAGCAACAAGGATATGCCCCAAACGGAAGAATGCTCATTTTATGCACAAAAATACGCAAACACAGCACGGCAACCACAAAACGATAAGCGGCAAATTTGACACAGACAACAACAAATACAAACTCATGAAAAACTCTGCGCACAAACACACGCAGGCACATACATTTGCACTTCAAAATTTAATTTATGCCGGAAGTTGTTAAATTTCCACTTTTTCCTGAACAAAATTTGTATTTTTTATGCTTTATTTTAATTTCTCCTCGCAGTTTTGCCTTTGCACACTCATTTATTGCCTGCAGACGATTTTTTGCTTAGCGAGAAGGCGTGTTTGACGATCTACATTCATTGACGTGTGTGTGTGTGTGTGCTTAACTACATGTGAATGTAATAGCTTTGAGTGTGTTTGCTGCGCTTGCCTTTGGGTCAAATATGTGAAAACAAAAATTGTGTTAAATACACAACACAAAAACCGCACTCAGCTAGAAAAGGGGGTGAGGCAAGCTGTAGGAGAAGTGTGGATAATTCGGCAGACACACTGGTATACTGTGGGTGAGTTGGCGTTTTTTGGCCTAAAATATATGTATGTATGTACATGAGCATACACATGACGGTGTTGAATGGCTTGTGTGCTGCCGCCTGGTGAAACACACACAAGCAGAATGATCTCAAAAAACTGTTGATAATGGAGCAACGATATGAAATTGATACCAAAATGGGCCGCACTTCGCTACAAAATTGTATGCTTTCGTTGTTGTTTTTGTTGTTGTTGCTGTTGTTTGTATGTATCACTTTGTTTTGCATAGCTGTAATTTTTGCGTGAATACATAACAACTACAACGATGGACCCGCGGGAGCAGTTGTATTTGCATCAAATAACTGTTCTGAGTGTAGCAACAAATAGGCTACGAAATGTAAAAAAAAAATAATTTTACTATTTTTAGACGCTCGCCAAGGGTATTTGCTATTTATATATATTTTAGAAGCATACATTTTGGCGGCTATATGTTGTTTGGAGTAATTTTTGAAATGGAATATCCTGCGCTTGAAGGCATATACGAGTATGTAGGCGGGCTGTGCATCGGAAATAATAAATTTAAAAATTTGTAACTATAGGGCAAAGGCTTATTACGACTTACCATATAGTATAACGGAATAGAAATATTTGTATTAGAAGAGCTTACAGAACAACGCCAAGCCAAACCAAGCAATAAAAGTAACTTTACGCTACTGCCAATAGATAGGGGGCATTCTATGATACTTTGCAAGTTCCCGTTTCTTCCCATTACCAGGGAGTTTCGAAATCCTATTGAGTCGAATTTATATTCCGTCCCCAATATGGCCTTCGCTTCCAAAGAAGAGTGGAAAAGGAGTATTTATATGACTGGGTTCAAACCAGATAACCGAGTGGGAGGAGGTTTATTTCTGCAAAACTAGATATCTTTCGCCAACCAGATCACTTCAGTGCCTTCTAAGCGCAGTTCACAGCAATTAAAGAAACCCTTCTTGTTCTGACAAGGAGTATGCTCAGGAAAAGGAATTAATTTGTATATACAGATAGCCAGGCGGCTTTGAGATCACTTAAGTCTCTTAGGGTTTGGTCAAAGTTAGTGAAAGAATGCTTTGATCTCTTACTGGATTTCAGCTCATATTTCGAGATAAACCTGTAATTAATTCCAGGACATAGAGATAATCCTGGGAACTGTGAAGCAAGTGAACTAACCAGAACAAGCATCACCCTACAATTAGAGTCCGAAAAAGGGGGATTTTATATGACTCTGGCTACTTGCAGATATTTAATTAACAAATATATAATGAATTTGTCATAGAATTTGTTATTTAGTTTCTATGGAATCATTCCCTGACTTGCTCAACAAGCAGGCAAACGTGACATGAATAGAATATTGGTCGCATATGTCGACTATTAAAATATAAAAGGAATGATATATGAGCTCTAGTAGGAGTACTAACAGTTCACTGCCTAATAAACAGGTATGTCTGCAGACTAGGAACGCCATATAGCTACTAGTTTAGAAGCTGCCAGAAGGTAGAAACATCTTCTATGCGAATGTAAGGCTCGGCTCGGATGTGGCAATAAGCTCTTCGTACTGATGAACTTTATCAGAAGCACGAGGTAGTTCAGAGAGGAGCCAATAAAGGGAGGGGTGGTATTACAAAGGGTCTTCTTAAGGTGCGTCGTATACAACCACTCTACCTACCCATCTACTTAAGGGGATATTCCAGTCTAGAAATTGGAAATAACGAAACTTTTTTGCATAATTCGATTCAAAAATATCTCTCTATTATTTGGTGCAGACATATTCGAATGCAATAGTAAAGAAAATATTTATTTTTAATCTTTGGAAATCTCCTAATTTTAAGTCGAAGTTGTGCATTGTGACATAAAGAGTTTTTAGCGGGTTTGAACTGTTTGTATTAACGGTAATGGAAAATAAATAACTCAAGGCATGCTAATAAACACCGAATACATAGATTTCTATCTGAAGGTTAAAACTATCCTAACGACAGAACCAAGTGGTGATCTTTCGAGATAGAATGTCCACGGTGTCCCTGGAAAACAACGAGTTATGAAATTGAAGTACTTGGAGGTACGAACTCTTTCGATGACTACTTCGAGTTTAATTAAAAGTAATTATAATGCAAATGTAATATGGTATGCAAGCAGTATGATCATATACACATATAATCATTTAAATGTTGACGACTAAATTTCTAATAATTAACAATAATTTACTAAGCTAACAAAATGATTTTTAAAGTAACAGGAAGCTTCACTAACAAATTTATATGAAAGGAATATCCATTCAGCATTAATTTAGCAATAAATTTTTTGCAAAGCTAAATTGAACTCAATTAAAGCCGTAATTGGTAAAATTAGACTAAGAGCTGCTTATTTGTTTATACTCGTATAAGTAATTAATGATAATAAAGGCTTCAATAGCATATGTCTCATTTCCATTAGGTTAGTTGGCAACCCATTTCTCTATATGGCATATTTCATACGCTCATAATACTTATTGCTGTCAATCTCAACAATGACCATGAAACGATTAATTTCATTTTAAACAATCTCACAATCTATTTAAGTCATATTTGAATAATAATTAGTTAATCAGGAAATAAGAGCAATTATTTATGGCACCAAGCGCACACGCGCACAAACCAACTATGCAATTATGTAATAATAAATTTAATGTAATACCATTTATAACAATATATTTCCACTGTAGCCGAAGTAATACATACATACAAAAAAAAAAAAAAACAGTATAATTGCGCACAGGGAATTGCCGTTGCATGGCACATTTTTCCGGTCATCAGACGACTGCTTTCATTGCGTTCGTGTTGTTTGTCACTTTGCGCGTGAATTAACACATTCTTATCCAACTGTTGCATCGCAGCTTATATTTTCATTTGTGTGCATTATCAGCGGACAGACTTTAAAAAAATCATGTAAAATAGTAAACAAATAACTAATGAGCTTCTAGAAAAATGAATGTTATGAATCGATTAAAGTGTGGAGGGGAAGAAAAACACAAGAAAGCTGTGTGAGAAAACAAATGGCATATGAAGCAGGATGATAGTAAAATAATAGAAAAAAATATTAAAGATGGTGACGGAAGTAATTCAAAAATTGCTTTAGGATACACAGATGTTCGGATTTTGTGGGGGGTTATTGTTAGTCTTAAATATAAAAGTGCCAATAAATAATATACTGGAAAATTGCTATTTCATTTGCTGCATGACAATTAATTCCACTAAACACTTAAAGAGGAGAAGGCTTGCTTGGCTTCCCATGATATGTCCGCGTACTCTCTTGCCATAAATTCGAGCAGATACCTGTCGTTGCGCACACGTGTATATTTTTTGTAAGACAGAAGGAAACCACCACAGAAGAGAGCACTACTAATGTCATGATTTTAAATCGATAAAATATTTAAGAAGAAATATGGAGAAAGCTAAGAAATTTAAGTAGGTAAATTTGTTTTGTTCCATATAAAAATGCTTACAATGATTCAATTTTATCAAAAACACAAGCTTAGGAGTGGTACAAAGCCTTCAAAGACGGTCGAGAGATCAATGAAGGTAAGCCGCGTTCTGGACGACCCGTTTTCAGTCGGTCGCTGAAGGCCATCCCAATTCGAAATATCTTGCCTGCAGAGGTCACACCAATATTATAACTCCGCGACACTATGCACCAATTATTCAACAGTGTAGTATGCCTTGCCATTTTCACCCCTCTATTTAAGAAGGTGAGTACACAAAAACAAAAAAAAAACCCAAATTGACCTTATGACAGTATTTCCCCACACAGTGATGGAAGTAGTCAGCTTTGGGAATTTCTATGAAACATGCTCCTAAGGGCAACTGAGTGGGGTCCATAGTGAGTCAATATCAGGACACGAATGAAAGTATTTTCCCACAAATGTCCGTCTGTCATACCTGTAACAGTTTGCATACCGAAACATATGTATGTCTAATATTGTACATTTGTTGTTGACAACTTCGCGTGTCATTGCCACTGACTGAAAGCCAACGAAAATAACCAAATAAATATTGTAATAAACAGCTTCGAACGCGGTTAGCGTGTGCACATGGAATTTGTAACAGTTCCAACACATACAGACATGCATATTTGTGCATTGTTCTGGTAATTGCATTTATTATTAAAATGAGTGAGAGTCAAATGCGCCATTAACAACGGTACTCTCAAGTACTTAGTCGCAAATAATTGTAAACAAAAGCGTCGCAAAGCTGAGGCTCATGAGTGCGTGTGTGTGTATGTGTGCGTTAGTATTAGTAGAGTATTAGTGAAAATTATAGCCGGAGATTTTATAAACACAGTTAAACTAATGCAAAACCAACAATAACAAGCACTAATAACAACAACAGCGCTAATAAGTAATTGCAATGCATTTTAAAACCGGTGCCCGTACGAGTGCAGCACCATAACAAATAGTCATACAATTTAAAAGGCATTGCAGTTCATCGGCTATAAGTATTCGCAACAACAAAAACAAAACATCACTAAACTGTTGGAATAATAATAAAATTACCTATCGCAATGTGCTTATGTAATATTGCCCTCAGAGCAGCAATACAAATGGGCGTAACATTTTAATAAATAGCCACGCCTTCCTCACAGTTCGTGATTCTCATCAACATAAAGCATTAATAAGTGAGTGCAACTAGTGATGGAATGAGTAGATTGAAATACTTGTATTTTTTATAAAATAATGAAAAAAACAGAGAAAAACTAGAACCGAGTTTAGTAGAGTTTTAGTGAAATTTGCAAAATATTATTTGTAGGTCTCTCGAATAAAACTGTAAGCAGACCTTAAAATGAATATTTTGAGTTTATCCCTCATAGCAACTATAGCTTTTAGTGAGGATCATAAGAAACACTGCCGAATCAGAAACAGCAGAACTTTTTCTCTCTGCTTAACGATTTGAAATTCTTCACTTAAAGCTATTAACTGGGTTAGCGTCTATTTCATCTAAACAAACAACGGCTTAGTGTAAATTATGGGCCGGTGGAAGCATCAGTCCATATTTCTTCAAAAATGATGTCGGCGACAACTTAACTGTCAATGGCGACCGTTATCGCGCCATGATAACCGACTCTTCAATGACTTAAATTGAAGCTTGCCGACATTTGATTTCAACTAAGTATATACATACTTGCACACATCGCATCAATCAATGGATTTCTTGAGAAACCACTTCACTGAGCAGATAATTTCACGTTTTGGTTTGGTCAACTGGCCTCCAAGATCGTGTGATATCACAACGTTCGACTTCTTTCAGTGGGAATATGTAAAGTCTAGAGATAATTTCGCTTCGATTCAGGCCTTGGAGCAAAACACCACGCCCGTCATTCGCCAGTTACCAGTCGAAATGCTTAAATGAGTCAACATTTGAAAGAGCTAATCGTCAAATCTTTTGAACGCTAGTACACATTCACCAATAAATTTGAAGTTTCCGCGAAACGGATCACCCTTTATCGATCGAGGACCTACATTGCATTGTTTTGCATCTCCAGAATACATGTTTCTTAAGTTTTTATAAATTAATCTCATTTATCCAAAACGAACTAGTTATTTCGAAACTTTCAGTCAAGAACTTCTGCATTTCTATTCGATAATTGTTTGCATATTTATATATCATTACTTCCGAGGTGTTACACCCATCGAGTAACTGCTGTATTTTGCCAAGCAAATATACATTTTATTGGCTCAATTGAGTAAGACTTGTTCGGATAGTAATCCAATTGTTATTTTCAAGCACTTTAGCTGTAAATAGCAACACTTTCTTTGGCTGCACTCTCTGTAAGGATCTGAGGCCAGCTGCAGTTGAGTAACAGCTCTACAAGCATACATACATACATACTATATGTGTGCATATGTACTTCTACCCAAACGGCGTAAAAGATGATACAGCAGTTACTTACCATATATATACATATGTAAATATATTCAATTATCAATATATAATATACAAATCCCATACGAATATATACATGCATGCGAACAAGGCACTTGTAACGACATGTTATTGACTGTGCGATCCAACTACTCGTGCTTCAGTAAAAGTAATTTAATTTGTTTTAAGATGCCTGTCGGCAGCGAAGATTGAAACTCCGGACGATTGAAGCTTAAGGCAGGAAATTAAGTGCATGCGTCGTCGTACACACATCTACGAGCAAGCATGTGTATGTTGGATATATGTATGTGTATGTGAGTATTGAATTGGATTTCAATTGCCAGGAAAAAAACTGTGACGACCAGCAATGATACAAAGAGGTAATGGGAAGGAACGGAGTACTTTCAGTTTGAAGAAAAAGTTTTAATATTATAATGTAATAATTATAATTATATAATATTAGATATCTGGAATCTCATTTTTCAAATTAAAGACAACCGATATTTCGAACTGGAAGTAATTGAAACTCCCATTTTTTGCATAGATACAATTTTAGTCTAAATATCAAAATTTCCAAATAGTTGTTATTGGATAAATTTTCGAACTCAATCGATCCGAATTGCGATATCGAATTTTCGAACACATTTAATAAGATAGTGTTGCTCTCTATTTTCAAAATTGTCACATAAGTATTTTCGAGGTTTGGTGTGAATAATTGTATATTCAGTACTTCGAGGATGGAGTCATGTGTAGAAGTTCACGCAAGTGAGGAAAGTTCTCTGATCGCCATTCACTTGGGAGTGGTCAGAAACGATTCTTTTACATATGACTCAAGCAGCTCACGACTTCCGGTCTCTGACCAAGTATCCTCTGGGTAGCCTAAGAACATCCGTTTGAAGGCGAGCTAAAGTGAGAAGGCGAAAAATCCCCTACTTAGGGTTGTGCGCTGGGTTTGGGACCCGCCACGTAAAAAACCGCACCAATGAAAACCAACAATCAGCCTCGGATGAGAGCCCCCCCTTTTGATGACGACCATGGCAAGCGAAATAAGGACTACGAATTGAGGGCATGCACCTGGAATGTCCGGTCCCTTAATTGGGAAGGTGCCGCTGCCCAGCTGGTTGATGTCCTCGTAAAAATAAAGGCTGACATCACCGCCGTCCAAGAAATGCGATGGACGGGACAAGGACAGAGACGAGTAGGTCCTTGTGACATCTACTACAGTGGCCATATAAAGGAGCGCAAGTTTGGTGTTGGATTCGTGGTGGGAGAGAGACTCCGTCGCCGAGTACTATCATTCACTCCGGAGAATGAACGTCTAGCCACAATCCGCATCAAAGCGAGGTTCTTCAACATATCGCTGATTTGCGCCCACGCCCCGACGGAAGAGAAGGACGATGTGACCAAAGATGCCTTTTATGAGTGCTTGGAGCGCACTTATGAGAGATGCCCCCGCCACGATGTCAAAATCGTGCTTGGCGACTTCAACGCCAGGGTGGGCAAAGAAGGTATCTTTGGCACTACGGTCGGTAAATTCAGCCTCCACGAGGAAACATCCCCAAATGGGTTGAGGCTGATCGACTTCGCCGGGGCCCGAAATATGGTTATCTGTAGTACTAGATTCCAGCATAAGAAGATACATCAAGCTACCTGGCTGTCTCCGGATCGAAAAACCACCAACCAGATCGATCATGTTGTGATAGACGGAAGACACGTCTCCAGTGTTTTAGATGTGCGTGCGCTCCGAGGTCCTAACATCGACTCGGATCACTATATTGTTGCAGCCAAAATTCGCACCCGCCTCTGTGCAGCAAAAACCGCACGCCAACAAACACAAGGAAGGTTCGACGTCCAGAAGCTGCAATCACAACGGACAGCCGAACGGTTTTCTACTCGGCTTGCACTCCTGCTCTCTGAGAGCACTCGTCAACAACTCGGTATAAGGGAACTGTGGGACGGCATCTCAAACTCCTTACGTACAGCTGCAACCGAAACCATTGGTTTTCGGAAAGTGCAAAAGAACAGCTGGTACGACGAGGAGTGCCGTGTCGCAGCGGAGAGAAAACAGGCTGCCTACCTCGCAACGTTACGATCGACCACAACACGTGCGGGATGGGATAGATACCGAGAGTTGAAGAGGGAAGCAAGACGCATTTGTAGACAGAAAAAGAAAGAGGCCGAAATGCGTGAGTACGAAGAGCTTGATAAGCTGGCCAACAGGGGTAATGCTCGAAAATTCTACGAAAAGATGCGGCGGCTTACAGAAGGTTTCAAGACCGGAGCATACTCTTGTAGAACCCCCAAAGGTGATCTAGTCACCGATGCCCAAAGCATACTTAAATTATGGAGGGAACACTTCTCCAGCCTGCTGGATGGCAGTGAACACACAACACCAGGAGAAAACGAACCCGATACCCCAATCGATGACGATGGAGCAGATGTTCCATTGCCCGACCATGACGAAGTTCGAATAGCAATTGCCCGTCTGAAAAACAACAAAGCGGCAGGGGCCGACGGATTGCCGGCCGAGCTATTCAAACACGGCGGCGAAGAGCTGATAAGGTGCATGCATCAGCTTCTTTGTAAAATATGGTCGGACGAAAGTATGCCCAACGATTGGAATTTAAGTGTGCTGTGCCCAATCCATAAAAAAGGAGACCCCACAATCTGCGCCAACTACCGTGGGATTAGCCTCCTCAACATCGCATATAAGGTTCTGTCGAGCGTATTGTGTGAAAGATTAAAGCCCACCGTCAACAAACTGATTGGACCTTATCAGTGTGGCTTTAGACCTGGTAAATCAACCACCGACCAGATATTCACTATGCGCCAAATCTTGGAAAAGACCCGTGAAAGGAGAATCGACACTCACCACCTATTCGTCGATTTCAAAGCTGCTTTCGACAGCACGAAAAGGAGCTGCCTCTATGCCGCGATGTCTGAATTTGGTATCCCCGCAAAACTAATACGGCTGTGTAAACTGACGCTGAGCAACACTCAAAGCTCCGTCAGGATCGGGAAGGACCTCTCCGAGCCGTTCGATACCAAACGAGGTTTCAGACAAGGCGACTCCCTATCGTGCGACTTTTTCAACCTGCTTCTGGAGAAAATAGTTCGAGCTGCAGAACTCAACAGAGAAGGTACCATCTTCTATAAGAGTGTACAACTGCTGGCGTATGCCGATGATATTGATATCATCGGCCTCAACACCCGCGCCGTTAGTTCTGCTTTCTCCAGACTGGATAAGGAAGCAAAAGAAATGGGTCTGGCAGTGAACGAGGGCAAGACGAAATATCTCCTGTCATCAAACAAACAGTCGTCGCACTCGCGACTTGGCACTCACGTCACTGTTGACAGTCATAACTTTGAAGTTGTAGATAATTTCGTCTATCTTGGAACCAGCGTAAACACCACCAACAATGTCAGCCTGGAAATCCAACGCAGGATTACTCTTGCCAACAGGTGCTACTTTGGACTGAGTAGGCAATTGAAAAGTAAAGTCCTCTCTCGACGAACAAAAGCCAAACTCTATAAGTCGCTCATAATTCCCGTCCTGCTATACGGTGCAGAGGCTTGGACGATGACAACAACCGATGAGTCGACCTTAAGAGTTTTCGAGAGAAAAGTTCTGCGAAAGATTTATGGTCCTTTGCGCGTTGGCCACGGCGAATACCGCATTCGATGGAACGATGAGCTGTACGAGATATACGACGACATTGACATAGTTCAGCGAATTAAAAGACAGCGGCTACGCTGGCTAGGTCATGTTGTCCGGATGGATGAAAACACTCCAGCTCTGAAAGTATTCGACGCAGTACCCGCCGCGGGAAGCAGAGGAAGAGGAAGACCTCCACTCCGTTGGAAGGACCAAGTGGAGAAGGACCTGGCTTCGCTTGGAATATCCAATTGGCGCCAAGTAGCGAAGAGAAGAAACGACTGGCGCGCTGTTGTTGACTCGGCTATAATCGCGTAAGCGGTGCCTACGCCAGTAAAGAAGAAAAAGAAGTACTTCGAATTCGACCATTAAACCTTTAAGTAACATATAATTAATTCATTTGAGGTGTATCCAAATTCTCTGGCATACACTTAGGCGCTGAAGAAATTACTTACAAGATTTTAGTCAATATATTAGCTAAATAAATAAATAGTCAATGATTATGATAATGTACCCATATTTATCAACATCTTAAATCCATTTTAAAACAAAATAGTTTTTTATAATTATTTATCCGTTTTTACAAAAGTGAGATAATTGTAAAAATTTAATAAAAATTTAAGAGTTAAAATGCTTGAAAAATTGTATGCTCTATCTCCAATCCTATGTCCTAAACTGCTTTTAGTGGCAGCAGATTCATATGTCCTGCTGTGTGCTGTCTTCCCTTACATTCTTGCAAAATGTGTATAGACACAGTCTCATACAACTTTGTGTATGTATATGTCCTCATGGAATTCTCTCATGTCTTCTGCACAATTGCACATCCATTTTCGCACCTAAAACTCACACATTTAAGGCCACTTCGAAGCATGCACATGTTTACATATGTATGTGTTGAACTAACTGCATATGTATGTCTGTATAGATGAGCGCTTGTTTAGAGAGTAGATACAATGAAATCGTATTCATGGCCTGCAGTTAGAAATTGCTTGATCTGCAAGCGATTGAATCGAACTGATTTACTGCTTGATACATTCGCACAAGGAATGGAATAGCAGATATGAATAATAAATATATACAACCAACTTTATATATGTTATATATTCTTTTACCCAGCAGTAAGTATTAGATGCGATAATAACCAAAGAGAAAATTTTTCAACTGGTTGACTGCTTAAAATTATAATTTATTATTTGAAGGATTTTCACTTTCCTCCTTTTCATGGCACTTTCGAAGCTAAAACATTTTTTATTTCTTATTTTCGACTCTTAAAAACTGCATAGCCTACATTCGCCCATATTCCAGACATGACATATGGCTTTTACCGTAGTCTCACTTCCAAAACAGTGCTGTATTCAAATTAATAACAGCTAAGGGTAGGACTAAACGCCAACTTCTCTGTATCATATGCCAAAGATAATGGCAATGTGTTCTTTGAAGAAAAACCCTCTGAAGTATCATGGTTTTGAGTAGAGAGCATAAGCGAACTCTTTTGCCTGTTGCATTCTGATTTCAGATGGTTAATGAAAGACAAAGCAAGATCCTGGATGATATCGAATACGAAGTGACGGATCGTTATATGACATTGTGATGATCAATATATTCTTTAGCGTTCCCTTTTTGTGGATAACATATGCAGTGAATCCCTTTAAAATTTCCAGAAAATGGGTGCCTTGAATCATAGAAAAATTAAATTTAAACCCCACTGCTGTCACATTGCACCTCTGTGGATTTATTATGTAAAGTTTAACACGGAGCACGTCAGGGCGTATACGTAACGACTATTTTCAAAGGCGTTATTTGCAAAGAAGAAATAATGAGAGTAGAGTTAGTGATCTAGTTCATTTAGTTAAAGTTGAAGAGCTGAAAATGAGGAATTCCACACGCTTAACGATTAATTCTGTAAGAAATTGTTCATATTAGTAACACCCTAGGAGGTTTACCACTGGCTATGCAGGTTTAAACAATGATAGAAATATCATTTCAGTTAAGTTGTGATTTTTTTACATTCAGGATTTGAATCTGGCATCCACTAAGTGATTATCAGACACTCAAGGAACTCTACGTCACAGCCATTAGTAAGAAAGTTTTTTAGTTTTACGAATTTTGCTTTCAATTAAACAAACTATTTTATCCCTATCAGGTCCACCTCTGTGCGCCACTGGGATTGCTGTTGCATAAGCGTATATTCTCTCAGCATATGTATTGTGTAACGATTAAGGCGGCCTTAGAATGTGTTTATGTATTTAACAAATTACATAACAGCATGAAACAATAACAGACCATAATACGTTTAAATAAGCAAACACACACCCAAACATGTGTATACTTTGACTTAACGGTAGCAAAGGGCATGCAGTTGTGTGTGTACATATGGGGAAGCATTTGTAGGTGGCTATGTGTGTCTGTGTTAAAGCTCAACGCGCAAAAAAGGCGTTCGAAGGCTGCTTACATTTATCTGGCTGGCTGCACAAATTCACACATATTTGCCACAGACAGTGCATGCAGGCCATTTTCTCTTTTCATTTTTGTTCATTTTCTGTTTTTTGAATTTTGTGGGTCAAACAATAGAAATTTCGACAAATTTCTAATAACATCGGTGAATCGATTCAACTAAGGCGAACCACCTAAGGCTTTAAAACTACAAAACAATCAGCTTGGAAATACCCACACATACATACTTGCATATGTATGTATGTGTGTGTTGTCTTTGTCCTTCTTCGTGTTTTTGGCATAATTTTTAGTTCACACTTTGCGTGTTTGGAGCAAATTAATTTCGTATAGTGAAAATGCCTTAGTCACACCCACTATACGCACACTTCAGCAAGCAAGCACCGAGAGCCACCAAGTGGGCTGTTCTTGCTATTTGCAAATGTCTAAGAGCCATTTTATTTCGGTTTTCCGCATATTTGCGATTTTGAATGGAAAATACAAGGCAAATTCATTTCCCTTTTAGACATATTCGAAAGCCAAGTTGTTCGCTGGTAGGCAGTTGTATTTGTTTTTGTGTGCAATTTAGCAGAAATTTAAGCAAGAATTACTTAAACCAACGCTTTAAAGCATATAAACGTTTAAATTTGATTAAAATTGAGAGCAACCAAAAGGAAGATTTTTAATTTAAATTGAAAGGCCAATATTCTTCTTTTTGGTTCGTTTGCTGTTTGAAATCAAATTAATAAATTCAACAATTTGCAGCCGAGAAATGCAATTAAATATATGTGCAACAGGCAATGATGAGAGGAATTCTTTCGAAAAAGGAATTGAAGCAAATTTGATTCAAATTAAGTAATAGATTGTCAAATTAGATTTCTTTCTTCAAATATTAAACAGAATATTTGAGTTTACTTTATTCTTTCGAATAATCAATAAAAATAAATGAAATAAAATTCACACAAATGTAGTTCGCCTTAGCTTTGCATTTCGTGCTCTCTTTTTTCTCCTATACATAGTTTATTTTTCTACCTGAAGCCACTCGTAAACACCAAGTCGGATTTTCACCTTATATTCAAAGAAAGCTTATTCTATGAAAATTAAAAAACACAGCGGCGTCGGGTGATATTACCACGAGACTAGACCTGTGATGCCAACCCAAACAGGCTGAAAGCTCGTAAATTTCTATGAAACCTATAGTCTTGAATTGAATTCGTTTCTAAGAGAGTTAAGATTCGAAAGACGGGTATATTATGGGAGTAGTAAAATGAAGGCTATGTCCCATGCGAAGCAATCATTCGTAAGTGGTTTGCAGAAAACGATGAACCAGTGGGCGATCAAGAGAGCCATAACTTTCTTCAATAATTTATCATATTTTACGTATTTAATAATAATTTAATACAAAATAGTATTAAATTTTTGTTACTATTTTTGAACTGTAAAAAGTAAAGATAATGAAATTGACGTCATATTTTCCGTATTCAGCTTTATATAGTTTCTAATTTAATATTTAATACAATAACTCACATAATATGACCTCAAATAAACTAAAAGAATTTTGAAGTTCGAAGTTTGAAAAAAATTGAATAATAATTGAGCCAAAGCTTCATTTTATGTGTGTATGATTTTTAAAGTGTGAAATTCGAAGCACGATGCCAATTTTTTACATGCAGATACAAAAACTGTTGAATAATTATTGAAACAGCCGAAAAAATTAATTTTTTTATACTAAAAAAAACATGCCAATTGAATTGATAGAACGTGTAAATTTGATGTTAATATTATTAAGTTTTTGTTTTGCCATTTTTTATGCGTTTTTGTATTTATCATAACACATTTAAATAACTAAAATATTCATACTTTAAATCATATAAAAATTAATCAAAAACGGTAGTTAACAAATGTGTTTGAGGTAAAATCGCTTACCTTGCTGTTGTCAGGCAGGTGAAGGCTTTTATTGGTGTCTGAAACCTGTAATAATAAGAACCAGAAAAAGAGAAAAGAATTGCTGCACTAAACGTTTTATGCATTAATTGTATTAAATATTTATTTAAAAGGTTTCTTAAGTATTGATGAATACAAAATAAATAAATAAAATTGAAATATTATTTTAAAAGTAAAATGTGCGATATTTATTATAATTTCTTAACTAAGTGCGTTACTTTTCACTTTTTTATATTTACAAATTTAATGAATTTCAATTATAGTTAAGTTTTATTTTATACTACTCTTCTTTAATGTTTGATGCACGATCTTCATACAAATAATCATTATTAGAAATACTAAATAAGAATTAATTTTGTTAATTATTATATTTTACATTATGTAATTAATATAATTGCTCATTAAAGATAATACGAGTTTTAAGTACCACACAAAAGTATATAATATAAATTTTTATATCAGGTTGCCTTTTATATTTCGGGATAAGAAAACAAAAAGCAATATTAAAAACGAAAATCATTTTATTGTTTTTCAAAATATTCTTCTACAAGATCTATATACTTTTGCATGCGTTAGAACGAAGCATGGAATGAAGCACTTTTGCAGCTCTGATTGAGGCATCTCCAAAACATGCGTTCTGAACATATTAACAGCCTCTTCAGGTGCCAAGTATGGACTATAGGATGGATGACATATCAAATCGCTGTTTTGGGTGCTCAAAAACGCAGTTGTTTCAGTCAATGGTCGCTGTGTAAGAGCTCGCATTGTCGTGGTGCAGAGTGATCCATCTTTTGCGGTTGGTTTTACGAATTCTTGAAAGACAACTGGCAAAGAAATGGTTGTATACCACACAGAATTTATTGTTCTGCTTTGTTCCTGTATGGTTGGAACATGTTAAGTTTCTTTTTCATTTTTCCATTTGCTTGGAACTGCGACACAAATATTTTTGAGCCATTGACAAATTTTGTGGGATCTAGTGTTGAACATTTTTTTATGTAAGCTGATCCCACAAATGATAATAGTCGTCTTTATCCCACGATATGTCACATTGACGATCTTGAAATATTAATTTGTCAAAAATCATCGCCAAAAAATTAATTAAATTAATCGATCCACTGTTGCCGAGTTAGTCCTCGTCGGAAGTTGAAAAAAAACGAAAAAAGTCGCGATTTAATTTAATTTTTTGTTCGAGACAAATTTTTTAAGTTACTGTGAACAACACAACGTTCTGAGTATGTATAACATCCAAAATGTTAAATTTTACGATCACGTTGAAAGTTGCCAGATTGCCACACTAGGGTTGCCAAATCCCAAAATCTAAAAGGTAACCTACATATGTATGATTAAGCGAAGTTAGAAATATTACATATACGGTGCAGGAAGGAACGAGAACGGAGCAATGCAATTTCGGTATATTTTCCAATAAGGAATCGAACAAATTGAATTGAGTGTGAGATAAGATCTGCAGGGGATACTCTCCTTATCTGATTATTGGGTTTAATGGAAAATTAAGACCGGACTTATCACTTTTTCAAACATCTAATCAAATAATATATGTGAGATATGACTTTTAGTTTGAAAGCGACGAAGCTATCAGCGGATGAGACCCACAGGTGTCCGATGTGTACTTGACAATAACTCATTTCATTTTAAATTGTAAATTTGCGATTAAGATGAAATATTAAATATCTCACATCAGCATATTTAGCAAATTAAACTTAATTAAGATTATTCAGATATAATTAAGAATTTTTACATGCGGGAAGTAGCTTTTTACCCACTGTGCATCAATTTATATCTATGCATATTTAATAATAACATTATAAATAATCACAAGTTATGCAAATGTTTACCTTGTACACTCACCGAAAAATCTACACACACAACCACGCTTATACTCGTAGCGCCATCAAATGAAGTACATAATATGCACGTATGGAAACTATTTATCGGATTTTCCATTTATGTAAACTCGAAAAGGACAACAATTTATTACAACTAACAAAATTGAGTCAAATGCCTTTGTAAATATATAGCTTCAAAGTAATATTGTGAATCCGCATGAGCGTTTGTTGAGTGAACCACAAATTACCAATCAAATGAGCAGATTAAATTATTGCTATTTTATATTACGCTCAATGAATTATGGTATGTGAGAATTTATTATTACAGTTGTCGGAGGCAAGGTTTGGATTTCATTGCAATCTCACACAATTACTAACTTACTAATGTGTTGGCAAAAAAGAAAGCTCGCTAATGTTGTAATTTATTGATCGTGTTGAGGGATAATTAAAATAGAAGTTATAATAAATTAAAATTAGGCGAAATTAAATGGAAATTCCATTAAAGGATTAAAAAATTTAATATTGAAATCAAAATCAAACTTATCACAAAGAGCACGTGATCCAATGAAATTATTATCAGTTTTTTTCGCATGATAATTTCACATTTTCCTTCTGATTGATTTTTATTTGTAAAACGATTTACATTATTTAAGAATATTTTTTTTTTAATTTGTTGCTATATTGTTAAATACGCATTTCGTCACCTAAAATGCAAAATAACGTAACATCACTTTTCATAAGTTTAAAGGTGAAGTTGTAAAAACGGTATATATAGATTGATTATTAATATCTGACAACGATTTTTCAGTTTTGTGTTATTAATAATGCGTTGTATATTGGCATTTTAGGTGACAAAGATATATACTATAAAAAATATTATTAAATTGTACGAATTTTAATAGTTTAAAATTTTGAAAAAAAACTGTTTGACAAATAGTTAATATTATTCACAATATTTGTTTCAATTTCCCTCTGCCTATGAACCTACTAAAACTAATATACGAGCACTTTTATATATGCCCGTCATGTTATAGACATAAATGCTTTCCTTCATTTAATTTTTTTTAACAGTTGGCAACCTTTGAAGGCAGTTTCTCACTTATTTGGTCCGAAATCAATCGATATTCGATTTGTGTTACTAATTTGTACCCAAAATTCGTATCCATGTCAAAAATATTTTCGACTGTAGGCCTTTTAAAGCCTCTTTTTGAGACACAGGTGGAAATTCTCAAATTATTTTTACTACACTCACATTTTTCGATACCCAATTTCTAGTATTTAGTTGAGTACATTGTATTATTATATCAAAATAATTAAGAAAAGTTTTCCAAGTGCTCGATCAAGCCATTTTCGAAGTTCATAACTTCCGAAGAGAGGACTTTTGGATAAAAAAAATATATTTCTGAGTCTTCAATGCGCTTATCAAAACAAAAAAAGTTAGTGGAATCCAATTATTTATTATGTTATTTGAACAGATTTAAAGACTACAATTGTCCAAGAGTGACATTTTAAACTCCGCCATAATTATTACAGCGTTGATTAAATAGAAGAATAGGTGATATTTTTCTTAATTTATATGACACTTTGAGAAGTGCCTTTGTGAAGAAATATGGACTTATGTTTATATGGACATTTTTATCGACTTTGATTCTCTAAATAATACTTTAGGGCTGAAATTTTGAAAAATTTATGGTGATTATGCAAGTATGGATTATAATGTGGGATAGCTCCGCAACCTTGCGAACAATTTATTTATATTATAAGTAAAAAAATATTTTCCCATAACAATTTAATATTAACACTACAAGCTACTATCGTTAATATTTATTTTATAAAAAATGGTGATTTTTACTTAAATTAAACTCCATTAAAACTAAAATAAATACATTTTGTTTATATATGCTTTATATGTACAGTTCTCCTACAATTTCTGGTTATTATTAACGCATTTTCCAGACAAAACATACGAATAGTTACGGGAACTAACACCAACAACAAGCGACAAGCGTGTAGTAAATTAATAAATTCATGCTAAATTTATTAAAACTGTAATAAATACGACAACACCAATAACAATAAAAACAGTCACCAAACAATAAAATTCAAAGGAGAAAAATGTTGTGTGGAAGCATAGCAAAACATATATGTGGATAAAATGCCCAAAAGTATATAAATTAAAATTTAGCGGCGGGCAAACAACATCGCAATGCGTAAATTTTAGACACATACATACTTACATGAACACATACATACACAAACACAATAGTGCGCATGTGGTGCGTTTCGTGAGTGGTCACTAGATACTACTACAACAACGACAAATGTACGAAAACGAACATTTTATTGTACTCATATGATGAATTAAATGTTCGGCAGGGCGTATGAGCAACATTTTCACATCTATCGCATGTACACATGTTGTTAGTTTATTATTGTTTTAATTGTGAAGCAAATTTATTATTGTTTTAATTGTGAAGCAAATTACGGATATATTAAACCAAATTTTAATTCTAAGTATATGTATAATCGTGGCAGCTGAAGCTGTGCTCTGGATTGCATGGTGATTCAAAAAGAGTTTGAAGCTTTCCGAAATTCTGTAGTTATTATTAAAAATTAGATATGCAATACTTTTATACTTGTATACTTTTTTAGCAAATTTATTCTTATTTTTTTAATTAATTTTATTTATTTTAATTCAATTTTTTTATTTATTTTTTTTTTAATTCTTTAAAATTCTTATAAATTTCAATAATTGCCACACAGTCCAGTATGCACTCAATTGAAGCTTGCAGCTAATATGTTTATGCTTGTGGAAAAAAATGAAAATATTACCTACTAATTAAAGCGTACACACATACACCTAACGGTATTTATGTATGGTATGTTATGTTATTCTTCAACCGCAGGCATGTAAACAGCGGGAAAACAATAAATGATAAATAAATATTAAATTGTTTGCTTGTCTTATTTATGTAAATTAAAATTTATGTGTTTAATAAACATTTATGTTATATTTTTTACTGCTAATTGATATAAATATGAAGTCTGCATATTGCTGTATGATTATATAATTGTATGTGAGCATATAAAATAAAGCATTTAACATTTTAAAATTTAATTATAACAAGGTGCATCCGAAAACCAATAAAGTAATTTACTGTGGGTCACAGTTTTTGGGATGGTGTGCGTCATGGCTAAGTGTGGGTTTGAAACTTGGCTATGCATACAAATTTGAGAAAAGGTGTATGAAAGTGTCAGTGGCCAATATTAAACCCACTTTGTAAATATTGCTTATAATGTGCCACAATTGCTAAAAGATCGACCATTTCGGCAGCACAGGTGCTTGCTTCAGATTTAGAATTTTATCAATGACTATCGTTGCCATGTAAGGCTGGTGATATTTACTAGTTTGAACTAGGCTGTAGCTTCATATTTCAGGAGAAGTGAGAAGAGTCAGAAGGCTTACACTCGGCTTAATCATTTTTAACACTATAATTGCAAATTCACAAGGCATTAAATTCAGACTAATTCAGGCATTATTAACACTGTCTATCATAGTGATCCCAACAAATTAAATTTTCTGTCTGTCAGTTTCTAGAACCTTCTCATAACATTTATTTAAGACAGGCGCGTACTCGGCTGTACGAAGGATATCTCTCAAGCTGTCAATTAATGAATTCTACCGTTATTTAGCACAATATTTATGCTTATATTTCTAAGAATATCGATTGCAAGTGCACTGCTATTGCCTCACCTGCCACAAAAATTCTCCATTGGCTGCCTTTTAACTTGACTAAGTAATTGAATAAACGGTCTGCGGAATCTAATTGTTTGCGTTCATCAGAGAAAATTTGGGTTAACACTTTGGGAATATCAAATACCAAAAATATGCAAATATGCATTGGTCAGTGATGGCATGTGCTTTACTTGGATTATTTATGATGATCTTTGGTGTATCCTAGTACTTATGCACTTACTTACATATATGAAATACTTAGTTGAAGTGAAGAATATCAAAATTTATATAAGCAAGATTCCATTTAAATTAATAAATCATAGTAAGTTAATCAAGCAAATGTACATTTATTTAATAATTAATTTTCATAAAATTTTGCAGCTGTTAACTGTATTTTCAATTATAGGAAAAAACTTTCCTATACTATACAATAGTGATAATATTGGTCGGCAGCCAATTTTATATAAATTAGTATTTCTTGTAATTAAAACGTTATGTATTTGTTGCTGTTGCTATAGCTTAAGCTAACATAACTACATATAATGGTATATATATGTATAGACATAGAGGCAGGAAATGAATTTTTGGCAAATTGTCAAGCGTCGAGCACAGCAACAGCAACAAAAAGCCATACAAAAAATTGACTGACAATGCCAGCTTGAGATTAAAAGAACAACAATAAATGTAGAAACAATGCACAGTTATGGCAATGACAACAATAGCTTAGAACATAAAATTTTTAATTTCCTGTGCTGCGGCTGGACTTCAGAAGAGGCAGTCGCACGGGCAACTGAAGAGCATGGTGAGGCAGGAAGGAAATGCGGCAAGCTTTTCTGAAATATGTATTCCTGTATGTATATATGTATGTACGTATATACTTGTATAGCGTTATGAAATGAATTGCAATATGCCGAGCTGCCCGTAAATATATGCCACATATTTTTGGGTAATTTTTATACAAACATTTTGGCTTTTAGCGAAAAAAATATGATATTTGGTCGTTGCATAGTTAGTTCAAGCTAATTTGTTGCTAAATATAACTGCTTTATTTACTTTCAAAGGTAATTTGATAAGGATTTGTGGAACTGATGTTCATATTAATACTTATGAATATTTCTGTAAACAAATTGATCCGATAGTTGTTGGAGATAATGTATTTATGTACAAGAAAACAGTATACTAGTTTAACTTGCGCGATAGCATCTTGATAAGATCAGGTATTTAGTGAAATGGAAAAACTATTTAAGAAAGCAATATCTAACATATTTGGTGGTAGGACTGATTTACTAAAAACAACCTCCAGGTACAGCTTGAAACAAAGTAATTCTTAGATTAAGCTTATCTGATTTCGGAAAGAAATCTTACAAGAACGTTCACTTTAACAAATGCTATACTCAAAATTGGAAGAACCTTTCATAAAGCTCTCACTAGAAATCGAACTTAGTCTCCTTTACTGTATTTTACTTCTACTAATTTTAGTAGAATCGAAGCTATACCTTTCACAAATATAAAATATTCCTTACAAAAACTTGATTTTGATCGGTCAGCTTTTGTGGCAGCTATTTTCTATAGTGATCCGATCTAAACAATTTCTTCGGAGATTATACCATGGCTTTAGACAATAACTCTCGCCGAATTTCGTTAAGATATCTCCTCAAATGAAAAATTTTTCTGTATAAGCATTTTGGTTCTGATCGTTCAGTTTGTATAGCAACTATATGCTGTAGTGGTCCGATATCGGTGGTTTCGAAAAATGAACGATTTCTTGGGGAGATAAGGAGATGTGTAGAATTTCAGAGCGATATCTCAAAAACTGAGGGACACACGAACGGCCAGTCGGAAGGGCAGACGGTCATAGCTCGTCATGCTGATAATTTATACATATAGTATTTTGAAAGATCTCCGACGTTTCCTTATGGGTACTACAAATTTTGTGGCCAACTTTATATACCCTCTTCATGGAATAAAAAACATTTTACTCAGATGAATGACATCGAATAATTTTCTTTCCATCGAAGCTGAATAAATATCGTAGTAGTTAGGCTACTAGCTCTACGAGTTAACAAAATTGTTTAGAGCACTGTTGCAAAGTATTTTTCTTACAATTTAAAAATAAATATTTATATACGCAAATTATTTGGAATTTTAACACCTTTCGGAATATGCACATGTGTGTGTATTTATATGTGTTTACTTATACATAAAGGTTGAGCAAAACTTTTATTTAAAAAACAATAAGAACAAGCAACAAATTAATAAAATTACATTACAATTATTTATGCAAAGCAAACTAGAAAAATTAATGCAAACACTACAACAACAAATTGCGACACTTACTTGAATTGCCGATGCTGAAGCTTTTGCTATTGTTGTTGTAAAGCCAAATGTCTATCTACATATGAGCACTATTGCATTTGACCATAAATGCATGTACGTGTGTATGTGTGTGTTCATATGTACAGCTATGCGCTGCTGTGCCCGCAGGCAGGTGTGGTTCTATGAATTCGAATTACTTCGGGGTTGGGTTGGCTTTCTAGGTGGCTTGTTTACCGTAATTTGCATGCATTGTTATGTGGCAACACGCAAATACACACAACTACATACAGTTATTTACATATTTACTACACTTAGAGGCGTTTTGTACTTGTATAATTTACACGTGATTAGGTTTTGGTGGTGCGCGTGACCAAACACATGCACACACACACGCACACCTGAGTAGTTGTAATTACATATAGCGTTATGTGTCTAATTCTATTCATTATGCATGTATTCAAGTGCGTGTCAAGTTAGTGGATGTGAATTTTCAGAGAAATTGAGTTTCATTCACCCGCCTTGCCAATCGAAAATTATATCACAGATAATTAATTTAATTTAATTAGTTATTTATTATGCTTTTGGAAAACTTACAGGCGATTTGCATTGCAATTAGCTCAGAAAGTCACAGAAAAGTCAGCTTACCTGCAAAGAAAAGAATGAGAAAATTTATTAAAAATGTTAATTTGAAATTTACAAAATTGTTTCAATTAATCCTATAATGCATCATTTATCGCGTTATCTTTTAAGCATGCCTCAACCCAAAATTGTCATCTGGTATTGATTATCTAATAAGGCACCTACTGAGCCTGGCTACATCCTAATTACCTCAGCTTATTGACAAGTTTACTAATTAGCTAATACAATTTTTATGCGGCCACAAGAACAACAAGTACAACTAATGACAATAATGACAAGCTGTCTTTTTCACTCTCTCCAATTCTACAGTGTCTATCAATACTGAAGTGATTTTGACAGCTCTTGGCGATCATGTTTGTTTACGGATTTGTGTCAAATTTTGTTAGTATTCAGTCACATTTCACTTTGGAGCAACACTTTAAAATTAACAAAAATAATTACGCAAATTCACGTTCTTCGAAAAATTCACAAAATCACGTTTATCGATTTATCGCATTCTCAGATAAGGCCCGTTTCTGCCATAGCAAGTTCATCAAGAAACAAACTTGTCGCTGTTGGGGTGAGCCAAGTCCGCGTGTGGTTCAAGGAATGCTATTTTATCCCCAAAAATAGTAAAATATGACCGACTTTTCGGATTTCGGAATTTTATGTAATCGACGCGGATGATCCCTATTCCCAACGAAGTGATCTTATATTTCACGTCTAAACATTACTCATTAATTTTGAGGAATGACCTATTGAAATAGTCGCCAAGATGAAGCGATAAAACGCCTTTAGATTATTTTTTCGGGGGGTATGTTAAATCAAAAGTTTACGCCAATCCACCAGCAACGTCTAGGAGCTCGAACACAACATTTAGCGCACTATAGTCGAAAATCCTGCCGGAATGCTGCACAGGGTCATCGAGAATTGGCGTAAACAGATGACCTTTTGTTCAAACTAAATTCTCCACATAATAAAAAACAACAAAAAATACCTTTTTCACTGAATTTGAGTGTTTTATTTCATTTATTTGCTCGACCATTTTGTCTAACTCTCTTTTCAGCTATCTTTTCTTTTCACCGAAGAAATCTTGGAGAACTTGCTGAATATTTTACCAACCACGTAGAATTGCAAAGCACATTCTTTATAATTACAGTCTAGGCAAAGAGTTAGAAGGTTATAAAAAAAAGAAATACCCAAAGTCACTGTTTTTTTTATTTCAAAATAAAGAGCGCTATCTGTCGAATCTGAAGCCCTTTAATAAAACAGATGTGTTCTTTTACGATATCTCATAGGGTATAGTTATTATGTTATTAAGCCAAACAATTGCTTATAATTTTAACTAAAAATAAAAATTTAGTTTTTGAAACGAAACGATTTTTTGGAAGTAGAGCTTATAAAGCTCCGTTAAAGCGTTTCACCTAATTTGAGTGTTTTATTTCATTTTGACATCACGTCGTTCTTGCTGTTCGACCATTTTATCGAGTTCTTTTTCCATCTATCTCTTCAGGTATCTTCCCTTATCACCCAAGAAAGCTTTGAGAACCGGCTGAATATTTTCTTCAAAGTCAATGTTTTTGTTTCGAAATAAAGAGCGTTATCTGTCAAGTCAGAATAATTGCTTATAATTTTAACTAAAATTAAAAAATTTAGTTTTTTTTTCTTAAATAAAAACATTACTTTGCCAGCAAAGCTTTTAAAGCTCCGGTAAAGTTTGCATAGTAACTAGAGCTGTTCGCCATATCCAGAATTTCGAAATTGGCCGCAATCAAAATGCTTTTTATTATAAGTATGTACATATATCAGACAATATTTTTCTTTACATATACATATGTACATCCGTAAAGTACAAATAAATTAAGCAATCAAGACCGCTAATTAACATTACATTTAAAAATCAAAATGCGCATAGCAAATTGCTGTTTTTAGGTTAACGAAAATTAATTTCAAAATCAGTGTTCCACACGAAAACTCAGCACAAACCACAAAAGAATAAATTGAATTTCTTAATTGCGTCGCAGTAGTGACGCTCGTAACAGTGGTTTACAAACTTTTTTTGACGCTATTGCAACAGCTCGAAAATGGCTAGATATGTTAGTGTTAGCATGTATGCATATACATAAGTTTGCAACAAATTCTTAGCCGCCATAACCCACTCATTTACAACGCTTGCAACACCCATAAGACACAGACGAACACACAACGTTGGCGGCTTGTATGCGCGAAATCTTGCGAGGTTGCATGCCACAGAACAATACACAGAACATAGTTATACTTTTGCGCCGTTTTGGGCGACTCTTGCGCAAAACGTAGTCAGTTGACGGCGAAATCGAAACTTCAACCAAGCGAAACGAAGCAAATCGAAGGCAAAAGTGAACGAGTGGAGACACAAGCAGGTACACAACAGTAGGCTGCCAGCCACGAAAGGCTGCTCAAGGTGAACCAGTTGCGACGCCTCGACGCAAAAATAAGAACAGAAAATCGAAATTATGAAAACACGCAGCCACAGCAGAAAGAAACTGAAAACATGTAAAGACAAAAAATAGTAAAAAATACAAATTAAAATAAAGAGTAAATAAAGCATTGACATGTAAAGCGAGAATAATCAGAAATGATCAGTAAAATAAAGAGAACCAACAAGCCGCTGAAAGCGTGAAATGAAACAGCACACACACATACACGCAAACAGGCCGGCTACTTGTCGGCAGGCGATTGCAACCAGAACGCGATTCGCAAATGCAAACATGCAACAATAAATGCCAGTAATTGCAACATAACAAAGCCAAGCAATGGAAGTAAATATTTGCTGTAAAGGGGTACTCGATAAGTATGTGCCGTATGTTAAAAGGAAAAATATTTATATTTCGCTTCAAAATAAATTCAATGATTTTGCTAACTTTTCTGAGGTCACAGAGTAAATAACTAAGCAGACTTGCCACCTAACTCAAACAATTCCGAAGAAGCTCTTTCGTACCCTGAAAAACTTCGTAGGAATTACACCCGCAGACATTATTAAAAGCGCTCCACTTAAAGAACCCTTTAAAAATGCGACAGAAACTAAGATAACTGTTTATTTTTCGTTTTATAATGGCTTTGTTTTCTCATAATGAAAGCCAATAACAAAACAAACATATGTACATGCGGACATAACAAGCAGCCAACATTTGATGACATAAAAAGAGCAACAAAATGCTAGTGCGTGCGCTTTTCAGCGTTGCCAACGACAATTAAGAATTAATATTTCATGATTGCAAAACTCTGAAAATTGCAATAAACGCCCGTCGGCGAATGAGTGAGCATGTGAATTTTGTAGCGTGTAGTATTGCACAAATGCGCAATGGCGAGTAATTAAATATGCTGTGCTAACAGCTGATTTTCCGCAATTTAATTCAGAGCTGTTGCGACGCTGAGTTAGAAAACATGGGAAAAAGTCAGCAAGTCGTGATTGATTCATAACAAACATATATGTGGATTACTAACTCAATTTAATAGTATATGTATGTATAAATAAAACTTGCAGCTATTCTTATGTGAGTAATAACCTCAGATTTATTAAGAAGACAAAGCTCACCACTCATTGGCGCTACATGCAAATAAAGCAATAAAACACGTTAACTTTGGTTGCGCCGAAGATGGAATGGCTCAAAACGTGAAATTATCTGCTCACCGAAGATTTTTTTTTTGCAATAAATCGATTGATTGTTATGATGTGTGGAAGGTGGCGCTGTCTGGTTTTAAGCCAATTCCTTGAATTTCAGACATTAACTATTCGGTTATCATGGTGCGATAGCGGTCGCGATTGACGGTTACGTTCTCACCGGCACCATTTTTGGAGAAATATGGAGCGATGATTCTACACCCCCACAAACCACACTACCAGGTCTTGAATATCTTCAGGGTGCTCTTCGTTCCAAAATGTTGTTTAAAGTCGTTCGATACGTCAGTCAGAGTTGCTGCGAACGTCGCCGAATCGATTCTCCACGATCTTCGTGTACACTCTCAGCTACGGCTGCTATATTCGGTATATTCGGTAGAATATTATTCAATAATGTATCAAGATCGGTGATGGTGTTGCGATTGGCTCAGTAAGCAAATTGTGTTGACCATAAATTGAGTGATGTGTGCGAAACACATTCTTTACAGAACGTGAATTTTCGTAAAAAAGTTGAACGATTTGTAAACGTTGTTCAGGCATAAGTCTTTCCATGATGAAAGGCCAAACAATAATGAACAAAAATAAAATTATAGCTTGACACGACTCACGCGTGATTTGTCAAAAACGGGCTATTGAAAAAGTTCCTCTTCTTGGATTACCCATTACCCGGATAGCGGTCCGATATCGCTTTCAATAAATGAGGAGCTTCTAGAAGAGCAAATGATGTGTGCGAAATTTCAAAGCGATATCTCAAAAACTAAGAGATTACTTAACGGATGTTCAGACAGAGGGACTCTTTGATCATTTAGATTTTTGCAGGATCTTCCATTTTTCACCGTAAAATGATATGTTGTTGATTTTTATAGTGTTATTGATTTTGTTTTATTTTCTTACAGTTTTTATGCTTACTTTGCGTTTATAAAAATATTTAAGGTTGCGAGTCTCTCCGCTCAATTTCATCAAAAATGCTGTAATAGAATATCAATCTCATATTTACATACATCCTACGATATTTTACATAAGAATACTTAGGGAACTATTTAATGATTTTTTGCAAATAAACTACTTTTCTTTTTTGTCCGGTTTTAAATATTTTCACTTTCCGACGATTGCAATATGACCTCTGGAAACCACTGATCTCATCGCAGTGCGGTCCGACAAAAAGAAATCACTAAAGCGATCAAATTAGATGACAGAAACAAAAAATACTTTAACAGAGTGTCTCAAACATACTCATGTGAAGACACTCAGCACAAATCTACTTGCTCAAAGATGAAATTAAAATCTTTGCTCTGGCAGTGAGTAAGCGTCCGCATATTAGCCAACTGTTCCAGGCATAGAGCTCAAACATATGTATATGTACGTACAATGCGTATGTGCGTAGATAAATCTAGAAATTTAAATCAAAGCTTCAAACAAAAACAACAACAAGCTGAAATAAAAATAAAAATTGGGAAAACTAGAAGCATGACTTGTTGTTGTTGTCTCCTTAACGTGCCTTGGACTCAAACACACACGCTCGAAGCATGCCACAATGAAGCAAATTTACTGTTATAACACAAACTGAAAGATTTTCAATTTGCGGTATCTTTCGCTGTTGCTTTGTTATCACAGCTCGCCGTCTTTTGTTACTCACTGCTTAGCATGGAATTTGGAATTTGGAGCATATGTATACTGCAGAGTAGGTGTATCTACGTAGGTTATAAATCAGGAAAATAAAAGATTTGGTCACACACCCAGTGTGACAATTTTTTAACGTTATGTTATTAGTAAATATAAAATTGTTTTTGGAAAACATATACGAACAAAGTATTTTATCCTTGGAACTTTTTTTATAAAAATTGGTTTTTAAAGTGGTTAACATTAAGACATTAAAGTGTGTGTACTGTTTTTAGTACTACTTGCTACTCCCCAAAAATAAATACATTAAACTTTCAATAAAAAATTGAACATAAATAATTCAGAAAATAATTATTTCAGTGAACTGCTACTTCCGATGTCCCACTGGGTATTCGAATGACATTCTAATCGATTATCTTTGCGCTAACATAGCTCAGTATCAGCTGAGGAATCAAATTGAAATCATGGAATATGTGTATTTGGCAGCATCAGCAGCAAGCGATAACGAAGCGACATCAGCATTCGTAAGAAAATTGCTAGTTTTGTGGGAAGAGAATATGCTGGCAGTGAAATATTTTCAAAAAAATATATTTTTCTATCAGAATTATTAAACATCTAAAATTTAAGGATGATTTTAAACGTTGTCCAGTGAGTTGGTTTTTAATTCAGCAGCTTCTTTTTAAGGCTTGAAGTATTTTATTGAAATCCACTGACTCTAATGAAGCATCTGACAAATCAGGTCGGTTTTTTTACATTTTCAAACTTTATATGAGTCTCGTTAGGTAATGAATTAAGCGGAAATAGTCCAATAGTAAGCCAAAGAGGTGGACTAATGAGTAAATTCCCTTGAAATCTCTAAGAGGACACAGAGGTGAAGGAGCGAACAGCGTTAAATATTATAATTGAGAAAGGTGTGAAATAGAATAAGTTTATCACCTTAATTAATTTAACAAGCTCTAAGTAAATCTGTTTAGCACGAGCGCATATTTAAAGTGAAAATCTCACAAGCACAAAGTTATTGTAGAATTGTGCAAATTCTGTCTTGAAAAATGAAATGCATTCAAAACTGCACACATCAGCCCTGTTGACTTTACGAACACTTTTGTTTACACAGTGGAACTTCATTTAATCAGGGAGAATATAATCAAGTTGGTTACCAAATCAATATTGGTAGAAAAAATAGAAAAAAATGCGAGAAAATGCATTTCCTCCGCTTGATCGGAAACAATCAATTGTCAAGCAAATAAATGGAAGTGAATTACGACAATCACATTCATTTTATGTGCTGAATATCCTGATTGTCAGCTTGTTTACCCAATAAAGTTGCTCGTGTGCGTTTGCTTTTCACTTTTCACACCGATTGAAAATGCTAGAACGACAGACGAATAGACGCACAGACGAGAAGTGGGAGCAACGAGCAAATGTGCACACAACGCGTTGGAAGCACTACCAATAACGGTAACTTACACTTAGCCGTTTGCAAAGCTTGAGTCACATGCTACTATGTATGTGGCTAGCGGAATGGCCCGATTCAACAGGCAATAATAAAAACAATAAATTAAAAGGTTACTTCACGTCAACCAAGAAGCCGGTAAAAGCTGGCAATTAAATTGTCGCATGTGCTAGTGTACCATTAGACATTATTAACCCAATAGGTGTTTATTAAGGCAAAAGTTGTGTTGGTATACACGAGAGTACGCATGACCACCCAAGAGCGCATGAAGTCAACTGTCGTTACTCTAAGAAAATGCTCCTGGTAAAATTGGTAAAAGAGAGATACCCACTTTTTCTTTAAATAGAGAGTGTCTGTTCGTTACGAAACATATAAACCAGAGCTGTCTAATAAAATCTGAATAAGGCTACGACTATTTGTAGAACTTTTCATCAAAAAGCTGATTAATGTGCCCCGTCCATGTAGCCAAGTAAGCTGACAATTGTTTTAACAGCACCGAATTTTGAATATTGTCGATATTAAATCCTGCGAAATAATCTAGGATGATATTATAAAGATGATGATTCCAGCTTAAACCCATCAATATACATATGTTTTCTTACTCTATCCTCACGAAGGTAAAAACCGAACTAATAAACCAAAGGATGATGACGTCAGTTATAGGTATGAATCACCTCAAAATGACTGATTATGTATGTATAGTATATGGTTAAGCTCTCGACCGTTTTGTTCAAAGTGAAAATTCTCACAAAGTTGGACGATTGCTTACTCAATTGCTACTTTTCCACGTATGATAACTTCCCAAAAAACACTATCAGACTTCTTTTCGGTTCAACAATGCTCCAGAAATTTTTAGAAACAGTTATATTTCAGACAGACATAGACATTACAGAACCTTAACTATTAATATGTGAAAAAGCTGCTTTGTAATTTCGTCTGGAAGTCGAAATAAAATACCCACATGATCCCAGATATGTAGGTTCATTAGCATATTGGCTAATCTAAAAACGAGAACATTTATGTTTATTTTTTGGTTGATAACTAAGCCTGATATCGAGTTCGAATACTACTACTTTTTGATTTGCTTTCAGAGCTATAATATAGGACAACAAAATTGGCATTACCGAAAAAAACCGACTAACTTGGAACTAGTCTGGAGGAGTTCTAAAAACCTTAAGATTTGGATTTAAAGCTATAATGGTCCTTCAGCTACTTCTAATATGTTTTTTTTTAAATGAAAGGCTGTGAAATAATATTTTAATAAACTGTAGCTCTGCTCTCATCTAAGCCTAATATGGTAGTCCCATACTAGAAATTAAGAATTTTTGACAATAAAGAAGCGCAAGACTTGAGAAATTGGAAAAAGGAGCTCGCTATCATTTCTTAACTAATCGGAATGTTCTTCGTAAAGCATTATAAACAATATTATATTCAATTGAATGGTCTAAAAATAACTTTAAAATATCATATTCGGCGGCTTGGTCTGTCCTTAAAGACGAAATATCTGACTTGAAGTGAAACATTAGAGCATATTTTCAGGAAGTACTGGTACAAGTACACTATAAAGAATGGATGAGCTACATTTATTTTCATAGCAACCTTTTTTCCCCTGGCATTAATAGTTAAACGCCTATCGAGACTTCGGGCTTCGGAATTTTGATGAAGAGTTCAAGGATATTACAAATTTGTTGTTTTTAGCACCTGTTGCTTCACTCGTTTCCAAAAAAACTTATAACTAATAGGTTAATTCTTGGAAATTGCTGACTGACTGTTCGCAACCCGTTGAAGACCCTTCTATAGCACATATAGTATGTGTATGTGCGATTGTATATTTGACTCGTCGCATCACTGCTAACCAATGGATGTGTAAACAAAGCGTAAACGTGTACGAATTGTAAATATTTGCATTCAGTTTTTTGTTTGTGTTGTTTTTGTTTTATTTTACTTTTTTCCCCTTTTCAACATTTCAATGAATGAATGAACTCAGGGGAGTATTGTTTGGTTTGTAGCTGGCCACCCAAGCCCGGTTGACTGAAGTCAAGTCGACACAAACAAACCGAATATCGCACATACATACGTTCTTAAATACATATGAATATACGCGCAGGAGGTTCACGCTGATGCCAATCCGCTTGATCACACAAACAGTCATGCACGCTGGCGCCTTTCAGTCACCCAGTCAGCCATTCTTGACACTCAGCGGGAAGCTGTCGCGCCCCATTACACTCACACCACCCATAGTACCGTTATTGGCCGTCGCAAAAAATCTATGCCTCGTGATTACAAACACATGTACACATGTAGGTGCATATAAGTATGTATGTACATATGTATGCAATGAGCTTTTTTCGTAAAATTTCATTGCCAACCGCGTTGATTGTAGCGTGAATGCTTCCACGCTTTTGGTGATTGCGCATGTGTGTGTGAGTGGGTTGCGCTGCCACTGCTCGTGCTGATTTCTGCTTCAAATATTTATGTATTATTTCAACATTTCATGATTGAACGCCTTCATAATTCATCCACTTAATGCGTCATAAATATGTATGATTTTGGAAAAACGATTTTTTCATTACTTTTAGTTACGCAGGACCTAAATTAATTTATATTCTTTCTTTCTTCTTTACTGGCGTAGAAACTGCTTGTTCGGTTATAACCGAGTTAACAACAGCGCGCCAGTCGTTTCTTCTTTTCGCTACGTGGCGCCAAATGGAGATTCCAAGCGAAGCCACGACCTTCTCCACCTGGACTTTCCAAAGGAGTTGAGGTCTTCCTCATCTTCTGCTTCCCCTCGGTGGGTACTGCGTCGAGTACTTTCACAAATGGAGTGTTTTCGTCCATTCGGACGATATGACCTAGAATGCGACCATAAATCTTCAGCAGAACCTTTTTCTCGAAAACTCGTAACGTCGATTCATCAGATGTTGTCATAGTCCATGCCTCTGCATCATATAGCAGGACGGGCATTAATGAGAGAAGACTTTACTTCTCAACTGCCTATACAGTCCAAGCAGCACTTGTTGGCAAGAAATATTTTGCGTTGGATTTCACGGCTGACGTTGTTATAGGTGTTAATGCTGGTTCTAAGATTCACGAAAATATCTACAACTTCGAAGTTATGGCCGTCAACAGTGATGTGGTCCATATATGGAAACGCATAGGTTCTCCTGGCCAAGCAAAACATTTGAGACCCCAGTGAAAAGCTAGATTTTATTACTAATCATTTGAAATACCCTGTGGAATAAACTAAGTCAAACAGTAAATACCCAATAATTGCTCAAATCAGTTAGGTCGGTATATTTGTTTGTGTATTTACTTACAGACGCCTCATAAATTTTGGCGTTTCAAATTAATTTGTTTATTGTTGCTCACGCTGCTGCCAACGGCGCTGGTGCTTTTTATTACTTCACTACTTTAAATGGAATTCATTTCAACTTAGCATGTAACATGGTTTCCAGAATTTTAATTATACGTGGTATTATGCAAACAGGGTTATATGTTACGAACTTTCGGAATCTAACGGTGATTTAAAATATTTTGTATTATTATATGATTCCTCTGGACTACTTTTCATTGACTTATGTGTACCTATGTAAGTACTCTGCCTATGAAAATACACCATTGAATTGTCGGCTGGAAAATTTTAGTAGAATTCTCTTAATATTTGCTGTGTAAGTCTCAAAATTTCGCTTTCGAAGACATTAAGTTATTTAACTGCTTAAATGTGACAATCCAGTTTGACAGCTGTCAAAATTCAATCCTGCATATTCGAAATCCCAAAATGAACGAACCGTTATTTAATATATTCCAACTCGCTTCTTTAGGTGCGTATTTGATTTCTGATTATGTGTGTTGTTTGTGTATATTTCCAAGCAAAACAAACACACTTGTAGATGAGTTTCATCGCAGTGCTGAAAGTTTAATTGGAATTTAATTACACGAATGCCGGCGAGAATACGAGAAACTGATTCGGACAGTTTAGGTGAGAGATGCTCGCGACTGCAGCGCAGGCTGGTTCAATGGTAATGAGTGAGCCAAATAAATAAAATTCAATACAATGGAAGCAAATAGTGAGCAAACTTGCAAACAACAACAAATAAGTATAGCGATAGCAATAGTTTATATGCTCTTTAATTGACCAAATAAATTGTCAGCGCATTAATTTGACCGCTCGATGAGTGACGAGAGCACGAGAGTAGATTGTGGAAGCTGAAGTGATAAGAGTAATCGAATATTTACCCTGTTGAATAAATCGCTCAAATTAATTGGATTTTACGTATATTCTTTTTCAGAAGAAAGAGTGCAAGTGCATAGCAATTGAAAGCGGTAACTAGATTTCTTCGTAGCAAATAGAGCAAAATAAGTAAGGAGATTGCAGCATTTCAGCTCGCTCGCACGTATTTCTATACAAGAATAGATTTCTGAGGTGTAGTTTTTATAGAAGGTAGCACGATGTAACATCGTCAAATTTGTATTCAAAGAAGCTTATGAAACCTAAATTAGGAGTAAAGGCTTCGAGATTGCCCGTTCGATTGATCAAAAAGTTCCTGGTAGTCATTTACCGTGATTGCTAGAACCGCGAAATGTAAATATGAGGTTCAATGGTTATAAAAATAAGAGATCCTCAACGACGTTTATTTGGGAATGTTATATAACAATACCAAAGAAAATTCTTTAGGCAGTAAGAAGTTGTAGGGTAGTATATGAGGTCAACTTTGAGATGAACTCATGCAATACATCGACAATATGAAGAGAAAGATTGTTATTTGAGCTGTAATAATTTCAGATTTTCATTTCCAATACGAAAAAAGCTTACAAACAGTTCAAAAAACACAGTCTATTATTTACGAGTATCAATTCGGCAAGCCGACAAGAATTACACTTTGAGTGTATTCTAATTTAACTCAAATGTGATTTGTCATCGTCACTCTTATACTTGAAACTCACTCATCTCATTTTAAAAGTAGCGGAATATTAACGAGAGCACAGCCGATATTGTTATCGCAGTTTGTTTTTCAGAACAGAGATACCTAGAAGTGTTTACGCTGTAATTTCCATTTAATATGTGTGGGCAACATCATGGCTTCCATTAAATATTTGTCACTCACAAATTCAATTTACTGGCTGACATTATTCAATTGTCTAATAAAAGGAAGATTGAGCTGCTCTACGCTGGTCAACGGTGAAACCATTGAAATCGAATTCAATGATCAACAACAACGTAAAATTACCGTGACGGGGGTGTGTAATAAAAGCTGGACCGGTGAGGAGTACTATGCGTTTCGTGGTATACCGTACGTGAAGCCGCCTGTGCAAGAGCTAAGGTTCAAGGTAAGAGTTGTGTTGAAAATTTGGAATATTGTGTGAGACTACATGGGAGGAGGCGGAGAAATCAATGAGGACATCATAGTACCACTTTACTTGCATTTCTCTGACTCCGTCTCCGAAGAGCTGAGAATGAAGAATATTGTGGACTTGTATAATTTTTTGACCTGCCCAACCCAACCAAGGTGAAATCGACACTGACACCTTCAAGTTTGAATACATAATAAGCTAAATTATTCTACGAAATGCCATGCAACTAAAATAAAAACTTCTTTTAACATTCGTAACGCAGTTAACAGTCCTCATTCACTTCTAGGATCCCCAACCACTTGATGATTTACCCAGCTACATCGATGCTCGTTACGACGGCCATGATTGTCCGTCTATTTACGCCAGCAATGCCTCCGAGGATTGCCTCGTACTCAATATTTACACACCAACAGTAAGTCTCACTCGCTGGTTCCTAAGCTGAACTTAACAAATTTCATCTTCCAGAACATTGAAACCGCTAAGTTGCCGGTACTTTTGTTCATACATCCTGGTGGTCTGTATATTGGTTCCTCGCTAAGTACGTTTATCAGTCCCGCTTTTCTACTTGCCAAGCCTGTTGTGTTGGTAACTTTCAATTATCGTCTGGGTACGCTCGGTTTCCTGCAACTCGGCACACGTGACATACCCGGCAATGCAGGCTTCAAGGATCAAGTGCAGGCAATGCGTTGGGTACATAAATATATTCAACATTTTGGTGGCAACCCCGAAGACGTCACCCTTATGGGTTATAGCGCTGGCGCCTTGAGTGTTCAGTTACATTTGGTCTCACCCATGTCGCGTGGCCTCTTCCACAAAGCCGTTATAATGAGCGGCTCGCTGCCGCCGCAGACAGTGTTGCCACAGCATTCACAATTAGAATTGCTGCGCAAACAAGCGCGTCTACTCAACTGCACGCAAGTAGCGGATGAAGCGCAGTTATTAAACTGTTTTCGAAAATTTAACGGTAGTGAAATCGCTGCGACACTACGAGACCTTTTCGCGTTCGGCAAAGATAATCCGATTTACATATATTTACCGGTTATTGAATCTGATTTCGGTCAAGAGCGTTTTTTAATTGAAAATCCATTTGAGAGTCTTAAACGCGGTGAATTTGCCAAGGTGCCTATGCTGATCGGTTTTACAAGCGGTGAATTTTGTCAATCGGCTGTTGATATCTTCCGAGATTCGAAACTGGAACGCCGTTTTTATGAAGATTTTCAAAAGCTAGCGCCAGAAATATTTATGTACGCTGGCTATAACGGCAGTTTGAGTGAGATCAGCGAATCCTTGCGGCAGCAATATTTGCCAAATTTTGTGGGACTGGATCGTACGAATTTGGCGCATTTGTGCGACTTCTTCTCGGATGCGATTATTCGCTTTGGCGCACAACGTTTAACCGAGTTAGCTGCTCCACACACCAAAGTCTTTCCCTACAGCTTTGAATTTAGTAGCGAGTTTAGCAATCTGGACTATCCTCTTCGGCCAGGTATGTGGTATCTAAATTTTTTAAAACGAATTTATCGCTTGTGTAAAAATTTGAAGTACTGGCAATCAAGATGATGACAGGTAGACAGTTCACCAGTATTTCACTGTGACCGTACTTCATATACATACATAATTCCCACAAACTAACTCTTTAAACCAGACTACGGACGTTACTAATATTTCTAGGATGTGCAGCTCAGAGGAGAACAACTCTGTACATAGTTTGAAATCTCAATTAACATTTATCTAATTGTAGCGCGTGTCGAACACATGGATGATTTAATGTATTTATTTGAAACGAACGCCAGCAACTTTAAGCGAAACGATTCCAGCACTGCATCCATGATTCGACAGTACACGAAATTCATATATGAATTTGTAACAGCTGGGTGAGCTTAAGGCTTATGGTTTTGGTGAACTTTCACAAAATTAAAGTTTTTTTCAATTTTCAGCTCATCGCTTTTTGGCAAACTCCCCACTTATCCCACAGGGTATACAAAAATAGACCGTTCACTGGAATTCCAACCGGGCACCAATTTCGCCAAGGATATCTACGAAAAGTGGAAACGCTTGTTTCATTTAGATGATAACAATAAATGAAATTGTGAAAGCTTAACTTGAAACACGCTTCCATATTAACTTTATTCTATATTATTATGTGCGCCATTTTGAATTTTTTTTTATTCATATTCTGACTCATCACATTTGAAGCGGCAACGCGCCCGCATAATTCAATTACTTCGATGTGGCTCAGTCAACTGTCAATGATGTGAACTCTGACGCCAGAGGAGCATATTAAACCAATACACATGTAAGTGTTTTCACACATACCTAACGGCTATTTAAAGCTGCCCCGTGCATGTATATGTGTGTGTGTGTGTCTGTATGCAAAGTGTCTGCGAGCACTACATTTAATTTTGAGTTGCTTAATTGAATTGAGCACCGAAGGTAATTAATTAAGCAAAACGATTGGGGATTTCAAGAGCTTTAAGCGTTGAGTTGTGAAATTGGCGTTTGAAATGTATGGAAATAAGATTTGTTTAAAGGCTTAAGAGAACTCAACAAATGTTAAGAATTGCGTGTGATAATGAGTGAAGAAACAATATTTCATGAAGAGGTGATAATGTAGACGGGACACGGTGGAAGTATGTGGAGCCAAATTTTGTAATTTAGCCAAAAGACATGCTTTGTAAATGTTATATTCGCTAGGTAAAAGTTAAATCTTGGAAACAACCCGTGAAAGGAAAATCTACACACACCACTTTTTCGTCGAACGAAAATAAACTGCCTCTATGTAGCTATGTCTGAACTTGATATCCCCCCAAAGATAATATAGCTGTGACATTGAGCGACACCAAAAGCTTCGTCAGTATCGGAAAGTACTTCTCCGAGCTGTTCGATACCATACAAGGTTTCAGACAAGGGAGCTCCCAATCATGTGACTTCTGAAATCTATTGCTGGGGGATATCATTGGCCTCAATAACCGCGCCGTTAATTCTGTTTTCTCCAGACTGGATAAGGAAGCGAAGCGTATGGGACTGGTTGTGAATGAGGACACAACGAAACATCTATCCTGTCATCAAACAAACAATCATCGTATTTGCGATATGGCTCCCACGTCACTCTTGGCAGTCATAATATCGAAGTCGTCGATAATTTCGTCTCTCTTGGAACCAGTATCAGCAGCAACAACAATATCAACCTTTAAATCTAACCGGTGCTACTTCGGACTGAGTAGGCAATTGAAAAGTAAAGTCCTCTCTTGACGAACAAAAATCAAATACTACAAGTCCCTCATCATTCTTGTCCTGCTATATTGACAATGACATCATCTGATGAGTCGGCCTTAGAAGTGTTCGAGCGAAAAGTTTAACACTCCAGCTTTGAGGGTTTTAGGCTTAGTACTCGCCGGTGGAAGCAGAGAAGGAGAAAGACTTCCACTCTGTTGGAGAGATCATGTGGAGAAGGAGCTGGTTGCACTTGGTATCTCGTATTGTTGCCAAATAGCGAAGAGAAGAAACGACTGGCGCGCTGTTGGTTACTCGGTTATAACCACGTAAGCGGTGTTTACGCCAGTAAAGAAGAAGAAGATTCTAAGAATATGAGGAGTTAGAGGTCTATGACAAAATTTTTTTTACATCCATCTAGATTGATCACGTCTCACCTTAATTATACCGTCATAATAACGATTAATTTCCACCAAGAAATGATTAAAATTTGGAGAAGCTGCTTCTTCATATTAAACCTAAACTTCAAGTTTAAAATCGTTTCTAAACTATTCTCAAAGTTGGCTTATAACAAAAGTATATGTTTTTGAGGCAAACATGGTCGTATTAAATCTATATTTACTAATGCTCTGGTCAATAAAACTCGTTCTTCAAATCAAAAATAAGTAAAACAAAGTTATGCGAATTTTCTAAATGAAGTAATTTAGCGATTTTATTGTCACTTTTAATCTTTAAAATGCTAAAACTAATTTTTATAACATTTGCAAGCGGTTTCGCTTAACATTAGCCCCAAATGCATTTAAAATGCTCTCTCTGAGCGCGCAAAAAGCCCGCAAAAAGAGCAGCTATGCACAAGGCAAGCGAAAGGGGTTGCGAATAAAATATATATGTATACATACATACATATATTAGGGTGTGCCAAAATACTGATACAAAATTTATGAGTTAAACAAAATTTATAAGTGGAAAAAAACTATCTCTGCCCAAGCAGGATTTTCAGCTGCAATTAAAATGAATCAGGAATCTGTTGAGGAAGATTGGAAATTTCATACAGGACAAAAATCCGCGATGCAAAAAGTGTTATCTTAAACGATTCTAAAGTTATGTTATTTTAAATAAAAACAGCTTTTTGAAAGTGTTCTTCACATGACACTTCTTGAAATTTGGAAAAAAATGCGGCCTTGCAAGAATATTCTATGGCTGGAAGTTCATATACTAAATAAGCCAATAGTTTTGTTTGGCTCATCCTAATACACACATAAAAATATATCTATGTACATGTAAGTGGGCATGTAGTCCCTTTGCGCATAGCACATTGCATAAATTTATGGCCAGCTTGCAACAGAAGTCAATGCAGCGCAACGCCATGCCATGCCATGCCAGTTCCGTTGCCCAAGCCAGTGCCACTGCCAATGCCCTTAGCTGTTGGCAATGGTTGTGGTTATGGCTGTGGTTGTGGTTGTGACAGCGGTTGCTGTGTGTTGATGCAGAGAGAGTCAGCCAAAAGTGGCACAACCTGCTACGCAGCCCTTGCTGTCCGTTGCCGCGTTGCACTTGCTACCGAGTGAGGTATGTATATCCATTAAATGGCACCAACAAAGAGAAGAAAAATGTGTGATTTAAAGCGCAAAGAGATGAATTCGCAAAATTCGCGCACAGCACGTACAAAATGCACGACTTGTGTGCAAGTGCCATGTGTGCGCTGGTGTATAGGTGTTCGGCGGAAATACAGATGTTGCAGTGAGCACACACACACCCCTGCACGTGGCTGTGTGTAAACATGCCTTTAGTGGCACTCACTTTTATTGTCGCAACGTCACATTGTGAGCAGCAGGCGAATTATGAGCAACAGCCAAAAAACAACAGCAACAACAATAAGCGTACTAAATGAAGAAGCAGCCACAAAATAAATACAGCACTTAGTAGAGTACATATGTTTTTACGCACGCACGCACGCACACACATGCGTATGCATGAGTGTGTATGGACTTAATGGCCATAAAGCCATTTGCACCCGGTTGGCTAAGCCTTATAGCCGGCCTTCTGGTGCGTCAGCGGGCATACAAGTTCAACAACGAGTTCAAGGTGAACCGCTGTCTGTCTATCTGCCCAGCAACGCACCAACACACACAAACTCGCGCCGATAGTCTCTCATGTGTGCACGTGTTCTGCCACACTCGTGCATATGTAGTACATCAGCCTGTCGCATCTTTCAAGAAATCTTCACTGTCTTTTCAACCGTAGTTTTTACTTTTCCGTTTATTTTGCGCTTTTCTCTCTGCGTTCTTGTCCATTATTTGCTTCCTTTCTTTTGTGTTGCCCATTTTGTACTTGAACGCAGTGTAAACCTTTTTGTTGCAAGTTGCACACTTCCTTTACTCGAGAGACATACACCGATTTTTGTCATTTGATTTGTAAAGCTTTGTTGTTGCTTGGGGAATGGCTGCTGTATTTTAAAGTTCTGCGATGTTCTTACTTAAGAACCAGTTCTTATTAAGACCAGGTAGAGTTTTTACGTAACTATTTTTTCGCTTCTTTGCTGTAGGGTCGGATGTAGGCTCTCTCAAAAATCGCATCGTGCTCCGATCGTTCATAACATTTTTGGTATTCTTAATTCAGACTTTCATAGATTTCAATCCAAATAATTTTTTCACCTTCAAATCTGCGCATTTCAAAACCTTGTACGAGGTGTGTTCGAAAAGTATCGCGAATCGTAACTGACAGTTTTCTTCGATTGCAGGGGCGTGGTGCATCATGAGTTCTTGCCACAGGGAAGAACGGTCAATAAGGAATATTACCTGCAAGTTATGCGCAATTTGCGCGAAGCAATCCGCCATAAACGCCCGGATTTGTGGAAGAACAAAAATTGGCTTTTGCACCACGATAACGCCCTTGCTCACACACATCGTTGCTTGTGCGTGACTTTTTGGCCAAAAACAACACACTAATGATGCCGCAGCCACCGTATTCCCCAGATCTGGCCCCCTGTGACTTTTTCTTGTTCCCTAAACTGAAGAGGCCCATGAAAGGACGACGTTACGCTTCTCTTAACGAGATAAAGACGGCATCGAAGGAGGAGCTGAAGAAGATAAAAAAAATGATTTTTTGAAGTGCTTCGAAGATTGGAAAAACCGTTGGCACAAGTGTATAATATCTCATGGGGATTACTTTGAAGGGGACAAAATAGATATTCATGAATAAATAAATAATTTTTGAAAAAACACAAAATTCGCGATACTTTTTGAACACACCTCGTATACCTAAGACTGGTGAAGCATAATGAAAGGAAATCCAGAGAGATTTCTATGTCGTAGACTACAAATCCCGCTCGAATTTTCGCTTTTGAAACATTGGATTTCGAAACCTTGAAAACCTAGAGCTTCAGCCACAGTGATGAAGTATTATCTACAAATTCTTATAATTTTGAGACCCACATCCTGACACAACTAGTGAAGCATACTGAAAAAGAAATTCATATAGTCTAATACTCACACCCTTTCGTTAACTCATTGTTGAACTTTTCAACAGCCTAGCATATTAAGAAATCATAGACACCCTAAAGTTAACTAATCGTATCATTAATACGTTCAAAACGAAAGCTTTTGTTACAAACTCCGCGCAGAATAAACTAAAAACTTGAATGTATTTGAATGAAGATAACAAAGAACAATAAAATACACGTCAAACGCTTTCTTCTGCTGTTCCCCGAACAACTTTATCATTGCACTTTTCAAAACTTAAATGTCGCCGCGCTACAACTCAGCGCTGATTTTTGAAGTGAAGCAGCCTCAGCGAAACATCAACATTTATGACACGTTCATTCCGTAATCGCTAAGCGTTGCAGCCACAAATCACAAAGAGAAGAGCACTGAGAAATCTTGAGTCTTGACATTGACATTGTAAATTACATAAATTATTGTCTTGTTGACACTGTTGGCGACATTTAAATGTCAAATGTGTGGCGTAATAACAATTAAATTAAATATGCAAGCACTTTGGACCGCAAACAACAACAAAAGCAGGCAACAAAAAACTTTTCTAAAGCAAATCAGTTACAAGTAATTAGTATGACCAACGGTGTGACGTGAGTTGAATATTCTGGAGAGTGTCTCGGACAAAACGCGACTGCAATAAATGCTTGTATGTCAGCATAAAAATCCTGCTTTCCGTTTTTATGCAGGTTCAGCGATCTGGCCTGGCCCCTGGAAAGTTTTTATACATTATAAGCTTGGAAATTATGAGGAAAGTATGTTATAGAACGAATACAATACACAGTGCTCTACATTTATGCGATATATTTTTATTGTTAACAGACCCATTTGCTTTGAAACAATGGATAAGAGAATAATTTATACTCGATGTGCTCGAGTTGAGTCCAAATATGTGCAAGAGTCTAATTATAGTCCGCCAAGTTTTTACTTGAAAACTTGGAATGTTGGACACTATCTGGATTTATCGGTATATACTATAAGTACAACAAAGATCTAAATGCGTGGACTTCTGTAAATAAATATTTGTTAAAGGTGACTACAGTGAGTTTCGGGCTGTACAATTGTCGTTCATTGTGTTCAAAGGAACCTTGGCTGATATAAAACTATCACTTTGCATGTTTTTCTGATCTGTTGACTCAAACCTATATCCAGCTGTAGCAAAAGCGATTGAGTTGGACTATAAAAATATTAAAAAATGTACAGGTTTCGACAAAGCTATGGTATTTCACTTCGTTTAAGAATCACAATCCCTGTTCCAAAACATGGTAAACTCAATTGACTTTAAGCAAAAAAGAGAGCTCTTGGCAAAAACAGTAAACTTTGGTCTACTCGATAAAAAGAATAAAATGGAGGTGGAGAAAAACACTTTAAAATATATCGTAGTAAGTAGATTCTATTTCAAAAACTTAAGCAGTCTCTTACTCAAAAGTTCTTAAAACAAGGGAGGCAATACTACGGAAGGATGCGGCAAAAACACTTAATTTTCATTTTTATTGACATTTCAGGTCAATGCTTTGAAACATTTTAAAACTATAGTTATATGTGTGAATGTTGCATACATCCAGCATATCTACAAGCGTAAATGAGCTGTGGCTTCGAAAGCTCTTAAATGCACATCACGTTTTCAATTTAAAAGATATTATTGCCATTTGACACATGTCATGTGTGTGCTGCAGAATGAAAGAAGGTTCAAAATGAAATGAGAGAAAATATTGGATAAAAGTGTTGCACAAAAAGTCAATACTTTTTTAAATTGAATCCACAAACTCCTACAAACTTAGGTATTGTGAAAAAGTCTCAAATTTCAACAAAAGAGCAAAAACGAAGAGGGGGGAATGACAACGCAAAATATTGCCAATTGCAGCCATCAAATTGTGAACTTTTATTACCTCGCCAACAAATTAAAATTACCAAATAAAATCTTACTTTTCACTGGTTTATTGTGCGCCCAATTACGTAATTGTTTTCGTTACATTTTTATGAATTTTGTGTACATTTTTGATTTAGTTGGTTTTTGTAATTTTTATTGTAATTTACTTGCACCTTTGCTTCGTTGTGTGTTATTATTTAATTAATATTTGAATTTCTAAATTTGAAATTGATTTATTTCAAGATCACGACAACCAAAATAAAATAATTGTTAAGGGGCACGCCCAGTGTGACCGCCTAAACACAAGGTGATTTATGGGATTTTATTTTTAAGAAAACTACAGCAAGAAATATTTAACAGGGAGGAGCATATATTTGTACATAATCAAAAATAAAATACTATTTTTAACCGGTTTCGCTATTTTCAAATTTACTTCAAATAAGTACTCCACGGCTGCAGTGATTGTAATCTTAACCGAGGTTAAAAACAAAAAATATCATAAAAATTATTAATTTGAAAGGTATTACTTATACAATACCGTATGATTCTTTAAAGTTGTCATAATTTGGTAGCCGATCGAAAAATTTAGTTTTGAAACAAAAAGTGCGTTTAAGGATGAATTGATTGAATTAATTGAACAAGCAGCCACATTTAGTAGACTGTAATTAAAAAAAAATATTTGAAATATTCATTAAAAATTTTAGTATATTATTTCAAAATTGGAGGTTATTAAATATAACTTTTTCTAGGATATGTGTTTATCGGAGTGGTTACAGACAAGAGAAATTTAGCGGATTTCTTGCAGTTTTCAATATAATAACGTTTTTTCTACCAATTACCAATTTGGGAGACTAGCAAAAGGCAAGAAAAATTGTATTCAAATCCACCGAGTAGTTCTTGAGTTACTTTAAGTTGAAGCCATGTTTCCAAAAATGGCTGAACTTTAACAAAAATATGTCAAACTGTATATGAACTTGCGGGTTCCCGAAAACCGTGGAAAGTGTATTCAACACCGTTTGCAGCCACTCGGGATCTATGTGCTCTTAAAAACATCAAAAAGAACATCCGACCTTTTCGAGCCAAATTTTGTTCATCGATGAGGCTCATTTCTGATTCAATGAGCTTGTAAACAAGCAAAATTGTCGCAATTGGGGCCAAGAGTAAACTGAAGGGATTCAAGAGCCGCTATTTCATCTAGGAAAAACAACGGCTTAGTATAAATTGTGAGCCGGTGGAATCATCGGTCCATATTTCTTCAAAAATGTTGCGGGAGAGAACGTAACCGTCAGTGGCGATCATTATCGCGACATGATAACCGACTATTTGATGCCTGAAATTGAAGCTCGTGATCACGGCGACATTTGGTTTCAACAAGACAACGCCACTTCCCACACACCGCATCAATCACTGAATTTTTTGAGAGAACACTTCAGTGAGCAGATAATTTCACGTTCTGGGCCGGTCGATCGTGTCACTAAGGTTATGTGATATCACATCGTTAGACTTTTTCCTGGATGGACCATCTGAGACGTAGCCGCGTCCAACATTTAAAAGAGACAACCTTCAAAATTAAATACCAAAGAATGTTCTTTCGAATGATAATAAACATTCGCCATTAAATTTGACGTTTATGTGCTTTTTTCATTAAAAAAGTAGGGAATTCCGAAATCGATCACTCTTTTTATGCATATATAAATGCATAATTGGATGGGCAACCATTTATTTTAAATAACCGTCGACACAATCTAAAGCGTTAAGTGGCAAGGAGGTGTTAACAAACATTACACTTACAACACATTACAACAATTGGTCACGCAATGCTTTTGAAAAATTAAAAAACCGAAAACAAAACAAAAAATGGAATAAATATTAAATATGCTAAGTGACCGACAATTATGAAAACTTAAGGTTGGGCAGAAAAAAATTAATTGCAGCAACAAAATATCTACGCATGCACGCAACTGAATGTCAACGAGTCGAATGTGTCAGTGCAACGCAGCGCTATATGCCTCGTGGTGAAGGTGCGGCAGCGGTGCGATGACGTGCCAACTCGGGCGTGTAGAGCAATGATGCTCCAGGGACACTGGACACGAGATGATGGCCGAGTTGAACACTGACTAGAAATTGTTGTTAACACAAATGCATTGCTTTGATTATACTGTTAAGCGCCGTTGCTTCTTGTTATTGTTGTTATACTGGCACCGTTTATGTTGCTAACAAGCAAAAGGCATGTTGTGGTATTTAATTTGTTTTGTGATTTTCGATTTTCTGCTCGTTTGCATTTTTATATATTTTTGTACATATATTTTTGTTGTTGTTTGTTTTACTTGCTGGAAACTTTATGCATACAAACATATAGCAATCTTCTTCTCGTCATTATTTCCTGCACTTATGTGGTGGCATTTCTCCGCACCTCCGTTCATTCAGCTGAGCTGTTAAATTTCTTGACCGCACAGCTGTTCGCTCGCAAGCCGAGAAATATTGGGTCAAGTATTCGGTGTTTGTTTTACCAATTTTCGGATTTAATTTTATGACTGCACAGACACACTTTGAGCCAAAACGAAGGCGTGGAAAATGCACACATCAAGCAAAGATTGAGAGCAAAGACGTGAAGTAGCAAAATAAGCCAAGAATGGACCGACACCTGGTTTACTCAGCTAATACAAGATTTTTGTTTTTGGAGTTGTAAAATTGTAGAATTAAATGTTTACACTGAAAATAATACTTTTGCTTCTTTGAAAATAAATCGAGCAGAGGTGGATTTTGGTCGCCCTTTGGTGTCACATATCCCACAAATAAATCGTTGCGTCCAATAAAACGGTTGAGAATTTTAGATCACCTTGAACGAATAAATAAATCATTACCATGAATTATTATAAAGTACGTATATATAAAAATTAAGCTCTACGAAATCACACATCTAGACGGGAAAAAACAAAAATTCACAGATGTTTCTAAAATAAGTTATAATGAAATAAGAACGAGCTCTCAAATATATGCATACTCCGTCAAGCTCACTGTAAGCTTGAAGCAAAATCGTAAAAGTAATAATAGACGAGCTTCAAAAATGCGCTTCCAATAATAAAAGTATTATCCGGCCCATAAATCACGTTTAGTGCGACACTCACGACTCGTAACATACAAACGATGCCGATCGCCGTACGATAAGCAGTAAATCGGCGATTACGTGAAATATCAATAAACTTTCAGGAGGTGAACGCCTGAGACAGACACAAAAACAAGAAAGAAATTAAAATTATAACAACAAAAAACGAAAATAAAGCAACAAAAATAATAACAATCACAATAAAAATTAGCGTGCCCCTCAGACGCCATATATGGCCATTCGCAGGCATATATCACCTATATAAGCGCATACATATGTACGAAAATATTTCGACACACAAAAAAGGTGTAAATGAGCTCAGCACAAAAGCATGCGAATTACTAAATTTGCGAAAATTCCCACATATAATTTTTGAGTTTTAATTTTAGCGTTCCATTCAAATGTAAATTTGTTAATTGTTTACAAAATTCCTCAGGTTTGCATGAAATTGAAGCTGTAACTAAGTTATTTGCACAAAAAAATTGAGAATATCGAATAATTCTGGATTAAAAATATTAGCCTAGTGACCTTATACACGGATTGTATACAATATTTTTTTTTTAGAAAGTAATTTCTATTTGAAAAAAAAAAAACGCATACGGTAGCCGTTGTTTGCCGGTCAAACGCCAATAATTTCAGAAATTTTTTTAAAATTACACTGTGTTACAAAATAAATTATTTATTGTATTATTGTATGTGATGAAGACAAAAATCCATATGTGCTTTAAAGCTTTAGCTCTGTATAATTTTTCTGCGTTTTTGAGCTTGGTAACAGAAGAAAGTTGTTTACAGAAAAAATTCAAAGAAATTCGAACAAATATTGGAATTATTAAAATATTCAGAAAACTCGCGGTGTTTTGCTGTTTTCGGGTCAAATAACTTTTCTTTTTGTTTACTTTTACAAAAAGCTGCCGCTAGGTCGCGCTGTGAAACATGATTTTGCTATTTTGTAGGGTTTTACATGGAAAAATTATAATTGGACGTTTTTCATAGCAGAGTTATCCAATAAAATCCCGCTTCAATCAAAAAATGATGTGGAAAAGTGTATTGCTCTGGCATATTGTCGGGTTACATGCATTCCAATTTTTTTCTTTTGGTTATTTGTTACAGAATTATTATTTATTATTTTATACATTGCAATATTAAATTTGCGCTAGGTATGTCAGACGATCTACGCGCCGCAAAAACTTTCAATTTCCATTCATGCAATTACATTTTATTGCATTTGGCGCTTTGTTTTCGCCATTTTTTGCTCCATATTTGTTTACTGTGTCATTCTGTTGTGTCTCCACTTTTATTTTGTGTTGTCTGTTGTCTGCCTTTATTTTGCGAAATAAATGTAGGTAACCTTGACGCTTAGTCATAAATAAAACAAATAATACGAACAGCTAAAGCAGCGAGTAATGAAATCGAATGAATGGAAAGGTGATAAATAATAAACGCGGCAACAAAAACTGTCACGTCAAATTAATCTAAATTCTAAATGGAATAAATTCTGAAACTCGAATACCAAAAATATATTTCTGCATAAATTTCGATTAAATGTAGTATTTTTCATAATTTAATGCTTTGCAGATTATGTCTATTTATTTCGTTGTTTTTTTTTAAGCGTTCAATATCAGCTTTGTTGCCATCAATTTGCTTTATTGCAATCGGTTGATGGATGAGACACATAAAGAGGCGCGAAAAAAGATATACATACAATGGCGTTCAGACTGAGTGCTTCAGTTGCGTTAAAGAGATTCACTAGAACTGGTTGAAATCTAAGCAACTTTTAGATTTCAATCAAGGCACAAACCTAAAATATAAGATTAGCACGAAGGGGTACTAAGGAACAATTTTGTATGCAATTTCCTCTTTAAGCACTCAACAGAAATCTATATTAATATGAATTACTGCCTTCACAATGCAGCTAATAGTAATTTTGAAACTTCTATAGGCACCAAGGACCATACATTTATACGATATTAAACTAGATATGTAACTATTTAACCATAAAACCTAATTGAGGGCCAAAGAAACATGATTCGTGTTAATTTTCTGACTTTGCTTTCATCCTCGTTTTCAGAATGGTTGAAAGTGCACGGAACTAACCACTGCTTATAAGTCTAAATTAAAGCTAAAAACGTCTACTCATCCAATTTGGTTTTGCCTTATTGAAACAGCACTTTTTCAGAGCTTTACGTTTCATGAATTCCATATACCAAAATACATGTTATTATCATGAATCATCGCATTGTGAAGAAAAATGATTACAATTGGTAGAGAAAGCAATGACATCTAAGATATTCTCTCTGATTCTAGCATATGCAGGAATACTTCCAAGACAACATATACGGAGTTCTGCCTTGGACCGGACAAATTTATATAACTTTTACGTTGAGATTTCTACAGAATCTTCACAGTGATACACCTTTACAAAAGCTTTCATTACCTCTCAAAAACGAGGTACTGTGCATATAAAGACATGACGTTTAATTAATATTTTTGTAAAATGAACACAAATTCTCTTCTCAATCAATCCGAGAGATGACCTTTCGTTCTTCAGCGCCCACGAAGAATAAATTAATAAATTTTAAATATCTTTGACACACTTTTCAGAGCGAAAAAATAATTTTTCAAAAAGGCCCACACTTAAAATATCCACTACATAATTAAAATGAATCCATACTTGTCTAAAACGCCAACAGCGTTGATGCAGCCATAAAGGGAACGAAATATATACCCAAACAGACCAAAATGTAGACACAGGCAAGCATAATTTGAAACATAGAAACCCATTAAACAAATTGTTACTTTGAAGAGACAGCCAACAAAAGCACTGCAAACTCTTTATATATATTTATCGACAACTATTCGTGCAAATTAGGGTGTACCAAAAATGTAGACCGTATATTATTTCATGAAGATCGGACATTATACCAGTTTTAGTGATGATAGATGTAAGATACATAGTTATAGTATATACAAATTTAGTACTACATTAAGGCAAAATAATAATCCATTCGTTCTTTTTAGGACCACCTTAATACACAAATATCATTTTTAACATTGTTCCATACAACTAAAGATGGGAAATGGGGAGAGCACAACAAATTGTCGGATATAGTTTTGCTTTTACTTGCAATTTAAGTTTATACACAACAAAAGAGCGCAAAGCACGAAAAGGAAGCGGCGAAAATATTGCCAAACCGGATAGTCAAAGTACCGCAGAATAGTGGAAATGCAATGGCTGTGGAAGAATAGCAAAACAATAACGCTTCGGCAAAAATATTTCCACGTTCCACATTCCTACCAAATAGCACGGTGGAATATTAGAATTTCTATAATTGATGGTATGACAAAAACAATTATCTCAAACAGAAAATATCCAACGAAAAATGCTAAAAATTGTTTGTACTAACGGTAAGTGGTAGGAAGCGCAGGGTAGCGAATCGGTGAATAATGAATGCAGCGAAATGCTTAAAACGTTGCCGGCGAATAAAGGCAGCGCAGATTCATTCACAAGCAATGCAGAACAAAGCGCGAAATTCACTCTGAAAGACACATAGCTAAGGAGCACCAGAGGAATTCCTAAAGCACGAGAGATAATGAAAGCAATCGTAAATGGAATTTTGAGCTGCAAAAGGGTTACAAGACGGAACGAAGCCAACTAACCGCTTGTAGTTATTATTTTACTTAATTACAGCGTGGAAAATTGTTTCTGTTTTTGTATTGTTGTGCGAGTAAATTAGCGGAAGGAGTAAAACGGTGCTGTGTTTTTGGCAGAAAATAACAAATGAGAGACTTTATGGAAGCATGGCAATTGCAAGGGGAAATTGCGAAAAAAGTTGCAAAAAAGAACGGACAAGGTATAGCAATGACACAGCTAAAGTTGAAAATTTTAGTAAAAATCGTCGAAGCAACAAAACAAGTATGCTGATATAAAAATGTAACTATACTCAAAATATAAACCAGCAACTATTTATTATATTTTTCATAAGCCAAATGGTCATGTCTGGTCTCCGACTCCCGAAGAACGCGTGTAAAGATTTGATATGACGTAAATTCTCAGCTCTAAACTGATTGGTCTTACGAAATGTGTTTCAGACAATCAAATGTGATAAGAAATCGATTAAAATAAACCCACCATTGAGAAGTTGAAATCTCGAAGTTGTCGAAAAGGAATCCAAGCCCTAACATAATTTAAACGAAGTTTAAATCATTCATCAACTGGTTGCCATTTCATCAATGCATACAACCAAATTTACAGCGTGGACTACAACCGACAGAGTTAAACACAGCTAAATCTACAGTGTAGACAACAACCCGAAGAGTTGCATTGCAGTTTCTAGCCAGTTTTTGATTATTTAACTCCCATGCGAAAAGCAAATTCCATCAAAATATGCTTGTACTAAATCAAATGTCAGTAAATTTTAATGTAATTTAACATAAATTATTATAGCTTACTTACATAGGTTTATGTTGGACTGTGTCGTTATTATTTGTCGTATTCATGAACCTTTCAGTTTTTAAAAACAGTTGAACCGTAAGAGTAGTAGCTTACCTGCAAAGAATAAAGAGAATGGACACTACGAATTAAAAATTTGAAATTTTATACTTATAAATTATTTACAATATTTACATATCTTATACTAAGGTGACCCTTAAATCTGAGAATTTATATCATAATTTCCAAAATTCAATTCTTACGATCTTGCAACTTTTCATATTCAATACCAATCATAAATTGTGGAACCGATTATAGGTAGTTTTAGGATTTATATTATTTATACATATTTATAATACCCAAACAGTACTGTAATGTATAGTCTATGTACAAGGTCTGTCGCAAAAGAAACAGGACTGTTAAAAAAAAACAACAAAAAATTAATATTTTTCAAAAGTTATATTTTTTTATTCAAAGTAGTTTCCTTGTGCTTCGATACAGCGTTTAGCCCGGTCAATTAGCATTTCAAATGAGTGTTTAAGGTAATTTTTCGGAATGCTCTTGAGAACATCGGTCGTCGCCTTTTGGGTAGCTGAAATTTCCTGAAACCATTGTGCTTTCATGGGCAAATGAAGTTTTCCAAATAGGTAAAAATTACAGGGTGCCAAATCAGGTGAGGAGGGTGAGTGATTAATGGTTAATATGGAGTTTTTTTGTCAAAAAATCAGTGACAACGTCGACCGATGACACGGCGCATTATAGTGCAATAGGCGCCAGGACCTTGCCTCACGGTATTTTGGTCGAGCACGACGAATCCGTGACAAAAGACGCTTCATAACACCAAGGTGAAACACAGCATTAATCGTTTGGCCAGGTGGGACGAACTCTCGGTGTACAATACCCCAGGAATCGTAAAAACAAATCAGCATTGTCTTTATTTTTGACTTCTGAAGACGACGGTTTTTCGGTGATGGCTCGTCTGAATGTTTCCATTCGGCGACGTTTGACGTTTGGTTTCGGGATCATATTGAAGGCACCACGTTTCATCACCAGTCACAATCGAATATTTAGAGGTTATGTCTTTTCTCGACTCCTTAATCAAATCCTTACAATGTTGGATTCGTAGCAATTTTTGCTCTTCAGTCAATTTGTGTGGAACAAACTTGGAGCACACTTTCCGTAGACCCAATTTATCTATCAAAATGGGATGAATTGAGTCTGGTGATATTTAACTCCATTTCCAAGTAACGCAAAGAAGATTTCGGCTCATTCTTAATAAATTCCTGCACTTTTTCAATATTGTTTTGGGTAATCACTGATTTTGGCCGGCCCGACTTCTGATCAACACAGAGGTCCTCACGACCTTCTTGGAATCGCTTAAACCACTCATGCACTACGGGATAGGCACTGATCACCATAAACTTTTTTCATCATTTGAAATGTTTCAGTAAACGTTTTCCCAAGTTTAAAACAAAATTTAATATTTGCTCTTTGTTCAAAATGCATTTTACGACCGATGACCAAAAGCTACCGTCACTTTTTGATCGAGAATATCGATTGTAGTTATCCAATTGTCTTAAAATTTTTACGAAATGTCAACAAGAGATCAAACTTTTTATTTCATATACCCACCAATAGGTGGCGCCACCAGAAACAGTTATATTTAAAAAGTTCTGTTTCTTTTGCGACAGACCTTGTACAGTAATTCGTAGTAGTCTTTTTCCATTATTCTGTTTTTCTGCTTTTCTACTTTTTTCGTTTGTTCTGTCTGAGTTCAGATCTTCTAAACTTTTGGGCACTTGTTTGTGTACATTTTAAAGTTATTTTATAAATGCGGTCGACAGACAATGTGGTGTGGCAGCCGCATTTGACGATGCCGGACACGTGTGAGCTATTGCACTATTTGTAAAGTGTGACATACATATGTATATTTGCCCCGCTATTATGTTATATGAGGTATTTTCCAATCTTTTTTCATGAATTTGTCAATATTTTGGATTTTTAGCTTTTGCAAACTAGCTTTCTAACCTTTCTAGCAAGTTCTCCCATAAACTATATATCTTATGAAGAAAATCATATATAACCTTGAAATAAGGGAAGCTATCGAACGGTTAAAGACCATTCGAGTTAAGCAAACTATTACTACCTAATCCCTCTATTTTAAAGCTAACAGTTCAATAAATTTTCAAATCGATAAATCAAGGGTTAAAAAGTTTTCGTTTGACTGTCTGAGTTCTAGACCCTGTTTGGAGAGGGAACATAAAGAAGGCCTCTGTCTTAGCCCCTGCTTAATTATAAAAAAATTGAATTATTCAAAGATATTTCATAAATCGCGGTGGCAAGAATATTACACTCATACAAAATAGCTTCCCATACAAACTGACCCTTTTAACCGTTGGAAGAGCTATTTCTCAAAGTATTACTTAACTAGTTTTCAGAGCTTTAAGAGTTGAAGACCCATACACTAAATAGCCTTTTTGAGTCAATGCTCAAAAAACCACTCAATCTTTGTTGTTATTGCAATTTAATTTTCTGCCATTCCAGCAGCCACTTGGAAAATTTATGTTCCACAGATTTCCGACAGCTTTACGCGACTTCGTTAAAAATTTCTTCCAAAACGTGGCTTACTCACTTCGAATACGGCCAAAGCCGCCACAATGCAAGCAATTTACAGTTAAGCAAGGCAAAACTGTGTGTTTTTCTTGAGATTTGCACAAATTTGCAAGCAAAATTTCATTTTCGCCATGAAATCTTCAACAAGCTACCAACTGCAGCAATAACAGCTGGCGAGCGCTTGACTTGTGCGGCTGCTTGGGCATGTGTGCGTGTGTCGGTGTGTTGGTTGGCGCATACAATGGGGAAAACAAATCCATAAATGGCGCGAAGATTTATGCAAAGTGAAAAACTGTTGCAAGCAAAGCGTTTATTATGCAATCAACGGCTGTCCATCAGCATTGCAGATTTGTTGTTATGCGTCTAGTAGCTTTGTATGGTCACATACACACCCATACACATACACATACACAGTTGATATATAAATGCGCATTTGGACGTTCGACTTGCACACAAGTCATATACATATATAAAGATCGATGTATGTATGTATGTATGAACAGGCAGTCGCAATTTGTTGGCAGCTTTGCGTAATTCGTAATGTAAGCAGCGGCAGCGACGAAAATGGCAGCAGCAACAAATTGGCTGCAACATGTTGCGCTAGTGAAGTCGTAAGCGACTAAACAGCAATATGTTGGAGCGCATGAATGGCGCAAGGAGAGTGAAAACATTTTTCTTCGCATCTTAATAGAGTTGCCCGGTTTTGCGTCTTTCAAGTAAATCAATGTCCTTTGTCGGCGATGTTTCTGCGAAAAAGTAGAAGCCACCAAAAAAAAGCATCGAAAAAGCTTTGTTTAGTGGCTGAACTCATGTTTTTTGTGAAGAGCTAAAACGAATGCCCTGACTGGTAGTGGCTGAAATGTAAAATGCTTTGACTTTGTCTTTGTCAATGATCTCTGAAATACTCTATTTGGGAATATGTACTTAGATTTTCCACTCTTAATTGGTTCCAAATTCAGCATCTCTGCAGATTCCAACTAAAGGATTTTCAAATGAAAAAACGATTCAACAGATAAAAAATTAGGAAATTTTCGACGTGACGAGCGACTCCACAGATATTTTATTAGAAATGAACCTTCTTCAATGACTTTTTATGACATCCGTGGTATAGAAACCGCAAAGGTAGCTCATCGGATACCATAATCAAAATCCTTATAAGTCTAACTGCGAACTCAATTTTAATAATTTTACATCTTTGAAGTTTTTCGTTGCATATCTCTGCTTCCAGCGCTTTTATTTTTACATAGAGAGCTCAATGTAGCCCAAATAATGCGGAAGAAATAAAATGCTAGAAAAATTATAGTATAAAGCCTTACTTTCATTATTTATCTCCCACTTTTGTCATTCTCTTTCAAGCAAAAACATTTAAAAAATTGCTATTTCACTTCTGCTTCCCTTCTTCTTCCGTTCTAATAATAAATAACCACAAATTAGTTCTAACTAACTTCCATATTTCTCTTCATTGCGCTTTTGCTAACTCTTTAGACTGTCTATGTGGCGAACTCGAACTCGAATTTATTTGCATTTTAAATTACACAAATTAATTTAGTCATCAATCTCGCCACTCGAACCATAATTGGCGTGTGGATCACAACAAGTCTTTGAATTCACTTTCAATTTTATCGTACGATTTGCCACCATGTTATTATTGTTTCTCCACCGCGTTTTATTTTTTCCTACTTTACTATCTGCTTTGCGCTTCTTTTTTTCTTATTCTACACACTCGATGGCTTAGCTCATTTGGCATTCATCTAGGTATTAATGGTTTAAACATGATAATTTAGTGGGTTACTGTGCTGCTACCGCATTTTTGTTGTGTTCGCAGTCTTCTGCGGTTTCTTTGTGTGTTCATTGTTCATTTCTTCATAAAGTTAAATAATATTCTTTTGAGCTACTTTCTTTTCTTTACAAGTAGCCGCCATAATCCGGTAATCCGGTGTTTTAATGACTGTTAATGGTTTCTTCAACTAATTAAAAGGTATTTAAAATAATTAATTGAAAGTGGCAGTTATCCGAAAATTCGGTAGCAGTTATTATATAAGTCCATCAAATTCTTGATTTAAGTCATCTCACTTTTTAAATGTTAACAATTTAAGTAGTCAGTTATTTTTTTTTTATCTCATATGAAGAGGTTATTAGAAATTTAAGTGCTTGGTCATTATTGGTACATAAAGTTTTTGTGATTTCCTGTATAAAAGGTGTCGTGCTAAAGATTTGAGTGACGCTTTAAAAGATTTCTCTGCTGATCTGTTTCTTATTAAGGATGTTTAAGCGAAACTTCAATTTTTATCACTACTAACGGTTTCAAAATTGTATGTGGCAGCCACCAAACGAAGTACAGAATGTACCATAAAATCTCAAAAGTCCTCGTTAATACCGTTAGATCACAATTTAAATGAAAAAAAAATGGCATTGTCCGATTATCGGCAGTTAAAGTCGAGAAATAGTCCAAACTCATTCATTTTTCATTGGCTCCGGGGAATTTGCATAATTTTATTATTTTTCGTTGCCGTAAAGTAGCGTTATGACTGACAGAAATGCGCCGATTCAACAGAAGCGAGGCGATAGCCGCTTCCGAACGCTTGAAAATGAATATTAAGCGCTTCTATTATTTATCTACAATCTTAACGCTTGAATGCGCTGTCATATTTCACGCCAAACTTCAATGAGTACCCACCATTTGGATGTGTCCGAAAATCTGCATATTAATTTATTTGACTTTACGTCTATTGATCCGCGCATTAGTTTTTGTGTACAGACTTTTAACTCTTTACTTCGTCATTATTTTATTGTTATAAGCTATTTTCGTTAATCTATTTGCTCGAAAATAGTTTTTGTTGAGTTGTTTGTTGCATACGAATATTTGTGTTGGACAAATAAAGTCATTAATTATTCTTTTTTCTGCCGTTTCGATTTCATTCATCTGCGCTTCGGACAATAAAACGTTTGTGAGTGTTTTAATTCAGCCGAAATGGCTATTAACTTTAGTTGCGCTTTGTTTAAAGTTTCAATAAATATCGATAATCAAATTTATTTTTAAGCGCAATAGCTGTAGATTTAATAAAGCGAAAATTTAATGATTGATTGTGTGCTACGAATGAGTTTTGGAAATACCTAAATTGAGCTTTGAATATGATTTGCTAAGAATTTTTTAAGTAACTTATTTTTAACTCATTAAATATGCTAAACCATAAGAATCTGCTTTATGCTTATGAAACTAGAAACCCTACAAAGTGATGATCATTCGAATACTGGTACTGTTCAAGCTAATGCGATCTGATCAAAAATGACCCGGACTGGCAAAAAATTAAATTTTCACATATTTAACACAAGTATTTACTATGATCTTCAGGCTCGTGAGGCAATGCAAATTTTTTAATGTTTACTTGTTATAAGCCTCGGCAGGGATGACCTTCAGTGCTTTCGGCAAATTTTCGTTTTTTAGGTTTCGACTCAGTTTTGGAGCCTTCACCTAAATTACAAGATGATGAAAATTAGTTTAAGAAAGTCAATGAAGTATAGTATATATATTTAACATAAATTTTAACCTTCGTTCTATTCAAAATAGAGAGACTTTTTATATTTAAAAACAAAAACAATCAATCATATTTGTCCTTCAATGTTAAGACCTTACTGTAGAAGGAAGTGGAGATTAGTTACAGGCATTTAATTAAATGTACAATCCAAAAGCTGTGAGAACCGAAAGTAAGAACTGCACTTCGTACTCCCTATTAGATAAATAGTGCTCCAAAGCTGTGGCGGTCCACAAATTTCAATAGGTAATTCGTGGGTCCTGAATTCATGGGTCGTTGGTGTGGCAGAACAGATTTTGAGATCCTATATTGGAACCCATTTTCTTGCTATACTGTTCCTGGATATGATATCATAATTGTCCCAAGATCCCATATCAGCCGAAGAGGAGACCATGGCTTAATGTGATCACTGATCTTGTTCTGTTTTCAACATGCTAATAGATGATCAAACAGATCACAGATCAATTTTATAGAAGACGGCAATTTTTTCAATTGTGAAGTGTCTAAGCAAGCCACAGAAATATTTCAAATAAATGAAAATGCTCGGAAGCTAATCTATACAGGAAATTGGGGGCCGAAACAGTATTTTAGTAAGGTTGTAATGTTTATACTGCAGCAGTATGTCGGAAGAGTATGATATCATCTTAACCTTTATCTATTAATTCTGCTTATTCCTTCAGTGGTATAAGATTAATGGAGCACAAATGTGGCAAGAAAAAGGAGAGCACTCGGAGTATAATGATAGGAATAGAAGAGGGAACATACCTCATCAGAGAGAATTGAGTTCTTTAGCAATACAAAATGTCAAAACTAATAACTAAAGAAGCACTGAACTTGGATGCAGGAATATATAGAATTTCGTCTCGTCTCCACAAAACACGCTTCCCAGCAGCGTGTTCTGAAACGTCTAACGACCCAAACAACTTCTGTATAGAACTTAAAAAACAAAAAAAACATTTTTTCTGGACCTTCGTTTCACATTAATTAGTTTAGATGGAAAGTGTACCCGTTTTAACTATTTTCATAACGCAGTGTGTTCTCGACTCTCTAGTAATCTAAACCATATGTACAGCTAACCTAATAGTAGACGTGACCACGCCTTTAACAGATTCATCTCGCCCACGTGTTGATTCATATAACCCATTTATTCCTGCATCTCATAAATATTATTTTCGTTTCTAATATTCAAGTATTTCAGCCTTAATTTTGAGCTTCCCGAAAACTACTCGAGCGTATATTATAAATATGCACATTTCATGCAATTATAATTATTCATGCCACACTTTTCCGCTGCAAAGCTGGCTGTCACATTGCATTCCCTCTTCCAACGTCTTTTGTTGTCAAATATCTCTATTATGTAAGCGTACACCTTGAAAGGCGAAACCTGAACGTACGAAGAATGTTCGCCTCTATTTAGAACACTGCTTCGTATCCTTTTACATTCCCTTGAAAATGTGACACAAAATGTCGAAACATATTTACATACCGCACTTCGTGGCACACGTATTCATATACATATAAACGTTTATGTACATATATGCAGGTATCTATTACAATTGCAGAGACGTGCATATACGTACATACATACATACAAGTATGTGTAATTATGTTTGTGCACTTTTTGTGGCCCACTCTTTCAAGAAAGTTTTAAATATGTTTATTTCATGGATATTCACATTTCGCTTTTATGCTTCAAGAAGTGTTATATTATTTGAATGAATGAGTACCATTCACCTGCTCGTAATATAATGTATGTATGTATGTATGTATGTGTGGCTGTATGTTTGTATAGAGAAACTTTGAAATGCATATTCATAGACTGCTTTCATATATGTATGCATGTGTGTGCGTGTGCTTGTACTCAAACATTTCTAGTCAAATGTATGCACACTCCAGTCGAATAAGTATTTGCACTATGCTGCATCTGCAGCAAAATGATCTCTGGAAATGTATCTAAGAGTATAGCTGTTGATTCGACTGAAAAATTTAGCTGACATATTTAGTTTAACTTTTATATATTCAAGCAAATATGTATATGAGGATCCTCTGACACATATACATACAAATGTGGAAATTATGTGCATGAATTCGCAGAAAAAAATGAAAGATGTAATATTATTTATTTTTAAATGCCAAAAATAGCCATCAAACGGCTTATTATTTAAATTATTATTATTATTATGTTTTCTATTTTATTTTTTATTTTATTTTTTTGAGCATATTTAATTGCCGTTCCTCATACAAACATACGCGAACGTATTATATACACAAACACAGATGAATCCAACGACATGACATAACCTACCCATATCACTAACTGTATCCTCACCACAGGCGGCTGATTGGCTATTAGTCAAGCAAATGAGATAGGCGCAAAATTCACCGCAAAATTTAATGCGACCAAAGTGTGGTCTGACACCGACACTTAATGGAAGCTGCATAAGAACATGCTCTAAAACATGAGACAAATTTACGTATATAGGTACTATATATCTGTACATATGTATACTTATGTGTATAAATGCCCAGCTATGCAAGAAATATATTTGCGTAAATAAAATTGCGTTGGATTTGAAAATTGCCACAACTCTTGTTTGACTGTTGGCACAATTTGCTCTGTCCGCTTGGGAGTCATTTGTCAAGCCGGTTGAGTGGCACTGTGTTATCACATGAGCAGCCATTAACATATAACCCTGTGAAGAAAAGTTTATATGGGGCTCTCATGAAAACATACAAGTACTAGAGCTCGGAAGCTTAATCCATAAAGGTTCAAAATGTCAAAAAATGCCCGAAACTAAGTGCAAATAATTTACAAAAGTAGCTCCTAAGCCGCATCCGTCGTAAGAGACCTTTACAAAAAGTATGGAAAGAACAACAAATCAGAGAACCCTCAGAACATATAATGAATCAAAAAAGGAATATTCTTGGTACACTTTTCTTTGATTCATCGTATGTTCTAAGAATTAATTGTTTCGTTCTTCGCAAAGTCACATGCTAGGCTTTTTCGAATGCTTTTTAACCCAATATTTTAGCTCCATTCCTTCCTCTCTCTCTCTCTCTCTTTCTGACTTTTTGAATCAGTTCAAACACTTTTCAACTATTCTCTCTCCCTCTCTTTCAGCCTATTTGTATCTCTTTGAGACACTTTTCACATTTCTCTCTCTGTCTCTCTCTGTCTCTCTTGATTCTATTACCCTACTCTTGTAAAATATTTAACAGATCCATCTTCTAAACTCATTTAGAACTCCTCTGAAACTTTCCGAAATATCCCTTCTTTAGCGGCGTTCTATTTTAGAAGAGTTGTGCAACCCTCTTTGTCTAACGTCTAAGTATCTTGACCCTTATCCATTAAACTCTTTTAAATAGTCGATTTAAATTAACAGTTTTCCGTTTAACTTCACACTTCGACAGTCCTTATCAAACCCTGAATGTTCAGCCTTTTACCTTGCATGCTACTTAACTGTACTCGAGCTCTTCCAATACAATATTCACTGCGATGATATTCGTAATTAGTTGGCCACTTTTAATTAGTCCATTTACGAGTTGTAGCTGGTGAAAATTGTAGAGGAAGAATAGCGAAGAAAATCAACAACAAAAAAATATCTCCAACACTTGCGGCAAAAGTTTATTAGCTACGCTTGTTGTTATTTAGAAGTGTTTTTCTTGTTCTTATTGAAGCCAGCATTAATTTACACTTACATCAGAGATAAACAAGGGTTTTAACACTACTTCTACACTTACTAAGTTGTAAACGTTCGCTGCATTAATAAGTAGCTAAAGTTAGAGCGAGGCTGAACATGGCGAGAGTTTGTCAATTAGCCCACCCACCGATTGCATGAGTTATACACAACGTTTTACTGATGACGGCGACTTAGTGGGCGGTTTGGATTACCCGAGTGGGTAACCACACATTCGGTTAGAGAGGCAGGCGAATTGGAGCAATGTAGAAGACTAAACAGCGAGAGATGGGAGTAATTTGTTGAGTTGAGGACTATCACAATAAAGGCCTCGTGTTCAGGCGCTGGGATGTGGTTTTAGAATTAACTGAATTAGTTTGAAGCTGAAATTTGATCCTGTTTGAAATATCCAATTAGTATCTACATAAATGTTATTTCAACGAATAATAGGACGCACTTAACCAAAAGGAGTCAAAAAAAAAGGGTTAACAGCGCCGAGAAACTCTAGCACAAGATTAAAAGCTTTATTGTTTTTCAAATTGTTTTTTTTTTTTTTATACCCTGAACAGAGTATATTAAGTTTGCCACGAACACCCAGAAAGAAGCACCGGAGACTATACAAAATGTATTTATAGAAATGATTATCATAACAAGCCGAGTCGATTTAATCATGTCCGTCTGCCTGGCTGTATATACGCGAACTAGGCTCTCAGCTTTTGCATCCGTACTTTCCTCCCAAAGCAGCTGCTCCTTTGTAGAAACTGCCGATATCCGACACATATAGCTTATAGCTGTCATACTAAATAAAAGATCGGAATTAAATTTTTGGATGGAAAACTTATTCATTTGAAGATATCTTCCCGAAATTCGGCATGGATAACTGTCTCAAGCATCAGTGTAATCTCCGAACTGATCGAACAAAATCAATTTTTTTTTTCTAATACGAATAAGTATGATGGATCTTCGGCCTTTAGCCAAATGTTGCTTGAAGTATGAAAAAGAAACAACTCATTCTTAGTAGTTCTGAGAGTTCTCTCTCTGTGAATTTTAAAGCAAGTTTGTGCTAAAAAAAACTTCCCGAACTTTTTTATGAGGCAACTGCCATGTGCAATCGAAATCCCCTTAACCTATCAGTGCACACGGAAGATCAGAGGTAAGGGCCTCCCGCATATATAGAGTTGAGCAAAGCGCTCATCTAATTCATAAACTCATAATTACTGCATTATTTGCACAGAGCAAGTAAGTCTGTTATATTTTCATTAATTCGTTACAGTTCACTTGCGCGTGTTTGTGTGTAGAGTGCACAAGCGGGTTTCATATCACTAACTCACTGGCTGCCTGACTGACTTTAAACAGATTGACTGACTGACTACCAAGTGTTAGGCACTGACGAAACTGTCTGTCAGTCATTCGGCTTTTGATGCGCACTCAACTCTTTCGTTGTTGCGGTATTTCAATAAAAAAGTACTTTCCAGCAGCCGCTTGAAGCTGGTCTCCATTATGCGGCAGTTCTTCTTTTCTCTCGCTGATTTTCGCTTAATTAAAAACTTGCCTCAAAGCATACATATGTGCATCTGTATTTTCATACATCTGTGTGACTATGTCTTTAATGCAATGCACAGTTGAATGAATATGAATGTGTGGAAATAATGCGTTTATGCTTTATACTTATTTACAAATACAATTTTATTATTTTTTAGCCAGATCTTTAACGTTATTATTTTAAACAGATGAATAAATTGTGTTAGTAATATATACCAGAGGTACATATGTGCATAAGTAGTGGCATAGATATATACATCCTAAGTATGCGCAAAAATTTTATTGCATGAACAACTAAGCATTTGCATGTAAGTACATTAGGGTGGGGCAATATTTTTTCTCTTACTAAAGCTGTCTTCATCAATTATAACACTATTGCGCATGCGTTTGAAGACATGTTAGCACATAGTTGCCACCTGTTTGTTTGAGCATTTGAAGAGTAGCGCTTGGTGACACGAATACAACTTATGTAAATCAATGATAAAATGCCATCATAAAGGTTAATGCAGATCACAAAATCCCTTAAAATAATCGTAAATTAGTCTGCACTAATATTCTGCTAAATGACCCAATTAAGCTATCTGCAGTCTTTTTTGAACTTAAATTAATATTTTAAAGTGCTAATAGTCGCTTTGGGTATATAACTACATTCGTGAGTTTGCTTTTAATGTGGCAAAATATTATTCAAAGTATTGTTCATCTAAAGCTTTAACATTTTGCCATCTCTATGACAATTTCTAGATTATATTCTTATGGTACCATGGATATTCGACTTTGGCTGGTTGTCCAGGTTTCATATAGGACTTTTTGCATTTAGGATTGTTGTAATGTTTAAACCTCTCTTGCCTTCAATTTATATGGCATCCGATTTCCTTGTTTGTAAACGAACAGAATTGTCTACTTCATCATCTTCATCGATCTTTATCGACCAATGCTTCCAGTTCTTCATCTTAAACTTTTTTTGCCGCCTAGAACAAGTCTTCACCTTCCAAGTCTTATAGTACGTCCAGAGCAATTCAATTATATAAAAACACAAAACATTCATTCCATCCTAATCCAACTACATACATACAAATGCAATGGTGTGTGTTCGCCAGCCCATCACTTTGTGTGAAAATAAATGAAGGAAGAAATGAAAACATGAAAAATGATTGCAGTCAACAGCTGAGCTGTCACTGTCGAGGCTGTTGCTTCCTTTTGCTGCCACGGAGGCACAACCATATGTTTGCTTGTCTGCCGGAGGTGCTCTTCACACACACTTACACTCACACGCATACGTTCAGTCCTCCACAGCTTCGCTAGCATTGGTCGTAGCTGTTCTAAATGTTCATAAAGATCCATATGCTTGTAGGCATATGCCGAGCACTATTTGGGCGCTTGGCGCTCGCTGAGGCCTGTAATGATGCACAGCCACACGAATGGGCGACGACTTTCATGTCGTCGTTGCTGCCCAATGGCACCGAACGATAGATTGATGTTGCTGCCTATGTGAAGTCGTTGGTTTTGCATTGGAAAATATTTTTGAAAGCAGCGTAATGATTTTAACGGATGTAATCAAATTTAATTATGAGAGAAAAAATTCTCAACTTTTTTGGCTTGAAAAATCACCCAGGTAGCGGGATAGGGCATAAATTGAACGTTTTTGTTTCAGGGTTGCTTTGAACATCGATTGCAAGACAATTTTTACCTGAACGCGGAGCAGCATTTGGACCGATGTGAAATATCTTTCAATAATGGAACGAAAATATGTGTAAAATGTGCCGAGTTTACAGTACGGGAATCCTTTTGACTATTAGCTAAACATTTACCGATGGGGAAAACAGAAAAATGTAAGAATTTTGGCTACGTGTTCCACGCTTGATATTCTCTTGTACGCGACATCCTACCGAAACGAATGAAAGGATTAAAAAAAAACTGAATTGAAAAGCTTCTCGGGCATACCAAGGACTACGAAAGAACCTTCGATTGTCTTTCGAATAGACATAGAAACGATAAGATATCAAAAATTGTGAACCCAGTATAAAAGTAACAACGCTATATGGATTCTTTGAATAAGAAGAATTCAGAAACGACTGAGGTGAGATAAGTGATAATAAGCCTTAAAAGCTAATATAAGCAATTTCGCAACTTCTCATTAGTTTTTTAAAACTCACAATTTCTATGTATAAAATATAAATTTATTCACTTTTTACAATATTCAGCACACTCAGCATCAGAAACTGTCAAATCACTGGACTTAACTCAAAAATATCAGACACACATACTTACATATACTTGTACAAAGCAAAACCATCTGTCGTGAAAAAATTCGAGAAAAACTATCGAGTCTATAAATATGTTTTTCACTAATCTGCAGTTGAGTTATTTTAATTGTTAGCACGGTCGCACAACGGTAATCGCTTAAGCACCTTTTTACACAATAATTTAGTGGCTTTTTTGTGACGCCAAATTTTGTATGATTTTATGCGTGAAAGAAGCCGGGCACGAACACACACATGCGTATAAATATGAACACTTCTATTCGGCTGTCCGTTGGTATCTGCGTGTTAAAAAATATTTCAGGCATAAAGCAACTATTCACTACGATTTGGCAGCTGTCTCATGGCTTTTGTTTTTTGTTTTTTTGCTTAATTTCATGCTTTCCTCTTAAATTTCCGACACATCAACGAATATGATTTTCCCGACCGTCACTGGGCGCATTTAGTAAGCCGCAAATGTCTTGACACTTGACATGTTTGTTCAACAATGAGCTAATTTTCAACGCCGTCGGCAATGAGTTTTTTATTTTCAAATACATACCAGCATACTTGGAACGCACTGGGATATATGTATATATTTATTTCTTATGTATTAATATACATATGTATATACTTATATTGTATATGGTAAAGATTTCGAAGCTTTAAGGTTCTACATTTTTTTTTTTTTATTTTTATTTTTAAGATTTTTTCGAGATTTTACAGATTATCGCTTTACTTTATTTTTTAGATACATTATTTCCGGTCATATTTGTATATCTTTCGAAAATTTGCTTTTTGTCTTTCACTTTATGGTATTGTTTCTAAATTTGATTCTTGATTTATTAGTGGACCTTTCTACTGAAACCTGAAATCGGAAAACCGAAAATTTTTGGTTCTAATTGTAAATTCTTGTACTTTTAGTTGTTATTTAAGTATGTTAAAAACTGTTCTTACAAATTTTGGATATGTGTAAATAATTATTTTTCTCTCATACATAAATTTGATATTAAATATACATATTTAATTCATTCTTAAAGTTGTTAACTAATATTTTTTTTCTTTAATAAAAATTATATTTATTTTATTAAAAGTATATAAATTATTTTTAGAATTTTTTAAATTATAATTCTTTTTTTTTACTTTTGTGTTTAATTTAATATTCTTTTAGATAGTTCCCGTCAACTTTAAATTAAATTTTAATACGACTATAGGTTCTAATTTTGATTGATAATTATTGCTTAAATTTAAAAATTTATAAATTTTTTTTCCCTGAACAGGGTATACGTATAAACTTTGCCACGATGTCAGTAACACCAAAAATGAATCGTCAGGGGGATGGGAGTTAGTCGCCAAACCATCTGCAGACGGCTGGGTACACAAGAAAGCTTGATGTTTGTGTGCCGCATGATTTGACGTAAAAAAAACCTTCTGAACCGAATCAACGCCTGCGATATGCTGCTGAAGCGGAACGAACTCGACCCATATTTGAATTGGATGGTGAATGGTGATGAAAAATGGATCATATACGACAATATCAAGCGAAAACGGTCGTGGTCGATGGCCGGTGAATCGTCCCAAACAGTGGCCATGCCCGGATTGGCAGCCAGGAAGGTTTTGCTGTGTGTTTGGTGGAATTGAAAGAAATCATGCACTATGAGCTGCTCCCATATGGCCAAACGTTTAACTCTATTAACTTCTGCGAACAACTGGACCATTTGAAGCAGGAGATCGACCAGAAGCATCCAGAATTGGCCAACAGGAAGGGTGTAGTGTTCCACCAGGACAACGCCAGACCACACACTTCGTTGATGACTCTTCAGAAGTTACGGGAGCTCGAATGGGAGGTTTTATCGCATCCACCATATAGCACGGACATAGCGCCAAGTGATTACCACCTGTTCCTGTCCATGGCGAACGCCCTTTTTGGTGTAAAGTTGAACTCAAAAGAGGCTTGGCTGTCCGTGTTCTTCGCAAGTAAGGAGGGGAGCTTCTACGAGGGGGGTATTATGAAGTTGCCATTTTCTTCTTCGACGCTGTTAATCAAAGAATTTGCAGACTTCACACGCCATGCAGCTTCCTGGCACCGCTTTACATGAATAGCTCGCCAAATTGCGTCATCTTTAAGAGTGTCGAATGCTTTTTCAATACGGATAAAGCAGAGATAAAGTGGCTGGCCAGCCAACCGACTGCTCAACTATTTCTTATATGATTAACACATGAGCAACTTGGGCGAAAGCCAGCTTATTCTCTTCGTAGCCCCTCCACCATACAAACTGAACGTTCGGAATAAAGCACATACTCCTATGGAAAGATTTTTGATTTGACGAGATACATATCTGGAACGGGTATAAGGCAATACCTCGGACAATAACGCATTCTTCGAAGAAATTGTTTAGATCAAGTCATTAAAGCCTATAGCTGCCATACAAATTGACCGATCAAAGTTCTTGTAGAAATATTTTGATTGGTGAAGGACACTATAGCTTTTGTGCAACTTAAGTTCCTTTCTTTCTTGTTTGTTTTTTTTTTTTCTTGTGTTTTTAATTAACCATATCCACTTTATTTAAATATTTTCAATTTTATTACTTTTTATTTTACATTTTAGTCGTCTGGCAATGTTACAACCTTTAAAAAAAATTTTCTTGCCAAGAAAATTCACTTTCCGTATACGTACTTTACACATAGTTTCATTTAACTTTTTGGTTTTTTTAAGATTTTGAAATTTCCTTCCATTAAAACTATATGGCAGCACTAAACTTTCCATTCATCAATTGAGAAAGTCATAAAATGCACATAAAGATTCTTCAGAGATTCTTCGTTCGCACAAACTGTGCAACTTCATTAATTTCCATTAGAAATGTCTTGATCCATTAGGGGAACCGAAGTCTTCAAGCAAAATGGAATGTCATAATATACAACAATTGAGTATATGAAGAGTTCAACTCGCATTGATATGTAGAGACTGCAATTAAAATGACAATGTGACATACCACAGACGAATGAATGATAATTCAAATGCAACAACAATTATCATTCACAAAAAAAATAAACAATTTAAAGAAAGCAAAAATTAAAATTGAAAAATAAAGAAAAGGAAAAAAGAAGTAATTTCAGAACGAAAGTCAACGCTTTTAAACGGCTGCATTCTACAGACAACAACAACAACAACAACTTTTATTTTAGACAATTCTACAGCCACACATACATAAATTTGCCCGTCATTGTGACAGCAACAGTCAGCAGTGCAGCAAGTCAGCAAATCGAATGGACTTTACAACAACAATGCGTTCATTTTGAAAAGTGCAATAGGAGAGCAATTCAAAGATTTTTTATGGAAATCATTTTCATTTCTGCTGCATCTGTTTAATTGATGCGCTCGAATTGTGACGCAGCTTCCGCAATCGGCAAAAAATACAAAAACCCGTAAGTGAAGAAACAAAAACGTCGCATTGTACTCCAAACCGCCACATACATACATACATATGAGCATGCATGTATATATGTATAACCATGTACACAAGTGATGCATAATTAATAAGCAGCCACAAGTGGGCGGCTGCATTGCTTACAGTACAAACATACGAGTCGCTCTGCTCCCCGCTATCGGCCCTGTGCTTTGTTTCCTCAAATCCAACAGCTTCCCGATACATACATACATGCATACACACATGTGCAAAGCGTGTAAAATCGCTTGCTTTCAAGTGCAGATGACTCCATCGTTCGAATTCCAACCACTTGACAAAGTCAGTGCAACAACAACAATACAGAAATGCACTAAAGATGAAGGCAAAAGGGGCAAAGTGTTGTATGCCTGTACAAATATGAAATTCTTTTTGATTTCTTCAAGCAAAATCAAGCAAAGTCACTTACATGCAAATATGTGCGTGTGTGTGTTAAGTGCAAGTTCAAAAGTGTGTGTGCGAGCGCTTGAAGGCTATTGAAAAAATTGTTTGTTTGTTTCTCTGTAGTTTAAAAAATTATGAAAATTTAATTTAAAATACACATTTTTTCCAATGAAAATGGTCTCACAGCCACGGCTGCAGTCAAAGGGGGCAATGGAGCTGCAAAAATGCATATCGTGAGTGTGGAGAGCGCGACTGTGGCGCTACGGTGGGATAAGAATGCTCAAATGTGCAAGAGAATTATTAAAGGAGTTGTTACACGCAAAATCACATATGATCGATCGATCTTCCAAAACGACTTCGCTTCGCTCTATAGGTTCTTGAAAAGTTCCAAGATGATCCGACGTCTGTTCAGTGATGAGGTCCATTTCTGGCTCAATGGATTTGTAAACAGGCAAATTTGCCTCATTTGGGAGCTGATATTTCATCCAGAAAAAACAACGATTTGGTGTGGTTTGTGGGCCGGTGGAAACATATTTCTTCAAAAATGTTGTTAACGGTAACCATTAACGCGCCATGATAATTGACAATTTTATGCCTGAAATTGAAGCTCGTGTCGCGGTGATATTTGGTTTCAACAAAACGCGGCACTTCTCACACATCGCAACAATCAATGGATTTATTGAGAGAACACTTCATTGAGCAGATAATTTCACGCGTGTCATTCGCGGGAAACCTGGTAGGGCACCTCGATTGGATCACCCTTTATAAGGTGTAGAAAAAATAATCCCATTATTTTCCGAATAGATGACTCTAGTAAACTGTGGCGTTGCATAAATGCGATCAGCGCAAACGTTTACCAATCCAGGATTGACCGTCAGCAAGGGTTTGCTATGTGGTTGATCGAGTTGGCAAGATATAATCTAATATGAGCTCCATTCCTACGGCCAATCTCTCAATTCGCGCCTATACTGTCAACAATTGGATTCTCGTGATTCGCCCAGAAGCAGACAGCTTTGACTTATAAAAGAGGAATTTTATTCCATAAGTACAAAGTCTGGATCCAATGGATTTCGTGTTACTAGACCTTATATAAAGAAACTACACCCAAAATATTCCACTCACGAAAGGTTCACTTTGATGTAATTAAAGGTATTAATACACAAATATTACATTTTAGGCTATGTAAAGAACTACCTTCGAATCTATGTACATTTATACTGAAAATTATATAAATTGTATAACTACAAAATAACATTTCTGAAAGCACACACTGTGTTGGAATTAAACACAGTAAAATGTGAATTGTGTTGCATTTAGCCACCAAAACAACTTCACCATTTCCACGACTTTGTTTATTTTTCTCCACATAAATGCAACACATAGCGGTAATTATAAAGAAATACGCTTGAAATAAATGCTTGATTGCATTTTAAGAATACTCGAAAAACAATCAATTATGAAAGTAATTAAATTCCAGAGACAAATTGAGGTCACCAAGTGTGTGATGTCGTATTAAAATGTGTATTTTGTATAAATAAAAGCAAGAAGTGAATATACTTCAGATTTTGCGTCATAAAAAGTAATAGAATAATTGTTTAAAATTAAACTTTTCGGAACATAACATATAAAAGAAATTATTTTTGAATATTTGACATTTATAAATATTTTTCATTTAAGTATACACTATTTCAGTTGGATCGCCAGTGACTGTGCACTTTCAGTTATTCAACAAAACAATAAATACATATTTATGTATTTGTTCACTCAAATACCTACATGTGCAAGTATATCCACGTACATATCTCATCTCAAAATATCACCCTTGACAGCGCGCACAATTGACATGAAACAATTTGACAGGCTGACCATAAAAGCTGTTGGCCAGCAAGGTTTTGTTAATATGCACATACTATACATATATGGATTAAAGTTTTTAATTTGCTCTCCTTTTATCGTCGCATATGTAGGCGTTGCACAATTAAACCACAACTAAAGCGGCGGAAAAATAAAAACAAATCGAGTGAATATTCAATTACAATTGCTTTCGTAATTCGTGTGACCCTTCAATGTGATTGCTTAGAGTCTTAGTGAGTTTAAAGCGGCGGCTTTGCGATCACTCAATTGCGCTGCCAGCTAGTTAGGCGACGGTTAGCCAGTCCGTCAGTCCAGCAGTCACCCAGACAATCGACCAGCTGTGCGCCTCTAACCGCAGAAGTAGACTCCGGCAGCTGCCAGCCCGTCGATACTATTCGCTTTTGACAATGTTGCCGCTTTTGTTTACACCATTTAAACAGAGTTTGCGCAGCTGCTGATTGACTTAGCGTTGGTTTGCTCGCCTGCGCACACTTCAAATCCGCTCTATATATTGCGATCGGGAAATTGAATGCCGCTCATAAAGTTCAGTTATGCAAGTATAATGCCTTTAACAAATGCAAATATACCAGTATTTAAAGTAAAATGATATGTTTGCTTCCCCAAAAGCTCGTAATACGAAACCCACCCGCTGCTGGAGTTGGAATCATAAAATAGATGGCGCTGCGATCAATTTATTTAAAATAATGTTTTAATACTATTTCTTTAAAGGGAAACTTTTATTTATAGACGGAAGGATCCAAAATGGCTGATGGAGTGGACGGCGGGATCTACCACGCGCAGCTACATCTCAGACGAACCTTTAAGCTGCCGGAATACTGCACTATCTCCGGCAGAAGTCTCTACGGTCAGGAAAGCTGCTGAGATCTCAAACTTCAGAGGAAATTACATGAAGAATATCAGTATATACGTTGATAGCCAAGCGGAAATTAAAGCAATAACGTCACAGCAATAATTTCACATCGCATTGCCATAGAGAATGTTCTTAGAAGCAAAGATGCTGGATTTATTCCACAAGGGCGTTCCGAGAATCGAAATAACTGGTGAAATTGCCAAAGTGGCCATCCGCATACCATCCGCTTGCCTATTGAACCAATTCAGGAAATGTGCAAATCGTTAAAAACGAAACACAATGAAATTTCCGACGGATCAGGGTGAGATGAAATTACTTAGGCGCATGCAGGAATGCCTAGATCATGGGCAAGAGAGCGGAACAAAAAAGATGAAAGCTTTCTCCCCATAATATTTCAAAAAGACTGCAGGCCGGTTGTTGGGCATTATTAACGATAACACATGTAGAAAGTGCAGAGAAATAGTCACTTGCTCTTCTACTGTCCGGCCTTATCTAGAACTCGGCTTAGCTATATAGGAGCTTCAAGGGAATGGATGAGATATCATTATTAGATATAAAACCGTTATTAAGGTGTGCAAAAAGCGTTGACGTCCTGCACGTCGTTAACTTCAGCTCATATTAATAATGGAGGTTCATTCAAGAGACCTGCAGGTCTTTGTATGGCGTGACAGTTTGTCAGTTATATATATTGAAAATACGAAAACGCTAACATTTTCCTAGAGGTGGTGCTTCAATCAACTTTGTTCTAAAAGTCGTTTTGACAGACCTGCTTATGTCAAAATTAAGAACAATGCTGTCTTAAGCATAGAACTAGTGAATTTTTGAAATATATTTTTCCCCATTTCGCGAAGATCTGCGATCATTTCTCATCGTATTGTCAGACTTTGGAGAATTATTCCGAGTGCTATTAGACAAACGCAAATAAGCCGAGTGGTTAACCGGTATAAATGGAACAAAATAGTTAATATACCAATAATCTATTTTTCGAAGCAAAGTCCCTTATCGCCATCAGATTCAGCTATTTGGACTATAATATAAATCTGCAACAAACGAAAGTGAAGAAAAAGCCAAAATATATAATAAAAGAAAACACTGATGACATTGTCACTCAGATATTTATCGGTCCATCAAACAGTCAATACGAGACTGCCTTTTAAGGCGGCTATCTTCAGCAACTATATTTACGCGTCACTCTTTGCAAACATTGGCAGGCAAGCAGTGAACCGTCAAATTGTCAGCGCGCTTGTCCGACTGTCATACCGCTTGGCTGGCCATACAGTTTTTTGTGTAATCGCTTTTTGTCTCTGCGGTCAGCTTGTCTGTCTGCTTGTCATTTGCAAATGTCAATTTCGATATTTTTGATTTGCCGTTGCGCCTGTCAATGCCAATTTTTGGTTGTAAATGCTTACATGATCGTAAATGTGTGTGTGCAAGTATGGAATTTCATAATTATATTTGTAGGCGTAAGAAATGTAAAAAATAAGTTAGACGAAAACAGATCTACTACATTTACAGTTTAAATTTGCTAATAACATTTGCAGCCATAAAAAAATGTATAAGTCAAATATTGTAAATTTATTCTAAACATTTATATTTTTAAGTGTAAGGCAAAGTGCGTGTAGCCGCAATCGTAGGATTTCTTGCTGGACACTGTCAAATAGGCGTTTATGTCAAAAGGCTAAATTTTGTCGGACGCTAGTTGTCAAAGTTGTTTGGAGGAGGGTGAGGTGGAAACATAGAGACACCTTTTCCTTCGCTGTCTAGACTTTGCATGACTGAGGCTGAAATGTTTCGGTGGTCGTAGCTTCGGCAAACCAGAGGACATAGCCGAAACTGGCATTAGCCCACTTAAGGGGGAGATGTCTTTGGTACTGTCAAAAACGGTAATTTTTTCCAATTTTATTATGGAAGAATAAAAACAAATCACATCCAATTTTTTTTGCATATATATTAAGAGGTATTATTTAATCACTTTAAAACTGTCAAAATGCCATTTTTCTTGGAAAAGCGTTCTATCACTCACTTGAGTATAAAATTGTCTATAAAATACGCTTTAATTCAAGTAAATCAATTAAATAATTCGCTAGCAATTTTGACGCCTGGATGAAAAAAATTAGTTTCGAGAAAGCGAGCCTCAAAGTTTTCCAGTTGTATAGACCGCAATGTACAATGGTTCTAGCGCCTCTTTCTTCGTAAATATTCGGAGTAAACCAATGAAACTTCGGGACTGTATTTTTGAATAGTTTTTCAATTGATTAGAGCGAAAAAATTTAACTTTTTGAAAATTCTAAAGGTATCTCCCCTCTTAACAAATTTGTAATAGGCTTAATACGCTTCATGGGTTTGTAAGGGTCTTATGATCCAGTATATAGGAGTTTAATCACTACCGACCGATGCTCTATGATATCCACGTGAGATCCCTCTTAAGTTCTACATCTTAACCTTCCAAAACCTAACTTCAGGGTCAAGCAACATTTTTTTGACTTGGTATATAAAACTTAAACTAAAAGCTGCTTAAGGCAAAAGTAAGTATTTTGTAAACAAACTTAAAAAAAATCATTAAAAGAATTGCATAATTCGAAACAAATTTTTTCGGTCTGAAAAGTTTGGATTTTGAAATTGATAATTCTTTATATATGACTATGGTAAAATATTAGAATTCGAATTTGGTACATTAATATTGGAATACGGTACATAAAACATAAATAATTTAATATATCATAAGTCTAAATTACACATTTTTAATTTAATCAATAATTTTCGACCATTCCACAGAAAATCAACCCTCCCTAATATTCAAACCAATTCAAACAATATTTATCTGTGTAGGCCTTTTATTTATAACACATTAAGCTCAACATTCATTGCTCTATTTTTTTCAGGAAATATTTATTTAACTCATTTATTTTTCTTTGCTTGGCAAATATTTGCTTCAACAACAAGTTGTTGCTGCGCGCGATAAAGGCAGAGACGCGTGGGCTCGCCAAATAAATGAATCGACTCAACATAAGTGGTATATTTTCCATTATAGTTAACCATTTTTATATTTTTGAAGACAGATTTAAAGCTTAGCAAATATGAGCGCGTGGTAAAGAGGCGGAACTTGAACGAAACTAGATCAGACTTGTGGTACAAAAAGTAAGAGGAATGTTGAAAAGGTGGAAATTAGAAAAAAGAAGTTACTAAAATGACAGTGGTAATGTTGTGACCATTTTTGCAATCATTGGATGTTTCCGGTGACTGAGTGAACATTTACTCAAATTTTGTTCGGAGAATTGGCGAAAACAGGCACTGAAACCATTACTTGAGTTAAATTATCTGCTAACGCCTGCCAAGACCTGTGTACCCGATAAGCATATGTATGCTTATAACAGGAGTGGATTTACGAACGTTTTTGGGAAGAAAGAGAGCATGACTTTTAACGGGTATTCTAAGTCATGAGCATTTTTAATATCAACACAGAAAGAGTTCAAAACAATCGCTGAACCTTGCAAGTCCAAAATCCATGTACTATAAAATGGGTCCTGCTCATGAAAAGGAAACTCATCCACCTCACTCTCAACTCACCATTTTATTTTCCTTTTTCTTTTACTTATATTTTTTCTTTTCATTATATTTTTACTCTTTATAACGATAGCCAGATTTATTATTCGCGATAAAATCAATCCCACTTTTTGTCTTTTTCTATTTTTGTGTTTCATCCGATACTAACCGTACCAACTCGAATTTCATTTTACTACTTTTTCTACGACATTTTGTAGACTAGACTGTACTATCTATGCGCGCTGCTTCCAGTCACAAAAGGTAGCTGCGTTTGATGGCATATTTATTGAAACAAAATTAAAAATTGGAGCAAACAAAGTGGAGAAATAAGAGAAACATACCTGAAACATGGCGAAAATAAAACCGGCATAACCTTGATCCCATATGGAGCTTGTGACACACACACACACACGAACATGCAACTGTCATATACCCACATTCATCTGCCGTTTCATTTAATCAATGCAAAGCAAAAGCATTTTTTATGGCTAACTGAAAGAGGAGCAATTCAAAATGCTTTCAGCGTCTGACAGTAGAGCTAACAACAACAACAAACAATAAAAAAACCAATTTCGCGCGAAGGAGCGGCTTGATGAGCTTCTTCCCCGAACATTCGAAAGTGATATGAACATTTAATAGTAGAAAAAATTCCATGGCAAATAGTTTGAGATTTCAAAGCATTTATTGTTGTTTTTGTGTGCGCGAAAAACACCTGGCATTCGGTTGCATCAAAGTATGTGTCGTGTGTTCGGTATTATAGCCTATATATCCATCTACACTCATACATACATATATCATACATTCATGTAGTTGCTGACGACTCACCTGCAATGAAACAAAGCAAACAACAAAAATTAATTAGATGCGAATTTTTGAATTTTAGTAGGGATACAATTTCGTCATGAATATGTAAATATTTATATTTGTGGATTTTTATAGTGTTTAATTGTTGGTATATGAATCGATGAAATTTGATGCTGCAGTTAGTCAAAAGCCCATTAAAATTAAGTTATAACCATTTGGCTGAAAACTACATATATAGGGTGTCCCAAAAAAATGCAAGATTTAAATTTGCCGCCATTTGGACCATGCAAAAATATAAAATTTTCGAACAGCGAAGCTTTCATTATTTTTGAAATTTTGTTCAATAATGAAGACACGTTTTATGATCGTGTAATGCTCCACTTTTACTAAGCCTAAACTGTCAGCTGTCGATTTGTTGATTTTTACGGTTCCCAGCACCTCACTACATAGCATAAATGGCGCCAAATTTAAATCTTGCGTTAATTTATGGACACCCTGTATTTAATTTTAATTTTGCGTTCATGTTGAGACACCCTTTATAAGGCCTATTTTTATTGACAAAGTCAGCTGACTAAAATATCGTAATAATTTTCTTATAACCCGCTGCTGTCAGCAAGATTGCACCTCTGAGCGTTGGTTCTTGCGATCGGTAAACGTAGACAACGTGAATATTATTATGGGTCATTAAACAAATCTAGAAATGTGGAGGTGTTCGAAGAAAGAACTGACAGAATTCCAGATTTAACTCTAACCAACTACTTTTAGAACCGCACTTCAGAGAGAAATTTTGGTTGAATGAAGGAATGTTCATTGAAAATAATGTTTTTGTCGATGAATCAAAATCAAAATCAAAATTCGATCAACTCAACATTGCTTAGAAAAAAAAACTGTTCTTTTCAGACCGCATTCGGCTCAAGGTGCATACATCGCAATGCTTGGTATGTATGTTAAAGTTAAAGAAGTTAAAACCCTACCTTGAGGCTTCATTGACAATTTTTTGCAGCCACTACCCAAAGGTTGGTAATATTGGCAACTGCAATCTAGAAAAAAATTTCTAATTAAATAGCAATCACCTTAAATACAACACTGTAAAAATGGAGTCTCAAGAAAATAAAAATTATTTTGTGAAAAAAAGCAACATCTTCTCCAAGTGTTAAGTGGCGTTAATGCTTCCGTCTATACAAATCAACCCATTCAATGGCATAGACAGGTCATTCGAACATTTTCTAAGCAATTTTTATGGTTTTCACAAATTTATCGCTTCGATACTGGCGCTCATAAAATCCACCAAAAACTGCTAGCCATTAATTAACGGAATGCCGAACTCTTTCATTGAATTGTCTACTTTAATTAATTAAACGGCAAATGGTTGCATATTTCTGCGCCACCGCAAAAGATTTATGGTTCGCGCTAATTTTTCCACTTTTCGACTTTATATTCGATTTAAAAAACGCATCTTTATTGCCCTCAAAACGGCTTGCGTCAATCGTGCGATATCTAAGATGCCAAGGAGTATAGAAGATATATGAACGACTATTTGTAGGTGCGTTCAAGTGTAATAAAATTATTGGTTAACCTGCTTTGCCTGGCTCAGTTGAAATTTGCAAAAACAAATTAAGGGCTGACTAAATCACTTTATGGAGGAAAGACGAATTAAAAAGAGAAACAAAATCAGTATTAGTTAGTTAATTAAGTTGTTGGAGCCACTTACATAGCAATTACCTTCCAAAGAGAAAACTTCACACATACTGAATTTAATGTCATAACTCTTAATGGAACACTGTGTTAGGACACCTATTTTGTATGGCAAAGACTGTATATTAAGTTTGCCCGAAAGTTTTACTCAGCGTCGGAAGATCTACAAATTTATTTGTATTGGGTAGTCGAAAAAGTCTTTTCGTATTTCTAATCAAACTAACTTATTTTTTTATTTATAATGAACGAAATATTTTGGTCCACCTCTTTTTGCCATTTTTCCGCTTGAGACGTTATTCCATTAGTGGAAAACTTTTCTGGCTTCTCGGCGAAAAACTGCGACAAGTAATTTTCACAGGCTTCTCTTGAAGCCAACTTTAGTCCATTAAGAGAGTTCTGCATTGACCGCAACAAATGGTAGTCCGACGGTGCAAGGTCAGAGCTATATGGTGAATGCATCAAAACTTCACAGCCAAGCTCTCCCAATTTTTGACGAGTCGTCAAAGATTTGTATGGTCTAGCGTTGTCCTGACATAAGACCAAGCACTCTCTGTTGATCAGTTCTGGCCGTTTTTCTTCGATCGAAGCAAGCCTTCAATCTCATCAGCTGTTGACAATAAAATGTAGAATAAATCCGTTGACCAGGCTTGTTATCACTCGCTTCAGAAATGGTTCATCGTCTCCGTAAACTTCACAAATTTCATTGGTGGCTTGCGTGGCATTCTTCCCTTTTGTATACAAAAATATATTAATTTCAATATAGCGAATTTCTTCATTATTTTCACTAATTTTTGAACAGCTTGAACTTTTTTTCAACTTTCTCGAATTTATTTATTTTTATTTTTTGGATAAATGAAGCTTATAATCTCACCTTTCCAACACAATTTAGTGTGACACCATGCGATTGGTTGCACTGGAGGAGATATACGACTGCAACGACATCTATTGACAAATGCTAAAAGACTTTTTTGACTACCCAATAGATTCTAATAATTGCGCTGATTTCTATTGAAAATTATGACATTTTCAATTTTCGATTTTCAGAAACCATTCTCATGTTCACTGCTTCGTATATTTTTAAGCGCATGAAAACTCTCGGGCTTAAATTGTGCACTTCTCGCCGGCAATAAATGCAGTAGTCATGCAATTAAGCAATTTGCAACAGGTTTCGCTCGCATAAACGTCAAAACCAGTGTATGCATGACATGCCTTATGTGTGGGAAAGAATGAATTTTTAAATGAAATTCAACATTTTTCATAAACCACCAATGAGTGGCGCGTTTGCTGCGCTGCGGCTCGCAATAATACGCTAAACGCTGGCTAATAATTCGCAGCTGCACAATGCAACTAAATGCTGCAATTATAATAGTCAAACTTATTGACCAACTCAAAGCGTTTATCATTCAATTGCCGGTGGCAATAAACAAGCTGGCTTAGACGAGCAATTGAGTAGTTATTCATCCACCAGCAAGAGCCAACGCCACACTGCTCCACTGGCAGCTGAGTTAAATGCTTGATTTGTGTAATTTTTCATTCACAAAATGATTGCCCAGCAACTGGCTTGCCAGCAAGCACAGTCTGCGCTATGAAATTAGCATCATTGACCGCTCGACTTGTTGCTGCCGTTATTATTGCTGGCCAACCTGTTGGCCCGACACATTGACAGCAATTACTTACAACTCAGCGGAAGGCCAACGCAATGACATAAGCTCCACTAAGCTGCTCTCAGCGATTAATTAACTAAACAAAGCGCTTCAATCATTTCACATACATACACATATAAATACAAACATACCGTAGATGATGCCTCAAAGACTTTTAGTAGCAATAAGCCGACTTTAACTTCAAATTAAAGTGTGTAATCCTCGGCAGATACGAAATTGGAATTTGTAAGCTGAACATAAGAAGTTCAAAAGTGGTAGCAGTTAGCGGCTAACAGCTAGCTTGTTCTGAAGAAGCCGCTAACACGTGCGCGAAGCTCAGCGCTGCTGTGCTTCTTCTAAAATATTGTACAATAAAGCACATCAAATAACATTTGTGAAGAAGACAGGAAAAAAACGCCGAAATAGATACAAAAACAACGCACAATTCACGCAACTTGTCAACAATTTGTTCGCTGACAGCTGGACAACAACAACATCAGCGGTTAATGTTAAGCGCTAACTGCGGCGAGGGGAATGTTAGCATACCTCACTACTGTGGATGATTATGTTATGCTATTTTATATAGTAAAATTTAGTAATGAAGCTGAGACTGATAAAGTTACAAGCAAACGAGCAAGTGAAGTTAATGGCTTTAACAAAAAAAAAGGATTATAAAAATAGAAAAACTAATTATTACACAACTGTTAACCAATATGCAAATAACGCCACATTTTTTCCCCGCTTTTTGCCATTTCTCTTCAGTAAAGTTTATCATTTCATCGTAGAAAGATATACGATCCAACAACGAGTTGATATTATTACAATTTACTACCGAAATTCAGTGTCAGTGAGTTCAACTGTAAGAGCGCTGTCAAATTTATGTTCGACATAATCGTCCTGTCAGATCAACAATTGAGCATTAAGTGGATAAATTAAAATCCAGAGGCACACTACAAAATGTTCCCGTGCCAGTGGGACAAAGAAGTGCTCGTAGTGTCGAGTATATTGCTGTCGCTAGGGCATCAACTGAGAAAGACCCAAAGCAGTCTCTCACACGTCGTTCTCAAGCGTTGGGCATCTCTGTGACGTCGTTGTTGGCAAATTTGGCGTACAGATCTTTGTCTGCATTCTTACAAGATCAAATTGACAGAAAAACTGAAGCCGCTTGATCACCAGAATTGTCGTACATCGGTGAATTGGGCTGAGCAACAACTTGAAAATGATCCGGATTTGCACCGAAAAATCCTTTTCAGCGATAAAGCTCATTTTTGGCTGAATGGCTTCGTCAATAAGAAAAATATGCGTTATTGGTCAGGCCTCGAAAAAATTACGTTTTGGTGCGGCAGCGGCATTAGGCCATACTTCTTCCGTCATGATCAAGACCGGCACGTTACTGTGAATGGGAATCGCTGCCGCTCAATGATAACCGAATATTTTTGGCCCGAATTGAATGATATGGATTTGGATGTGGATGTGGTTTTAACAGGACAGCGCCACAAGCCACACAGCGAGTGTCACAATCGATTTATTGAAAGCCAAATTTGGTGAACGGGTTATCTCACGAAATTGTCCAGTCATTTGGTCGTCTTGGTTGTGCGACTTGATGCTGTTAGACTATTTCCTGTGGGGCTATGTCAAATCAATGCTCTATGCTGGCAAACCAGCGACGATTGATGAACTTCGTACGAATGTCGAACGTGAAATTGCAGAAGTATCGGCCGATCAAATGTACTGGATGTCACAGGAATAAGGAATTTTGTTGATATCCCAAAACGTTTTTGTTTTATTTAAAACTTCTGTAGTGCTCTTATTGCAAAAAAATCTGATAAGGTTTTTGTCAGAACGCCTACATTTCGAGGATTTTTGTTTTAATTTTATTTTCCAAATTTTTCATCATTCCAATATTATATCAAAATATTTGCTGAAATTACATATTTGCTTTTTTGGTTAATAAACTATTAAATTTTAAAACTGTTCCATAACAAATAACGACAATCAATTTGCATAATTTATGGTCAATACGACGACTTTTTGTGCTCTTAATGCTCTCACACACCCCAAACTATAAACTCTCATAGAATTTAGTATGAACTTGAAAATGTAAACAGCAATTAATCAAATATTTATTTAAATTTTCTCAGCTGTGTGTGTGTGTGTGGGTGGTATGAAGTCGCCCCAACAACAAACATATATTGGTAAACAACAAAACACAAATTACAACGAGAAAGGTCGTAAAAACTTGTGGCACGACAGCGGAATTTCTAATGGGCGTTTAAACCAAAAAGCAGCAACAACAAAAACATATGTAGTATTTATTAATTGTTGTAAGCACACGTGCTATGCGGTTGTATGCATTCATGCATATGTGTGTGCGTTATTTTGTTTGCAGAGCTTCTTTGCCTGCGCTTTCTGTAGAATGCGTTCGAAAAGTAAAAGTGCGTGCTAACCCAATAAGGAAAAGTCGTAAACACCAAAGGTGACTAAGTGCGCGCATGATAAAATGTTTAGTATGTTGAATAAATAAACAAAGCAATTAAAATTAGAAATTCGATTCTCAATGTGGGGAGGGGCAAGAGGCACTGGTGCCATAGGAATATTACGGCTTGATGATCCGTAATAATTGCATATTTATTAGTGTAATTAGTGTTATAGTTCTATTAGTATGATATAGAGCGAGCCGCCCAAATCGAAAGTGAGTGGCGAATAGCACAAATAATAAGCGCGAATCAAGTGAACTGGTTTAATTAAGTAAAGACGGAATAGCAAGTGGCTAATAAGTTCAATAGGATTCCAGCTACAATCGTATAATCTATTCGACTGGGTCAGCAAGAGAGCTGACCTGAGATTTAGTTACAAAAACGGGCAATTTGAAGTCTCTTATCTTTTATCTTGGCGATCTATAGATTTTTTTTTTTTTTTTTTTTTTAGAGAAGATTTCTGGTAACATTTTTTAAAGAATTCTTGAAGACTATTTTAATAATAGATTTCCCACCCTCTTAAGAAAGTAATACATTTCAATAACCGTTAAAATTCGTTTTAGGCGGCAGATAATAAGTTACAATATTCAATGAGAAGTGTTTTGATGACATTTTCTTTAAATAGGGATCAAAACGATATTTCTAAGGTATTTAGTTTGACAAAAAGTTCCATGGAAATATTCCAAAAAAATATATTTGCTTAAATATGAAAAAAATTTAATTTCCCTTCAACTATAATTTCTTTTGGTACTTTTTGTCAAAGTATGATTTATTTACCGCTATGATTCGGGAAACGATGAAATCATTTCAGCCCTTTATTATAGAATGGATTCAATCTGGATAAGTTACATCCTTTTCTAACATTAGACTTTACACCCATTGTTATACAATATATCGTCTATAAAACTACCTAACTTTTGTAATACCAATCCAATTTATTGCTTTAAATATTTCTTCATATTTTATTTCAAACACACCAATCAACATTCATGTTGCGCCTTAAAAATTTCCCCAAAGTAATGCATGTGTTCAAATGTGTATCAAAGTGTCAACTTGGGTGGCACAGCAAGCAATTAGTATGCCCACAGCGTGGCTCTTTACACATGCTTGTACATACACATGCACAAACACACATTCGCACAGAAATGTGAGTCTTGTTTGCTTGCACTTAGACGCCAGCTTATTACGGTAGTCATTAGGCAAAATTAGTATCTAACAGCAAAAGTGAGTGATCAAACGAAATTCCGCTCGTTTTACATACAAACAGACAAATGTAAGTACATACATACAAGGAACACATATGTAGATATGTATGTTTGTACCCACGGTAGCCGTGTTTTGCTATGCGTCTATAGCTCTTTTCATTCTTTTTGCTTACTTCCTTATCTAACTGTTGGCTTTAAATTTAAGAATTTGAATGCCACTCACGCACACACAAGCAACGTGTTCGTCCATTCGATCGCCCGCTCGCGCCTCGGTTATTGACACCCACGTATGGTCATAACCACAAATGTTGGCGATTATTTTTTAAAGCTAAAAACGAAAATAAATAAAACAGCATATTTTGACAGCTAACTGACAGTTGATTGCTACATTTTTAACGCCCTCGGTAGTTGGAATTATTTACTTTGTTTTTTGTTTGTTATTATTTATAATTTTTTTTAAGTAGTTTGACGTTAGTTTTTTCAAACAAAAAATACAAATATTTGGTGTACTAAATTTATATGTTCATTATTTGTTTGTTTTGTTTTTTCTTTTTTTTTTTTAAGAATAATAAACTAATTTCAGTCTGGCAATATAAGTATTTATTTTTTTTATTTGTAATTTTTTGATCATATGTATAGATGACCTTGACTGCATGATTTTTCACTGGCTATCAGTCATCTGGACATTAACATTTTTACTAAACAGTAACCTTAAATTTCTTATAGGGATTGGAGCACAGTGGATTCAAGAAGAAATCGCATATGATTTTATGATCGGTTAAGGGTAGGGAGGAAGTTTTTAGATTTACTTAGTGCATTCGATGCCTTTAAGTATGGAACTCGATATCTTTTGCATTACCACCACCCAATTTTCGTATTTCTTTTCGGAATGCAATGGTGACTCATGGAATACGTAACGCATATTTTGCTTATTGACGAAGACATTCAACCAGAAATGATCACCGAAGATGATTTTTCAATGAAAGTCTGGATCATTATTAAGTTGTTGCTCAGCTCAATTCACGAACATACGACGATTCGTAGTGTCTCTTCTGCTAAACTATATAACAAAATCGTCCTCCATCTACCAGGTCACTGTAGTATCTTCCAAGCGGAGATCAGAGCAATTAAAAGAAGCCTTCTTTTTTTTTTTACAAGGAGTGTGCTTTCAACAACCAATATATACATATATATATTCAAATAGCTTGGTGGCTTTGAGACCACTAAAGTCTCTTAGGGTTTGGTCTAAGTTAGTGAAAGAATCCCTTGACCTCTTAATGAATCTAAAGTCTTCTTTCACGATAAACCTGCAATGGGTTCCAGGACATTATGATATCTCTTCTGAGAACTGTGAAGCAGTTGAACTAGTCAAAACGGGCAGCACCCTACAACCAGAACTCGAAAAAGAGGAAATTTATATGCCTCTGGCTATTCGGAGATATCTAATCGACAAATATGGTAAACATTTAGCAGAGTCTCGGCTCAACAAGCAGGCAAACGTGGCATGAATGGAATATGGGCCGCACGTGCCGCATTAAAAAAAAATTATATAAGAACTCTAGTAGGAGTACTAACAGACCATAGTCTGAAGTCTGCTGGTAAACTAGGAACTGCTTCTAACGACTATTGTAAAATCTGTCGGGAGGTAGAAGAAGAGGAGACTATCAAACATCTTCTATGCGATTGTAAAGCTCTATAAATGAAAATAATCGCAACTATCGGTATTTAAAGAGTACTGCATAAACCATAAAATAATATTTATTGTAGCAGAGTTAATAATTTCCAATATTTTAGCACAATTATTGAACGAACTTCTTATATCGTCTTATGTCATACATTCGAGCCCCCAACTCAAGTGTCGTTCTGAGAAGAAAAATTTGCGCATCAAATTCGAAAGAAACATCTGTCATTTTGCAACCGAAGCCGCCTACAAAAACAAATGCTGCTAGTTGTCAAACCGCTAATTGTCGACTGTCAAGACAGATGCAACGGTAATCCAAGCACCTGATTGCCTGAAGGTCTCACGAAGTTGCAAAGCACAAGCCAAATACAAACAAAACCACAGACAAGGCAAAATAATAAAATAAAACAAAAAGAGGATACAAATAATAAGTACTCTAATAAACGCTTTCGAATTGCCAATGTAACGGTAAAAGTCTCAAAAGAGCTAACTGCATCTAAGCCATTTATGCCGGCTGCAGCCGAACAAAAGTGAAACTTAATTCGCACACAATGCAGCAGAGCAGTGCACAGACAAAAAGGGAAAACTCCTATAAAACCACGACGACGAAAAGCACAACAACAACAACAAGTGCAACACAGCAACAATGAAAATTAACAACGAAACTGAATTGAGCAACGAAAATCTTCGCAGCTACTTAAAAACTTTCGGTCGTTAGATGATTTGCACGCGCTAAGGGCAAAAACAACAACAGCAACAACAAGGTGCATAACAGAAATCGCATGCGATTAATTTATGCATGGGTAACAAGTGGCGGCGCGGCGGCAAATACGTACAAATTCGCACGGTATGCAGCAAGCGGCCAAGACACACAGTGTGAGCAAAGAGTCTTGCATATTTTATTCAAGTGCTATGTCTGCCGATGTGTTTTTGTAGCAACAACATAAGTTATCTGACAGCAGTAAAACAGAAGCTTTATTTGCGGCAGCGGCATTCCGGCGGGCGTTGGAAGACACGCTCCGCGTATAAGTGATGCTGATTTGGCTATTGTTGTTGTTTGTTTTGTAATCTACATTTTTGCTTGCTTCTTCATTCTTCATTGTTTATTTGCCTTGTTTATGTGTCAGTTTTGGCACGCACGCAAACGTTTGCCTTGCCAAATCCGCCAGGCCCACCAGCTTTCTACTCACATTTTCACAAAGCCTGAGTGGAGGTTGCGGTATGTGCCATTTGCTGTTGTTATTGTTTATCTTGTCTAACACTTTACTGTTTTTCAGTGGGAAAATGCGAAAATTTTTAGCGTTTCTAGACCTTTTGGGTGGATTTGGAATGTGAGGGCTTCAGGGAATACTTCGATCATACTTGTGGTTTTCTTTTAAGTATTTCTTCAGTTACTACACCTTGAAATCTTTCAAAGTATATCTTCATACATCAAGCCTGTGGTCCATTCTTTGCATTAACAGATTTTCAAACAAACTGCAGCTCTTTAGTTCAGTAACTAGGTTTTTTGGTACGTTTGAAAAAAGTCGTGTTAACATTGGGTTTAGTCTTAAGCTGTCAAGTGAACTCCATATTTTCCACGTTGGATCTGCGGACCTACAGTAGACGATGTGAAGTCGGAAGTGACCCGAGTGACTGAATACTATCAGTCCAAGCTTCGCATCACAACAGTATTAAGTAAAACTATGTGAGGAAATTTATACTATCACAATAACAATAATTAAAAGCCCTTATAAGACCACTCAAATATATAAGGAAGGAGTTGAAGTTCAGTAAAAAAAGATCGGTTCTCATATGTCATCTTATAAAAGTAGCTCGAAAGCTAGCATAAGCTGAAGCTTTAGTTCTAAATGTCTAAGTGAGCTTTTCACATCTTCGCCTTCCAGAACTTTCTTTGCTCTCATGTTCTTGAATTTACATTTTTTGTCTCGAAATATAATAATAACGGAAGATATTAAAATTTGACCTTGATTTAACCATCTTAACCCGCGTCTTAGTCAAGAAAGCATAGCCGTTTATAAGCTCATTTAAAAACTTCAGGCTTAATTCATTATTTTGAGTACGTACACTGCACTCATAAACCGCTGCAACGGCATTTGCTGCTTTTATGATGTCAACTTTTACAGCCTCAGCAAACAAATTTTTGCTTTAAAATATTTCAAAACTTTTTTATGACGGAAATTTTTGCGAATATTTTATAACGCCTTTGTTGCTGCACTTTCTATTTAATTCTCTCATAATTTTAGTGCTGAGCAAACGGAATTTAAAACGACAATCGTAAGGTGTGAATAACAACAATGCAGGCAGAAACGAATGTTCTTACATTTTTATTGCCGTAGCAGAAGCTGTGAAATTGAACACCTTGTCTAGCTGGTTGTTTATCTGCATACCTGAGACGCTAGACTGCTAGAAACTTTTGTATTTTCACATTAATTCTAAGCGGATTTTGCCAGCTTATCAACTTGTAAGACTAAGCAAACGACAAGAACTGTCAGCGAGTAGGTGCGAATGTGCCGAGTAAGCGACGCGGATGATGGATGCTGCAGACAAGTAACGGCTTCCAATTGCAGTGAATAAAAATAAAAAAGATGAAAAATTGTTAAAGACAGCGAAACGATCAACTGTCTATTCTGGGGAGTGGAAAAGGAGAAGTTGAAGAAAACAATGGCAAATTATGCGAGTACTGTTATGAGAGAACAGGTGATTGCTGTGTTAGAATGCTACTTAGATGTAAACTGATGCACGAACAAAATATAAGTACAATGGTTTTGCATCTCTTTTTTCCCGTATTTACACAGATACCTATTCCATTGGCGTGGTAAATTCGAAACCGTAGATAGTAAAACGCGGATTCAAGTGGCCGACTACAGTAGTTTATCAGATCCAATGTTCGTCATATTAAGCCCTCGCAAAAGTTTTTGGTCCAGAAGTACTTAAAACTTCACTATTTGTCTAACCAAGCTTGTTTTCCTATTAGTATTACCTGTATCCAGTCATTCAAGAAAAAGAGATCACTTTCTTGAGAAAAATATTTATGAAAAGTTTTTTTGTTCGAAACGTTCTCTAAAGTTTGCTAATCTTATAATTTCAGCCGAAATGAGTTTAGAGAGTAGGAAAAGATCAAAAAACGCACCCATCAACTTCTTTTTATGGATGAAGACGTCGTCTTGAATTACTTTTTAATTGAACGAAATATAACGAGATAAGATAACGGATAGTGTACAATCAACATCTTGGGCGAAGAGCTCTGTAGTTGTACTACGATGGCGAAGCCAATATGAACACTAAATTATTTATTATTAAAATATTCCCAAAGTATAAATGCAATTGGAGCAATGGATCAACGTTAACATACAGGATTTGTCCGGAAGGTAAAAGTCTTCCTCCGCGATTGTATTTTGGAGCGTGCGCGCACCGACGGGATACATTAGAGTGCGTTCCTAGCTAACGCACGAGCGACTGTTCAGTTGTTTCCGAGCACCAGGGGAGTCAATACAAACATTTTCGCGCGACGTGTTTCTTTGAGTGATGCAAGCCGAAAATACAGCGTTCATTAGAGCAGAGGTACGACTAGAATTTGCGGCGAGTGAAAGTGTGCCTAGAAAATTTGAAATTTTTGAACGTAATCACAGGTGACGAGTCATGGATCTTTGAGTATGATCTCAACAAAGAGGCAAACCTCCGAGCATTTTGAGACTACAGAGTGGATGCAAGCAGCATGCACCCCGGCTCTCAAGGCTATTCCGGAGAATGCCTTCCGTGACGCCTTCAATGCTTGGAAATCGCACTGGCAGTGCTGCATCGACGCAGAAGGAGCCTATTTTGAGGAGTTTTTAAAGAATTGTAACGATTGGTTCAATACATTTTTTTAAATCGACTCAAACCCATTACTTTCCGGACAAGCCCTGTATGGATTTACCTACTAGAGCGGGATATGGATGGATTTATCTACTAAAGGGAGCCAAAAAACGGAAAAATCATTCTGAATAACGTTTAAAAATTCGTTCTTCAGTTTTTGAGATATCCAAATGAAATTTAATACGTAGGTGTACTCTGATATTCTATTGATGATTTCTCGAAATCGGTCAGATTGGACAACTATATCATATATCTCCCAAACAATCGGAGTCATCGGATTTTTTAAATTTCGACTTAAAAATCCCCAATTCGAAACCGGTTTTACACCCATAGACCCATCGACCCGCCCTAATGTCTATATCAGATCAAATACTGTCACCTCGACTTGAAAATATTTTGGGTCGCTACAAAAACAGCAATATTTGTTTTTAAGACTTATTGTTGCAAATATATGCTTAATGTTATCAATTGGATTTATTTATCTAAAATTTTTAAAGCAAAATTTCCTAGTGGGTATTAAGCAAAGTCAATAAAACTAACTGGTTGGATAAAAAATAAATAAATATTATATTTTAACACTGATTAGTGTAAATTCTTTGTGCGTTTGAATCAGATCTGTTGTACTGGTTTTAATTAGCAATATATATGTATGCAAATTGAACTGTTATATAAAGTTTATTGGTAGCATATCAATCACTTTATTGGCAAAGTGAGTTTATAAAATGAGCATAAATCGAACTGAAATCCAATACCAATCACCTTCAGCTGCATAAGATGATTAACCGCAGCTTATACAAGAACAGGCAGACGTGCATATGTACATATATGTACATACATAAGAGTGTTTTATATATATGTATACAATACTTTTTCCTGCCCGTCTGTTGCATAAACATATTTCTATTGCATTGAGTTGCCATAACTTTTGCCGCTTACCAAGTAGTTGTGAGAAGAAAAAGCGTAGAAAAAAGCTGACATCCGAAACCGGCTACTAAACAACGCTCAATTTAACAACAAATTGCTGCTTGCATTACAAATCCGCCATTGAGGCATCAATTTCATTTATGTCGGTATAAATCGACTAAACACCTTTTTAAATATTAACTTTTTATGGTGAATTGTTAACGAATGGCGATCATGTTGCAACAGCAGCAGCGGCAATGAGGCATGTCAATAGCACTGGCGGCCATTAAATAGTAAGCGTTCTAAATTCATTGCTGCGGTTGTTAGGCGTGCGGCTGTGTGTGCGTGTGTATAGAAAATGTATCAAAAAAATGTTATTTATTGCATTTTCGGCTCAGAAGTTATTGTTTGTGTTGTTTTTGTGCCATTTTGGAATTTTTCACATTGCTATAACAATTTTTTCATGGACCTTTTTGCGGTTCAACATTTATGACGCTTCATATTGGCATGCTTTGGTATAAAAAATATACAACAACTGTGCTGGGAGATATGTGAGAATAGAAGCAGCGAAGATTATCATGCATTTCAAACCACAATTGCCTTATATTTGTATGAATTTTGTAAATTATATATAAATCAGCTAATGCGTGCCTATATAAACAAATTAGGGTGGGCCAAAACTACAAAACTAACCTATCGAAATTATGAGTTGAAAAAAACTTATGTCATACAAACATAAAGAACTCCATTGGCATTGCTTTCTGCATCAAAAGTTCTCCACTTGCATTATAGCTACGCGCCTTCCCTTTACTGCCTGCCGCAGGCAGTGAGCATTGAGTAAAATTGTACTTCACAAAAATATAAGTATATTCTGATAAAATTTTACGTCTTTAAAGCACGCGTGTGTTTGAGTATGTGCCTGAGAAATGTAAACGTGCGCACGTGTTTATTTTATGAAATATAAAAGTGTGCAAAATTGTAGCATATGCCTAGGCGTGCATGACTTCAAATAGGAGTTTAACAAATACTGACTGTATGCGCTTTGAACTTTCACCGACCATGTGGAAATATTATATTTTATGCTATTTTATTTGGTTGGGCAACAGAATAATATAGAATCATCTAAACAAAAAAATAAAAAACGCCAAAAAAAATATTTCCATTTTACTTCCGACTGCCTTAAGCATGCCATGCCACTGGCAACTGAATGAAAAGCTCATCAATTATTAAATATAAGCGTTTAACTATAAAATGAGGTTTAGTTTTTGTAGTTTATACAGTGGCAACGTTATAAAAAATTATATAAATATGGCAACTTTATAGCGATTTTAATAGCAGATTTTATATGTATTTTAATAAAATTATAAATTAAAATATCTATTTATTATTTTATTAAAATTCTCAGCATATTATTTACTTTCTAACAATGATGGAGTGTCGCACTGTAACTACTGAGTTGAAAAAGAATTGAAAAACTAAAACATATATTGTATAAGTTTTCAAATGGAGAATCCTCAATAGCCTCCATTTTTTAGCGGCAGGCTCCAAACCTGGGCTATTATTCTATTTTTTCTTACCACCAGCGTCTATAAAAATTCCGTTTATTATTAATATGAATTTATTGCTCTTTTAGTATCAAAATTTTCGATTTCCTCTCAGCTTTACACTTTCATTTAAATTTCTCCTCACTTTGGTGTGTTAATGTTTTTTTCATTTTATGGTGAACCTTTATTTGCTGCCTTGTGGCTTCGTGTGGCTATTCAAGTCGAAATATTTTGTTTAATGCCAGCACATGGGCATACATTTTGTACATATTTACTCCCATATTTATGTATTGGTAAGCAATTTGGACTTTTACTTTGGCATTGCCTTTGTGTGGGTTTTCGCACGTTTACTGTAATTCGAGTCCATTTTTATTGGCAGCGAAGTAAAATAAACAAGCAGAAAGATGAAAACAAAAATTAAACTAAAGTATCAGATTTCCATCTGATCTGATCTATGTCAACGTCAAACCAGCATTGTGTCACAAATTGGGGTCCATTATATATGTGTATGCATTAAGGTTATCGACTATTTTTTTTAACATTTCTTTTCATTCAGGGAAGGTAATTCAATTTGATCTCAAAAAAGCAAAAAATATTGGTAATAAATGGAAATTTGCATATTCTCATGTATGTTATCCTAAAATGTATAAAGGTCTAAAACTAGAATCTGATTGGGATGTGAGAGTTGAAGAGTTACATACATAGGTTATAAAACTATTTATTGTTGGACGTGGCCTAATCCCTAATATATAGATATTAACGATTGAGGTAATGCACTGAGACCTATGGTCTATTGCGCTTTACCCTATATCACATGTGGTCACCGAGGTCCAGCATACTGAACAATTCCAGAAGCCTAATGGGCGCGACTGCGTTGATGTGATTCATGTCCACGTAGATATCAACAGGGCCTTTTCCCTAGGTCTGCAGTGCTCTGTGTAGAGCGGGAAAAGGAGACGGAATTTGTCTCAAGGGAGCTTGATTATTTCGTTAAACCTTGAGAGGTTGTAATCTCCTAGAAGCAGCTTGGCATGGCGCATTTCTGCTGTCTGCTGCCAAATCTGTTCTCTACCCACTCTCTCCTCCATGTTGAGAAACTCTTTAAGAGTGTGGGACCCAACTACATATTTCTAGCCCCGTCAGCTAGAACGCTGTCGCAGAACGACCCAGTTCGTTGCTTAGCTCAGTGCCGGCTACCCCTTTATGTCCCGTCACCCAGACTAGTTGTACCCGGTTGCACACCGAAAGGAGATTGAGCCTTCCTATACACTTCGCTACTAGATTCGATTTAACCTCATCCGCTGAGATTGTTTTACGTGCCGCGGCCTAATCCCAAACTTCTAGTATGTTTCAAGAACGTTTCTTATAGCTAGGGGACATTATGCAGTTATAAAATTAGTTAAAACTGAATATTAACATGCATAACGTTACTTTCGAAAACTACTAAAAAACAACGAAAATGGTCAAACGTGAAATGGACAATTATGTATATGTCATGCCTATAATCGCAAAAATCTGGGTCCATATTTTGAAAAGATGACATCTGATTAATTTATTTCTTAAGAAAAATATAACAATTTTAAACTCATACTGAGGAAATTAATAAAAATTGTAATTTCCCTCCGGTAATTAAGATAGATTTTCTAGAGCTTCTTTCATTTCCGAATAAAAGAATAAAACAATACAAAATAATGAAAGGAAAAAAGTGACTTTCGATATACGAACTCTAAAAAAAATAAGATTACTTTATATTAAATTAAATAATTGAAAAAAATTTCAACATTATAACAATAAGTCAAGCAATATTATTTCATGCGGAGGATACTCGCTACTCCTCACGCGCAGACCACAAAGCAAATTAAGTCTCCAACCCACACGCTCGCTTCTGCCGCTACCTAATATGGTTTCACCCTCACGCTTTCAAAATAAATCCAATAAAGCGCATATTACGTCACAAAAACACGTGATCACAGGGCCACCAGCGCCAGCGCTGAACGCTTTGCAACTTTAGCAGCTGACAAGATAGCTTCTACAGGAGTTGATATGCCATGACGGTGGCGCTGACTGTCGCTCATAAAAAATATACTCACGGCATGTCCTGCAGTGTCCTGTCAGCAGCAGTGGCGAGCAACTACCGAAAATCACGCTAATTTCGGACGAGGGAGCAGCTAGCTGTAAGCGGCGCGCTGAATGCGAAGGGAGCGTGAAGAATTTTGTGCTCGCCATCGATGAGGTTTTATTGCACTGAACATTTTTGTAGTTCTACAAAGGGCCCTGAGCTGTGGTGTGGGGTGGAAATCTGCAGGAAGCAAGCATACCAAGGCAGGAAGTTAGCTTGGCGGGTGAGGAAGCAACGAGTGGAAGTTGAAGGAAACCAAGTCAGCGTTTGTTGGTGGTGTGCGCTGCACCGCTCAAGGTGTGGAGGGGTGTTTCGTGCAACCCACGAAGTGAGCAAAAGCAATTTAGCGCAATTGGCCACACAAGTAAGATAAATGAAAGAATATGGAGCAGTATAGCAGCGCAAAAGTGGAGTAGAGAAATAAAAAAAAAAGAAGAAGAAAAACAAAGAAATGAGAATATAAAAGATACAAAAGTGAAACCTCAATGCTAAACGGAAGCACGAAAATTGCGGCTAAAAGTTGTTGTTAACGAAATAACATAAAAACAAAAGCAAAAAAAGCACACTGTCGACGCCAATGAGTCTGTGCGTCCGTCAGTTGATGTTTGGAATGTTGCAAGAGAAACCTAGATAAACACGCAAGACAGACAACAACCGCTAGATAAATATTCTGAAAGGACGGCAAACAGCGCGAACGTGCCACAGACACCCGGTGCAGCGCTAATGGTGCACACACACGTGCATCTACATATATACACCATAAAACATATGTATAAGTGTGTGTGCATGATCGAATAAGCTTAGATAGTCGTGGGGACACTGTTGCCAGTCATAAAATGCCATTAAATATCACAATAAAAGTCGCTATAAAAATGGCTGAAAAAGAAATGGAGTGCTGACAGCTAATAGCCACAACGTGGGTAGCTCATTGCGTTTCTAATTTCACATATGAAAGCTCGAAATGAACTAAACAACTCTGTTTTGAGTTTTGTAAAGCCTGTTCTTCTATTTGCATTGAGAATCTTAACATTATTCGAGAAACGGCAGGTCTCAGACCATTTTTCTCTGACATATTACCGATGGAGGTTAGTAACGAACTTTGACGAGGTCACTAAAAAATACAATATATAAAAAAAGCATATATTTACAAATATATTTACATACAAAATGTGCATTGAAGCTCTGAAATCATGATCAGCTACCATTAAAAAGCTCTCAGGTGAAAGCTTTTGATCAAAGTAATGTGCGAAAGCTCTTTTACGAAATTATACATTTTTCATTATCAAAGTAATACTTATAAGGAGGAAAAGAAACTTACACAACTGTAACCATCAAAACGTCATTATGTTGAATCAAAATTCAAAATCCAACTGAGATTATTAACTCTCATCTCTCCTCCTCTTCAAATTCTCATGAAATCCTGACGCAAATGCTTTGTGAAAGGTATCGCATTATACTTTTCCAATTCATTAACAGGATTTAAGCAACGCACACGAATGAATACAAAAGTCGATTTGGCATTCAAAGCTGTTCTCCCTACCCCCACAACAGGAAACCGCAAAATGAATTTGAATCACATAGATGCACATAACACATGTTTTTATAGCAGAAAGCACGCAATATCATTAGTTAAGTCTATAATATGTGCGAATATAATAATTCCATTTTTTTGTTTTGTTTGAAAAATTAATATCGATAAAAGCAGAGCTTTGTAAGGCTTAATGTTGCGTGTAGACACACATAACCTGACCTCGGTAAAGCCTACGCTATTGGCAACGAAATGATTTCCTTGTGAAATTGAAAAAAAAAATAACACAACAAGGTACAACAATAAAAACGCTGAGTGAGATGGCAGTGAATAAAATGACGCTGCCAAATCGGGAACGAAAATACATTTGCAGCAAGAAAAGTGAACAGAAAGCATCGAAAAAAAATTAAATAAAATATGTAAGGCGCAAACCCATGCACGATAAAGCCATTTGTCGGGAAAAATCGCAAAAAAAGAACAAATCGTCGGCATGAAAGTGAAATAGCGAGGCTGCTTGCCGTCTGGCACAAAGCAAGAGAGTAAAAGAGTGAGTGCGCAAATTTGAAGCAGCATATAAGTGTATGTTTGTATGTCAAAAGAGATAACAGCTGCAGAGAGCAACAAGAAAATCGATTCTTAAAGAAAAGCAGCACAAAGTTAAGCTGCATCATGCGTGCGTGAAGCGCGCTTTTAGGCGTATAAACTTAAAAGTACAGAAAATTCAATCAACACTCGTGTTTTAACACCTTACTAGCAATGTATGTGGATTTATTTCCTTTGAGAACTCACACCTGGGATTAATGCTAACCACGTAGACATATTCTTACAGATACATATGTATGTATGTAAGCGCAAAATCTCTACAAATGGGTATATTCCGGTTGTTAATGGAGGGTGGTTCAAAATGCGTTGAAAATTAAGATATTAAAAAAAAAATTAAAAAAAATATTATTAAAATTGGATTGATAAAAAAACGGAAAAGCATGAACTGACTTATAGTATAGAGCAGAGAAATTTCAGTAGCCCAATAACCTCAAAATTGAAGATTCAGAATTAGGTTTCACCTTTCCTCTGAGGATACACAGCTTTACTAGAATCTCATCAAGCATCACCCTTATACCTCTATATATTATTTTGAAGAGCATTTTTGAGGGCGAGCTGGATTGTGCTAACCGCAAACCAACAAGTTCCGAGTATTAGAAAATATCGATTAAAATCTGTCCGATATCCTTCAAACAAATGAGCAGATTCGCTCTGAGACACAATCTTGTGCAAAATTTAATTTCAGAGCAATTTCTCGAAAACACAGAGACTGGTGCGCTTATATACAGACGGACGGACGAATAGACAGTCGGACATGGCTTAATCAACTCAGCTCGTCACGCTGACCACTTAAATAATACTTTGTAGAGTCTCCGACTTTACTTTTGGTTTTTGCAAACGTTGTGGCAAACTTAGTACACCCTGTTCAGGTTATAAAAACAAACTATTGAGCAAATTATTTACAACAATAAATGTTAAGCGCCTCTTTAATTCGCAAATGTGAAGTAACATGCACCTGAACCTACATATGCGTTAGTATGTCACACTTTCACTGCTCTTTTACTTACTCGTATTTCTCTGCTGTTTCGCGTTCATTTGCTGCCACTTGTTGTTTTTGTATATTCATGTTGTAAAAATTTGCCAGAGCGACAGGAAAATGCCAGGCCACTCAAAAGCTGTTCATCCAACTCTCCAACTCATTGCCGCAGCAGCGCCAAGGGTCACAGCAAACAGGAGCTTAAGCGTGAACCTCGGTCGACTAAAGAGGCCGAAACAGCAGGATTTTCGGCATTATGAGCGAAGTAAAAAAAATACCATATTTCACGGAATTTCTTAAGGGATTTCAACGAAAATGCCGAATTCATGAGTGGCAAGTGAAGTGAAAGAGCCGTTACTTACACGTACATATGTACATACATACATACATGTGTGGGTAGTTACAGTATTTATGTAAGTGAAAATATACAAATTTTTGCCATATAAGTAGCGCCAATAAAAGTGTACTGTAATGTGGCTATATAGCCAAACACGTAAATTCATGCCTCATATATAAATATGTATATGTCTGTACGCTTATGTAATGCCTACTTCCTTTTTATGTGCGTGCTTATTTGGGCTTTTTTTGCCTGCTCGAGCTCCCTTAGAATTTCGTGGCTTAATTTTGTTTCAATATAAAATATCATATAGTAATGTAGGCCCAAACATCTCGCAGGAAGTGAGAAAAATTCCAAAAATATGATTATACAAAATGAAATGCCTGTACGAGACATACTATAGACGCACACACGCACACACGGACAAGGAGCGAGGGAAGGAAGGAAAAATACGGTACTTGAAAGTGAAAAGGAAATGTAATGTTGGGGAATGGATTGTGTAAATATTCGAAATAAAATGGTAATGAATGAATTTGTATCTTTTCATGCGATAAATTGATATATGTACATATGTATGTATGTATATCTGATTTTTTACATTCTTAGTTTATTAAACTGTCTCAAGTTGATTTTGTTAATTTTCTATAATAACATACCACATACACATGGTTTAAATATATTATATAAACATCACTATTACCATTCCAAACAAATCTAGTACAGCAGTTTACTGACGTCCCAATAGCAAATATTTTAGAAATAAGTTGTTAGTGCCTAAAATTACTTAAAAAAGAGCACAAAACGTGCGAAATGCAGCTTCTTTTCACCTGCTCTCACTTATTACATCTGCTTTGTGATGTCATTAATAATGTTTTAGAAGAAAAATACATCCAGCAGATATACATACATACATATTTACGTGCCGTCATACATATGTATGAGTAAATGCACCGAGTGCCTGCACCAAAGTCCACTCCAACACTACTAATGGATTTTCGAGTACGGCCTTTGGCGGAAACACCTGCAAAAGGATAACAACTTCCACTCACACACACACCATCATCCAAACACACAAAGAGGAACATAAAAGCCATCTAACTTAACCTACTTTAGAATATTTTTATACTATACATATGTATGTGTATATATGTATTGGTGAATACTCATTTAAGTTTCAGTGCTGCATTTCGGCCTCAAAAACGGCTAAAAGACGCTTTTAACGGTAAAGTGAGTACACCACACAAGTATTACAACCATTTAAAGGCATTTTAGACAAAATATCGAAGGCTTTCATAAGTGAAGTATAGGCGCAAATTGTAGTAATTCACAAGAAAGCGCACAAACACTGTTGTTGTTGGCGCAATAGTAGCAATACATGTGGGAAATAACTGACAACTTGTGGGAAAGTGTTGCACCATTTCACACCAGCCAACCATAAAAGCGCTACAAAGTGCGCAAATGTTGCAAAAAGTATATTTAAACAATAACAACAAAGGCGCAATAAAATGTATGTTAAGTTGTGACTGAAGAGGGTGTTTCGCTAGGGATTGTTAAGTAAACCGATAGCGTTTTCAAAATTTAATGCCTGCAAATACTAACATAAGAGCACAAGCTTCACAAGCGATCAGTTAATGAGCGAAAGATAAAAAGAAAAAAGCTTTGCTTGACTTCTAAAAATCGTGCGTGTTGAAAATTGCTTTTTTAAGTTCTGAAGTCGCAAATTTTGGCATATAAAGTACCATTACAAAAACTCCGAAAGTTTAATTTAGCATTTAGTGGCGCTGTCTTATACCCGTCTAAATTATCAAATGTAAAATATTATCTTCTCTTCAAAAACACAATCGCAACAGATTGAAGCACCCTTTGCTATACTCGTAGCTGCAAGTTTCCATATAAAATATGTAGCTTTACTGATATTCATGCACACCAACAACCCTAACAATAGCAACGAGCTTAGATATTTTCTCACTCATTTGCAATTGTAAGTGGTTTACATAAGACTAACAGCGAAAACTCGTGCATTCCTGTTCACCGTTACTGCAACTACCGCAATCCAGATTGTTAAAAACTGTTGTTTCGTGGTGAGAAACGCAATCATGGAATTATGCAAACCTTGTTTTTCTTAGCTATTTGTTAATAATAAAGCATAATTTTGCGTTTAATCACTTAACAGTTGTTGCTTAATCAATTATTTAAAGTTTTTCTATGTGAGTATTAAAAAACTGGATATTCGTAAAATAGAGTTAAGCTGGCATTGTTTCTAGTTATACACTCATAAGTGTGTATTAAGTAGAAGGAAAATATGTATACATGCATATAAATGATCAGCAAGGCCGCCTGGCTCGATTTAGTCTTATCCGCCTGTTCGTCCGTCTGACAGTTTGTAAATATTTGTAAATACTCAAACTAGTCCCTCAGTTTTTGGGATATCGCTTTGATATTTGGCACATGTCCTTTTCTTCCCAAGGATATAGGATATAGCTGCCATACAAACAGGGCGTTCGGAGTTAAGGTCAAATGCAGTCAACTTTACCAAAATGTTTATAAATATTTTCTAACACTGGCTTAGTTTGATAGCCGTAAGCTAATTTTTAATTGGATTTTCGGCAAAAATTCTCTTAGCTGTACCTTCCGCGCGGGTGTCGACTGGGCAATGGATGTTGCTGCGTACAATGTTATGATATCAAGCCGGCTTCTGGCAGAATCATTACATTGCAGGCAGGCGACTACTAGCGAAGGCTAACGTATTTTCCCAATCATCGCCTTATGTTGGACTGCTCTACATGCATCCTCAGAAGTAGGTGAATGGGTAATACAACGGCCATTGCTAATGAGGTACCTGGCGATAGGTTTAAAACGCTACCACCGGCGGGCGCAGCGATCTTAGAAACTGTGTCACTACCGGTCACACCCCCACCCCAACCGGAGCAGGTTACGGTGGTTTTAGTAATACTGCTAAACCAGCTTTGCAGCGCACAGGTGCCACAGTCCACGAAGACTCGGACCAAGAAAGCGCTGTGAGAACTAACGTGGAAGAAAATCTTCTTCGCTGTCTAGTGCAGATGGCCGAGGGTTCCAACTCTGACAACAGGAGAGGTCCCCGGAAGAAGCCAAGTAAGGAGGTATTGAAAGCCAAAGTGAGATACAAGGTGGCGGTCGGAAAATGCAACCGTCTAGAGGGCAAGTCTACTCTGAAGGAAGAGGAGGTGAAACGGCTGGCTTGGACTAGAGAAGCCGAGAGTCTGACAACAAGAGAGGTTTCCGGAAGAAGTCAAGCAAAAAGGGTTTGAAGCAAAGGTAAGATACAAAGCGGAGGTCGGAAAATGCAACCGTCACGAGGGCAAGTCTTCGAAAAAGTCGTGGCACGTGGGCAAAATGACAACGTCCAAAGCAGTGGCGGCAGCCAATGAGCTTGCAAAACGGCATTTGACCGTCGCGCTCATAGACCGCCGTAACTCGCTGGGACAAATTTCACAGGAGCGGTGGAAAATAGTGAAAATTAAACCACCGGAAGTCCTCTTCTCGAGAATGGGCGCCGAACCGAGCAGGTTAGCATAGTGGTGTCAAAATTTCAAAATGTAACGACGACCCGACGATAACATGGGTAAGGGAAGCGGCCAAAACACTTCCAAAGATGTGGGAAGGAGCGAAACTAGAGGTGATACACCGCAGCAGTATCTCAACGCTGCTAAGGCGAAGGTCGATCTTTTTTCTGTAAGTTAGTGATAGATGTGGAGAAGCATATCAACCATAAAACGTTAAAAGGATAAATGAAAGCTTTTTATAATATAGTAAAACAAGATCTGTTTCCAAACGAAAATATCAAAAAAATATGAAAGTCAATTTATTGCCATGAAATAAACTTTTGTTGTATTGAATTAGCAGTCCACTCCTACAGAGCAGTTCTTACCTGAAATCGTTAATTTTTTCAAATAGTTGACTAACAGAGATTTATCGCGTGCTCATAACTTTCAACTGAACTCGTCATCAATCGTTTGTAATTAACGCTTGCAAATATTATTCTTAATTGCTAATTTTACGCTTCTATTTCTATGCCTCCCATTGAAGCCTACATACATATGTTTCTACCAGGCAGTACAACTCATTATAGTGCGGCTACCAGACAGTAGAACTAATAACGTCTTTGTGCTCATACAACCTGTGGCTAAGCGATGGACTGCGACGGGGTGAGGAGTGACCGACTAAAATTGTTGTTGACCGCGTAAATAAACACGCGCGATGCTTAAATGTAAGCAAATAACAAGTCGAGAATTGACAGCTAGATAAACAGCTGAAAAATATACACTGTCAAACAATAGGACAAACATACAATTAGGCGTGCAAATGCCACAAGCAAATATGCGAATAAATACATATAAACAAGCTGGCATACAGATGTGAATATACATATATAGCTATCTATGAATGTATATATTTACATATATAGTAAGTATAAATATATTTACCAAATTTTTTCGTATGCCAACCAATCGCCAGCTCAGTGGCGAGCATTTGTTGCTACTTTTGTGGCAATTGGTCGCGCGCCGGCAAAATTCAATTTTATTCATTTATTATTACGAGTAGTTGGCAATGCGGCAAGTTGCCGGCGCTGCTGGCTATGATGCTGCTGATGATAATGCTCTCGAAATGCTGATGCTGTTGGTGGCCAATGATTGCCATTGCATTTTGCTTGTTTATTGCTATTGTTCTTTGGCATGCAGTTTCAGGGCAAATACAATAAATACATCTGAGCTTACAGGAATATTTGCATCTTTGTACATATACGTATACATATGTACGTTGGCATGTAATCGTCAATGTAATTATGCTCGTTTTGGGAATGAATTAGGGCGATATTGCTCAATTCAATAGAATTTATAACGAAACATCACAATATGCTATCCCATGTAGCTTCATTAAAGAAATGTTAGCTTTTCGTATATTAGATTTTAAAAAATAGCATAATTGAAATGAGGAATGAAAAGCATAGAGAAAATTACAAAATACAAATACCTGAAATTTCGAAAAAAACCGCTTTTTCACATTTGGATAGTTTTTACCTCTGAAAATAACAAACTAATCGATTGTTATCGATATACCAGTTAATTAAACATTACTAATGGATCACTTACTGAAAGTTCAATACAATCTCAACATATTCGCTTTCAATTGTCGATTCAACACAACGCGTATTTTGTATTTTCTTTCACCTTCGTCATAATTCCATTGAACTTCAGTCAGCTTTTGTTGACTGACAGCTGTAAACACGTTAAGCCAATAAGAAAAATGCAGCACAGAGTTGCATGAGTACAAATGTGAATGGAGTTGTTAGCAGCACCGTTTTGTTTAGGAAAGCAAAGCAGCACAAATACTCACTGTAAACCGCTTTTATCAACTGAAAGGCATTATCGATTGATTGATATCTTGACACATACCTGAAAGAGAGAAGAAATTTTTCAATTATTAAGTTGTAATTATTCAACGAAATTGATATATATATATACATATATACAATATAAAAGTATTATATTATTTATGTCTTTCATTTGTTCCCAGAAAAAGCAGACACGCTGAGTGACATCCTTCTTTCTCCCTTTCTTGGGCGAAAATCAGCGCAAAAGTGGGATAAAAAAGTTACCTCGTTAATGTAGATGTTGTTGCTGTCATGGTTAAAGTAAAATTCATAGATACCAACTGAAACCAGCGTCCCTGGTGTCAATCTAAATAAAACAGAACTAGTTTTATTTACCAGGAGGTATAACATCCCGCTTGTACCTCTTCCCTCATTGAAGAGGTCTCGGCTTCACACTATCGTGAATTGTTTGGGCCTTATCCTTGATAGAAAGCTGATGGAAGCCAAAAGTTAGTACAGAGTGAGGGGAAGGCGTTGATTGCCTATGTTGTTGTAAAGCAACAATTGAGAAGCGGTGGTGACTCTCACCAAGAGACCGTAGTTAAGCCAAAACTGTTCAATGGTGTATTTCTCTGGTGTAAGACGCTCAGTAAGGCAACTCTCGCTAGAACGTGTTTAACGAGCGGTTCTCACTGGTGAACTACGCAGAACATCAACGATGCACCCGTGGACAAAAGCTGCAAAGGTTCCTATCAGACTTCGGAAAACTGAACACATTAAAGTTCCCACAGTGGGGAACTGCGAAATCTTCCGCACTACGCCGCGGTCCTACTCCTAGCGGCATCTTCTTCGCACACATACCGCTGAGGGATATGTGGGTGAAGCTAATTGAAACACATTGGGAAATTTGGAAGGAGGTCATCTTTCTGGAGCTCCCAATCAATTCTTGTAGCATTTTTTAAGCAGAAGTGGCAGCGAAGTGCGGCCAATAAGAAAACCATACAAACCTTGAGCTCGTTGTCCCATTGGCACTCCCGAAATGATACTAACGATTTTGGAAGACGTAACTTGTCAAAGTTGCACAGAGGAAAATGCTTTACTGTCTAGCTTCGTCAGCCTAAGATTGAAGTACCTTAGATGTCATACTTTCTACTTTTAATAAAGTTAAGGCAGGTTCTAGGCGCTTTATAAACAGACAATGGTCTTTTTGATCCTCAGTTAAGATACGAATATTGATTTGATAATACTCCATATAAAATTATGATGAATTTGTCGCGGGAAAGTGAGAATGACTTTATATTTTTTTAAGAAATTTATCATACAGACCACCGACCACCGCTGAACATGATTTCTTAGTAAAAACATTGGAAGTTCACCGCAGAGAACCCGAGCGTCGGAAGTAGATTTTCACGATTTTAATCAATCAATATTCGCAAGAGATCTGTGTGCAAATCATTTTCTTTCGAACAAAAAGGTATATAAAGTTATATCTATGAAATAGTATTCCTTTTAGAAATCCGATACGCTTTTCAAACCAAAGTATTGACATTCCATTTTTATTCCCGAAGAAATTTGCTTTTCTATTTTATAGATACAATTTTATATGCCTTTGTCTTTGTTGGAATGAAAATGATTTAAAAGCTTTAGCAAATCTAAAACAACACCAACACGTGTGTTTATTCATAACTGAAGGTTCAATGTTGTTATGCATATCATGCAATTAAACATTATTGAGATTACTGGAAGCTCAAACACACAACTCTAGTTACGCAAGAGCATTACTCAATTACAAATGAATCTCAGCAATTAATGATTAAAATTCGAAATGTGCTATTGGCTTAATTTGCATATTGCTGCAACAACTGTAAGCGCACTACGGCAAGCTGGCTAACCTACGAGTCTGGCAAAACGCTTACGGGCGTGTGTGAGTGTGAGCCACATATTTAAGCATCTTACGATTCTAAATCCAAAACAAAGCAACTGCTGCAGCAATTTGGTCACTCACTGCCTGATCGAACACTGGCAGTCAACCTCACGTGGCACAAACACACACACATTCAAACAATTTGCCTGACAACCGTGCCACAGTAATTCGTGTGCCATTATTCTAATTACATGCGAGCGAGCCCAAGGAGAACACGGAGGCACGAAATTGTGTCGCAATACAATAGAATCGATCTACAACTACAACACATGTGAGCATATGGCACGTAGTAATACAATAAGCGCATTAAAGCAACAACAAGAATAGCGATTGCTAGCGTTTGCAGCACGGCAGTCATTTAGGTTTCAAATTGAGTTGTGCCAAAAGCTATTGGCGTCGAATTCCACCCAAGACTGAGCTATATCGGCAATTGATTGTTGCATTACTAATAACAGCAACAACAACAAACGTAAATATTGCTGAATACATTTTTATTTCGAACTTGCAGAAATTACACGGAAGAGGAAGAGGAAGGGAAAGAGGAAGGAAAAGCTATGCACACACACACACATGCTCATAGCCAAGCATAAAGCACCTGAGACTGCCATACTTTGCATGACACACTGTTAAGCTGATTAAACTGCCAAGCAAACAAAGTGCATGAGGTCGTAAGTAGCTGTTCATTCGTCGGTTAGTATGTGTGTATGTGTATGTTTGTGTGGAAGCAGAAATTGTTGTAATTTCTCATGCAACACATATTTGCAAGTAGAGATGTCTGGCATGCTATTATGAGAAAATTGCATGAGATTTGCTTTGTCTGTGTGTGTGTGCGAGAGAGAATGAGTTAAATGATGGTCGTAATTGCGTTGTGATTGCACAACAATTGGATTTTTGTAAGTGAGTTGTGCTTGATTAACTGACTGACCCAGTGCTTCCACGTCACAAGTGATTGACTGACATATATTTATGGGCGATTGCATTGAAAGGTGCAACACAAGTGATAGTTTTAAGGAGAATAAGAACGTTTGCTGCTAAAAACTTATTATCACTAAAAATATATACATAATAATATAAATAATTTAACCGAAAACTGCAACCCTGGGATTCATTAAGTTAAAGAACTACTTGTAAACTGGCAGACGAACCCTTTCTTTGCCTATGTTAACCTAAACGGCGTTAGGTTACGTTAGATTAAAATGGCTGATTCCTTCCCCTTGCGCGCGAGATCACACTTAGACTGTTATGTACAGTCCTTTATGATACCAAACTAATAAACTTCTGTGGTTGGATGTCAGGTATCGGCTAAAACGCTTAGAATCTGTCACAAATCGGTAAGGTGATTTATTTATATTTTCGCTACTTTACCTGGAAGTCTAAATATATGACATGAGAGATGTTTTCACTTGTTCCAGCGAAAACGGGTCATTCGAGAGAAGGTCCACTGAAAGGTAAACCCTGCTAAAAGCAAAGAGTTCCCTCGATCATCTGCCACTTTGCCACTTCGCTCAACTGCGACCAGCGCTTGCTGATTTTGTCTGAGGCCCAAAAGTCCAGTAGTGAACGGATTTTAAATATACGAATCGACTCATTGAGAACGAAGTTAGGTTACGTCGCAGGGTTTATTCAAAGTCAAGATATTCTTCACCTGGAAGTCCAAAGGTATGACATCCGAGGCCTTGATCTGACAAAGCGTGGAATTCCAGGAGGGGTCCACTGAAAAGTGGACCCTGCTGAGGGCGAAGAGTTGTGCTGACCTCCTGGAACTTACCCTATGTGAGAAGGACCTTGCGATTGCAAAGCTGCGACCAGAACTTACTGATTTGATCTAAGGCCGAACAGTCCAGTAGTGAGCTACAGGAAGGTGGTTCTACCCATTTCCATTCCGCTCTTATTATTACTTACATAAGTGCGATTCCTGGTGATTTTTTTAAAACAGTCGCGGGTGGATATAATAGGTCAGATTCTACGTCTTTGAGTAAAGTTCTTTTTTGTTGATACACATTGCCTTATCTCTTTCGACTTTAAGGGCAATTTTGAGCATTTTTGTTTTTGCTGTTGTAATAATAGAAACATTTCATAAATAATGTTTATGAAATCTGCTGAATAAAAAATTCTTGACCTGTAAAAAATCCGGGTTTATCCCGACTATTTTAAAATGCCCAACGTGGGAATGGATTTTGAACATATTCATCGACTCATTGAGAACGAGATTAGGTTAAGTCGTAGGGTTTATCCAAAATCAAGACATTATTCGTTCGTGTCACCCATAAACACCTAAAAAGTGGATTCCCACAGCCTCATCGTTCGACGAAGCGTTGCTTGTTTACTACAGATTTATTAAAGCGATTAATATTAATACCAGCACCTTCGTTAGGTGCAAACAGACATCGGAAAACCGACTCCTCTCCAAACGGATGAAAGCTGTCCTGTTAGCTTTGGCTTAACCGTTTCCAGCGAATCTGCTGTGACTGGATACCCATATGATTCTAATATGGCAGAAGTTTGAAGCCATCGCTAATGAGGTCCTGCTGTCTTTGACTAGTTTTCAAAGCCACTATCGAACTGAATGTGTTGTGTGAATGAAGCTGCACTTCTGAGATTGTTGGTTTTTATGTTTCTTTGACCAGCTGGTGGATCTATATTATTTCATTCTATCCTATCGATGAGAAGCGAGGTGAAAATTTGAAGCAGTGACTAACACATCTCTCTCCATAGCCAAAAAGAACACGCTCATTATGTACATTTGGTATTTACATTCAAATAACGGTTATGTAAGCTCGCTTACATGTGTAAGCACTGACAGATGCCGAAACTACTCGAATATGCACATAAAGACATATGTTAATAACAAAATACTTGGTAAGAAATATTAAATATTTACAAATGTATTTACAACACTACTTAGGCACACTTTTGCATGCATGTGGTGTGGCTAGATAACTGTAAAGTATACATATGTATGCGGAGAATTTTATGAAAATCCATTTTGCCCCAGAAGCACGAGTGAATTTTCGCCCTGCGCTCATTAATTATGAATCAGTTGAAAAGTAGATATATGCAAATTAACCGATACACATACATACATACATATATGTATAGGTACATTTGTGTGTTTTGCGCCTAACAACAACCACCGGGCGCCGGAAACCTAAATCAAACAACAGAAATCGACCCAGATACTGGCGTAAGTTAGTTGAATGCAAAACTTTCTACTCAGCATTGTATCTAATAGTGTGTATATACAAGTATGTGTGTGTGAATAGCAATATGTATTTAAGTAGATATAACAGCGCTTCGAATCTATTTTAGGTTAGATTCATTAAGGTTTGCGTGTGAGGGCTTGCATGACCTCTTAGTAGGGCGTGCAATGTGATTTGTGTGCAGCAATTTTTTATCGGCCTTTTATGATTAAATGTTTCGTAAAACCTATAGCTTGGAATGCGAAATGGACCTATCATAAAATGAAAATCTATGTCTACGTAATATATTTTGTTTACTATTATAAGCGTCTTCGGGACGCCAAATTTCTGCTCCCTAGCATCAGGCGATGTCATTGCTTAAATAGATGTATTCATTCGAGGTTAAAAATCACCGATAACGAAAGGTAAGAAATTATAAGAACACACCTCCGACAGAGTCATAACTACAAACGAAATTTCAGTCTTCCTCAGCTTCATCAGTTCAACTTATTCTCTTGAAAATAATTGTATCATCGATAAACACACGTACAAAGTAATTCTATTAGCAGCGCTAAATTGTAAATATCACTCTTAGAGAATTACTATTACGAACTGCTGAGTCAACGAATAACCAGCGAAAACAGAGAAGGAAAACAAATTATAAATAATTTCTTGCCCTAAGCGGCGCAAATCAATTTCACTTTAATTACAACAAATCTTGATGGACTTTTATTAATCGAAGGCACACGAATACACACGAACACACACTCGCGACTACACATACATGCATAGTACATGCAGAAGAGCACATCAGCGGAGCGGCAGCCGAACAATCGTCACGGTAAAACAATTATGAAACAACAAACAACACCAAACAGCAAATCGTCAGCCAAGTTTACTTAGAAGCCTTGCCACACTTTCAACTCTGGAGAATAATGAAGTCGACAATGAGCAGCACGAGCAGCAACGACTGGCAATCGCCAGCTACACTATAGGCTGGTCTAGTGTAACGGTATTTCTCATCGCGAAACACATCATCATCATCACCATCACTGACAGCGCCGTCACCAGCGGTGAGGCCGCCCACGAGATTTTGTAATTACAATGACAGTAACGCGTTACATTAATGACGGCAACAACAACAACAACATCAGACAACAAGATGAAAGTTGCCATTTATGAAACTGAAACAAAAGCAGCAACAACAACAACAATAACAACAACTGAATGATGAAAGTAAATGCGCATAGCCATCTTTTTAAACAACAACAACAATAACAACAGCGAACAATTATAAGTAGGTAAGTCCAAAAGCAGCAAGCCCAAAGTTTTTTTGCGCTCACAACGGACGGAACTTAATGAGCAGCAACACTTTTGTCCAAAGTTGAATAACTTGACTATGTAATTAAGGTCAATTCCGATTGAAAAAAGTCAATGGGGATATTTGGTGTGCAGAAACACTTGACTTGTGTGCACATATGGGAGTTTGTGGCATGCAAACACGCCCGAAATAGAAATCGAAAGAGCAAAGAAATAGTTCAATTGGGTTAGAAATGCTTTCGCAGTTCAAATTACTTTTCGATAGAAAATGCAAAACAGAAAATATTGAAAGTGCAGATAGCTTGTTGTTGTAGTAAAAAGAAATATCTTAGTTTTGGGAAATGCTTCCGAGTTACCCACCATTCGTCTGCAACACTTCTCGCTCACTTTGCTCATAAAGGTTTTGTTTGGACGTGGACAGCAACGAGTGTTATTACTACTCATTGCTGTGAAGATCCTATAATCATCTGTAGAAGTTATTCAAAGAGATTGATTTCTAACCTCCAAAAATTGTCGAATTTTCCAATATACACTCGAAGTAATGGTTTGGTCCATAACAAGTCACAAATGATAGCTCAAGTTAGATTGTTCTATGAAATGGAAATTTATATTTCTTTAATTTACATTAGTTAACTTGATAAGACTCGACTTCGGATGCTCTCTCCCGCTACCATTTCGAAATTACTGCAGAAGATACCCTCAAGGCACCAATTCTGCCGGTTTTTCACCAAATGTCTACAACAACATTAATTTCACCTGCCATATGCTTATAGGCAATTGAAAATCTAACAATAACGCAAATAACGGTACTTAGACAATAGAGGCTATCTGTGGGCAGGCGGCTCCACCGCCATTAACTAGTTACTTTTAATGCCTCAAAATTCAAACGGAATGAAATTTTAAATTTTCGTTGTAATTTTTTTTTATTTATAACGCATGTTAGCGCGGGTCCAGCGCAGTAAAGTCTTAAAAAAGGTACACGTGAAAAGGTTGTCATAGATGTATTATTCAATTTCAATGTTGCTCACTATATTGTGCTTGTTATTGTAAAAACAATAAAAAAAAAATATTTTTTTTTGCGAAATTCGTCATTGTGTACAGTTTTCCCATACATACATATGTATATACTAGTATATGCAGTTGTATGTGTGCATGTAAGTGTATAAAATTTGTTTCGTGCTATCATTTCGATTTATGAGTGTTATTTGTTGTTGTGTCTTTTTTCGCGCCTTTTTTTTCCAAGTGTCTTGTGAATTTACTGACAATATCCGACACGTTGCAGTGAAGTGTGAATAATAACGACGGCAACCAACCAACCACAGCAACAACATCAATATGCTCATGCAGCAACTTTGTTTAGCCACAACAACTGCAACAACAACCAAACAGTTTGATATATATTCGTACAAGTATGTCCACAGATATGTGGCAGTAGCTACACCAATAACAGTAACAGATAAAATGCAAAAGCTGTAACATATTCATAGATGTTGTTGTACTCTCCTGCTGTGCGAATAATTTTGAATATTTTTTATTTGCACCGCGCAGTAAATGGTTCGTTGGCTATACGCTACACGTTGTAGGTTGGAGGTGCCACATATCACTACATGCGGTAACTAGGTGTGTACTTTTGTAAATATCGCCGGTGAATTTAGCGAACTATTCGAAACTAGTACGAAAGCGACTAGTTTGAAACTAGTTGCAAAGTGTTGCAAAAATTAACTTAATTTTTAAATATAATATTTTATAGACTCTCTCTCATCGTAAAATATCCATTAAAGTGTGGACTTGTACACTCGTAATCTATGTAATAGAACATTCACACAAGTTTTTTGAGACAGAAGTTCTTTCGGGGTCTAACTTGTCGAGGATTCAGCACCATTACAGGATTGAAGAACTGGAGAGCTGAGAGCAACGTCTTGCATGGTACGTACAGGGTTTGTCCGGAATGTTACAGGACTGATTTTCTTCAGCCGCGACTGTACTTCGGTGCGTGAGCGCAAAGAATGAGCAAATCCAAAGTGAAAACGATGGTTATTGTCTTTTTTGACATCAAAGTCATCGCCCACCAAGAATTTGTTTCTCCTGTACAAACCGTCATCGCCAAGTTTTACGTGGAAGTCGTCAAGAGACTCAAACGAAGTGTCAATCAGGTCTGATAAGACATCGCAACCGATTGAAAGTTGCGCTACGAGAACGTCCCGGCTCACACCGCCTTTCTTGTGAATAGCTACCTAACCAAGGCTGGCATCCCAACGCTTCCGCAACCGCCCTATAGCCCAGATGTGACCCCCCGGTCTTTTTTTGTTTCCTTGCATGAAAAGGTCGATGAAAGGGGATCCAAGTAGGAATCGATTAGGAAATAGATATCGATTTATTGAAACCGTTAACCGTGCCCCTTAAGAAATTATCTGGATCTCCAGTCTAATATCGTATGTTTACGGGATTACATCTCGTTTCACAAATTAACCTCGAAATTTTAATTTTGTATCCGTAATGGTCGCTGGTTATGTTTTCTTTAAGAAATTTCCCGTACAGGTACTCGACAACAACTTAGCCATAATTAAAGCTAAGCATAAAAAAAAGACTTTTAAAACCTTTTCCTTCAAATAAAATTTTCTTTAAAACTCTGACTTATCTGTGGTGCTATATTCTGATACAATGCACTAATATTAAAGAAAACTGGGGAAAATAAAATAACTAGATATAAAGCCTTCCTTTAAACTTAAACCTCATTTAAATCCAAGCGCTCAATCAGCAAATTCAAATCTTATCCCAGTATTAGCGGCTTCCCTTTGATCGCAATCGGGGAATGCTCCATCGAAAAGACATTCATCTACAAAAATAGGTATAAATATATCCAGTTGGTAACCTTGTTCTTCTCACTTTACATCATGCACTGTGGCATATGCAAGCTTTGCAGAACTTAAGTGAGTTGAAGGTAAATGGCGCTGAAATGAAATAGTCTCCGTGCTCGCGCGTATAATCGCACGTCGCAGATGCATTATGCGAGCACGAATAGTGGGACGATGCCACAAAAAAATTAACGCAGCTGGAGGATGCAAAGCAAGCTGAGTTTACCGGTATCACTTGCAGCTATAAATGGTACTTGCTATTTACAAATGATTGCACGTATTTTTTGCGCAGGGAGAACCTAAGCTTTTGGGAATAATTGTGTAACAATTTTTTGTTTTTTTTATAAAAATTTTTTTTTTTTTGGAATTCTCTACCGCAAAAAAATGCATATATCACTTGATATTCAAATCCTTGGAGTAAACGAACACGAAAAAATATATTTATATATCCAGTTGAAAAAATAGCAAGTATCAGAGGGATCTAACAAAGACCAACACTTCAGAAAACAGTTTTAAAAAATGGAAATGAAATTGCTGCACCGCTTGAGAGAATTTCCGCATGTATTGCTTTTGTGGTTTACCATTTTCGTACTTTGGTGCCTGAATCGAACAAGCAACTAGCATAAATACAATACTCTGGCCCAAACAAAGAACGACACATTGTAGGTCTCTTCAATGAAGATACCAACTTGTAATGAAAATAATATATTTTACTGGAAAACTAAAACTTTTTAGTTTAGATTGTGAAAAAATCGAAGCCAAGACCTCTAACTCACGCTTTAGCTCTCTATCTCTCTCTCTCTCTCTCACTCTATCTCTCTTTAGTTAGCAAGATAAAATTCGCCAGCACATTCCACCTCCAACTCCACAACCAAAAACACAAGCAAGCATAAATTTCATTTCCACGCTTTTTTATATTATTTTGCTGCAATTTATATGCCAATTTCGCGTCACTGCAACCGACAAAGCAATTTTATGTGTCTATCACTGCAACTACTGCCACGTTTATTCGCATTTACATTTCACTGTCGCATTCACGGAGTCGCGCAATTCGCTAGTTTTTAGGGTTTTCATTCGCATCTGCACACATATGTGTGTATGTGTGTTGGTGTGCGCAAGGTGCCGCTTGATATGCGCGTTGCTGCGTCGTTATCCATCTATCTTTATGTGTTGTCATCAATTTTCGCAACTGCAATTCGCATTTAGACGGCGATGCTGCGTCGCTGTGGTTGGAGAAACTACAATTTTCGTGCATATTTTATTTTTAGTATGGGAAAGTCGCTGTTTTGCCATTTCTGTGATTGTGTGCGAAATAGCGATGTTGCAAGTGTAACTGCGCTCTTTTCACTCTTTTTTTTCGTTGCCTGCAGAGATGCTCATCGCTCTCGATTTTGTTACAATTGCCGGTTTTCGCGTGATCTTGCTTTATGCGCAAGCGACTTGTTGTTGTTGGGTCTTCTAGGCTGCTGCTCACCAGTCTTTGCTGCTTTGCAAGTTGTATGCGTTTAGCACCTTTTATTGTTGTGATTTCTAAGCCTGCTTGCCTCAGAAACATGCTGGCTTTTGCTTTTATTGCTGTAAGAGCAAATAACCGGTTTGGCACTTTTGCTGTTTTGTTTTGAATATTTTTACCTTTTCTGCTCTTAGTAATGTTAAATTTGCACGGACTTGTGTTACAAAAATTTTATCGCAAAATTACTACATAAAAGGGCGGCACACATACATATATGTATGTTGATATATACTTTACATGCCGAGGTCTACACTATATATGTCAACATGTATATGCTTAAGAGTATCAGTATCAGTTCATGTAGCACAACAATGGTTCGCTCGCTTCCGTTCTGGAAATTTCAATGTGAAAGATGCACCTCGCTCTGGTCGACCTATCGCTGAAAAAAGATCATGGTCCAAGCATTATGAAGCTCAACAAACGGTCACAAAGCCTATATTGACCCCTCGTTTGGTGGGATTGGAAAGGAATCATTCGCTATGAGCTGCTACAGCCTGGTCGAACGATGGACTCGAAAAACGGCCAGAACTGATCAACAGAAAAGGCTTCGTCTTCCATAAGGACCACTGGACCACACACATCTTTAATGACTCGGCAAAAACTGGCATAACTTGACTGGGAAGTTTTGATGCATCCACCATATAGCCCTGACCTTGCACCGTCGGACTACCATTTGTTGCGGTCAATGCAGAACTCTCTTAATGGAATAAAGTTGGCTTCAAGCGACGCCTGTGAAAATTACTTGTTGCAGAAACCAGAAGTTTTACACTGATGGAATAATGTCTCTAGCGAAAAATGACAAAAGGTGGTCAACCAAAATGGCGCATACTTGGTTCATTAAAGTTCATTATAAATATAAAAAAATAAGTTGAAGTTTGATTAGAAATACAAAAGGACCCAATATTTGCAAAGTGTTTCTAACACACTTACTTATTGAGTGAAATTCAATGACTCAGAATCTTTCATTAAAAACACGCATTTTTGAAAATTTTCGAAAAAAAAATATATTTTTTATCTTTTATTCTTATTTACCATTCTCTCAATTTTATATCTTTAAAATTAGTTTTATTATAGACACTGCTTTCACTAAACTGTTTTAAGCTCTAGGAATAAAATTTATTTAATTTACCTAAAACGACTACTCGACTTGGCCTTGGCTCTACCGAAACTATAATTCGAATATTCAAAATCATGTATAATTAAAAAAAGCATTAAACAACGCTGCTATTTCAATTAAACCGTAAATTATTTTGCCACTAAAACGACTGGTGACCACTTTTCGGAATTTTAACTTTCGCCATCATTTAACATGGTTATTCTCGAAAGCTTTTATGTCAAATATATATAACTTTTATTGTGTTTTAAAGGATTTCACTTAGTTTTTATTCTATATTTATCTATTTGCATTTCAAGTTAGACTTTTTTATGACGCTCCATAAACAATTTGATTTCTTTGCTACTGGACATTAATTACCAGCTTTTGCATATGCATAGGATTTGATAAACCTTTGCTTCTGTTTGTCGCAAAAATATTTCGCCTAGCTCTTAAATTTCAAAGCACTTCAACTTCAGCCGTATTATTGTAGTTTTTGTAATTTTTCCAGCATGTAACATACTGCCAAATCAACTGAAAACCATTTATGGTTACATTATTTGCCATTAGTGGCAATGGCCAAAGGCAAATAAATCAAAAGCCGCTCAAAGTGCTCAGCTCGTGGTTAACCAGCCGATTACATACTTATGAAAACATGCTTGTATATCAAAGTGCTGGCTATTTTCGTACTTGCGTCCACTTTCAACATATTTTTGGGCAAATACACTTGAAAATTGTTATTAAATCACTTTCGCTGGGTTTTAATCTCCAAGAGTGTTATTTTACTCGCTTTTATACGACTGAGTATGTATATATGTATGCATAGATATGTCTTTATAGGTATATACATACATATATGTACTTATAAGTATATGCAAAGTCAATGCAATAGATGACAATGTACGAATACACTTAAAATACATTTTTTTTGCTTTAATGGTTTTAATATATACTTGTATATTTATATACTTATGTACATATAAAATATTAGAGGAATTTTGGGCGAATTTAATGCGATTACAAGGAGAGGTTTCCCAGGAAACAGATTTGACAAATTATTCGCCTCATTAAAACTTTTCTGTTCATTTAAAGAATTATGTAATATATGTAATTATGTATTGTAGTTGTTGACTAGTTAAAGTCCTTCCTTCACCCTCATCAGGGTGTATTTTTTAGATATGTGGTTTAATAGAGGAAAGAAAATGCGTATAATTTCATGTTATAGCCAAAAAATTTTACTTTTTATAATGGTAAGCCAGCTTTGGCCGTCGAATATATTCCAGCCCTTCCATTCCAGAGGCTCAATTTTAGAGGCCATATTATATACCCACAGCGCGAGATAATTCCATCACCACAAGTATCCTTCAATAAACTGATTGTTTTGATGGCTGTATGGCATGTACCGCCAACTTTTTATAAAAAAGGTCGTCCACATCAACATGCTCCAAATTCAGGCACCCCTCTTCCTGAAACATTATTATCAATTTCTTTTTTGATGAAATATTAATCAATCTCACTGCCTCTAGAGCACACCGAACAGTGGCTTTGTGAGGATGTAACGACGAAGTAATAATGGCTTGTGGATTATCACCACTCAAAACCCGATAATTCTGTTTATTAACGTACCCGTTCAGCCAACAGTGAGCTTCATGGTTGTAAAAAAGTTTTTTTTTTGGGGAAAATCGGCATCGAGCCATTTCATTTTAGGTCAATTCACCGAACTTGCGATGCTCCTAAGGGTCGTTCGGCATCAACTCTTGCACGAGTTGAATTTTGTAAGCCAGCAAACCAAGATCCTTCCGAAAAATCTTCCATAAAGTCCAATCACTGCGTGCTATGGCGGTTGCACTCATTCTGGTCTTCTTCGTTACTCGGCTTTATAGCAGCAATAGCACCTTCTGTGCACACTTTACGGCGTCTCGGGGGATGCGTATTGTCCAGTAGAATAAACGGTGGGAAAGCGATCCATGGTTGCTCGAATTACCGAGTCTGCTGTCCGATAATGTTGAGCGAATATTGGACGCAGCGCGCGATGTATTCATGAATCAAGGGTTTTATTTATAATATTGTGAATTGAATAACTTTTCTTAACTCTGAAAACACCTTAACTACAGGAAGTTCCAGAAATGGAAATACTACAGAATACTACAAACTACTTATAAGTATATATAAATGATATATTTGTAGCATATATTTGATATATACATACAGACTATATTTGTATGTATGTAAATACAAATTTGATGAAATTTAATTTATTCTATTTTGTAGAGCGGATGTCGTCAGTATCGAAATAAATGCAAATATTTGTAATACAATTTGCTTTCAGCTGCTAATGACAACACTTTTGCATAAATTATTTCACTTGATTTTCATTTCTAAGCGACGAACCACTCGAGGGCGATGATAAATAAGTCAGTGTAATTGCAATTGATCAAGACAAAATAAATATCTGCGGTTGTGTATGTGTATGAATGTATTTGTGTAATTTACTGTCTCGTCAGTAATTTCCGGCAATAAACAGCCACAGAAATATTAAATTCGGCCGATATTTGTACACATGAACATATAAAGATTTGTGTTCATGTTGGAAGAAATGTTTGCTTAGAAAAGAGCCGTAGAAATGTTAAAATTTAATTAAATAAATATTTGAATTATAATCATTTTATTTCAAATACAAACAACTGAAAGTTTGGATCGGAAGCTTTTGGTCATTTGCGAGCCCAGAAAGTTGTAGTCCGATTTTGGGCGTTCCGACAAATGAGCAGCTTCTTGAGGACGAAAGTACGTGAGCAAAATTTCAGAACGATATTTCAAAAACTGAGCGACTAGTTCGCATATATACGGACAGACGGACTTACTGATAGACGGAATAGCAAAATCGACTATCATCACTATACAGATCGTTTCCCAGACATGGTATATACATATACTTTATAAGATTTCCAACGTTTCCTTTTGGGGGTTACAAATATTGTGAAACTTTTGAGTATAAAAGGTTGAGGAAAATGATTATCAATCGAATAACTGCTGACAGACGTGAGAACAAAGTAATCGTTTTCAACCCATGTTTCAGAATGGTGATTCTTAAAGGTAAAAAGGTCGGATTGCTATAGTGTTTTGTGTCCGACTGTCGTAGTAGTATTGGGTAGAAGACTTTGAAAGAAATATTTCCCAGTTTGCTCCACGAATGACTCTTGTCTATTCATTACGATTGAATCAGTTCATTCCAATCGGAACATAACACATAATTCGTGGCTTGTACAGCAAGGATTTTAACTGCTTGATTATATAATCTGCTTCGAAGTAAAATGTAATTAACAATAAATTTATTTCAAGCACACAGCTTACACTCGTGACTTTTCTTCTAGTAAAATAGAATGATTTTAATGCGCTCATAAAAATTCTACACACACGCTTACAAAGCATACACCAACACACATCCCGACGACCACGCGCTACCAGCTGCAACATGTTGCGGCGCCAACGCACTGCCACCACCCGGCGGCACAGCTGGCTGGCCGAGCAAATGGCAAAACCAGTTCTAAGTTGCATTTTTCACTTTCTAAGCGCATTTGCACGCGGCCAGCTAATCGGAAATCGACAGGCCAACAACACAAACAAAAAATATATGTTGCAAAAATAATATGGAAAAAATTCAAATAAAAATGTATGCAAAACACACATACTTTTAATGAAAATGAATTGCGCGCAATGTAGGCGATCGGCGTGTTCCGTTAGTGAAACAGAGAAAAAAGTGAAAAAAAGCGAAAAATTATCATTTCTGCGCGGCAGCATTTGCGCAAGACAAGTAAATCCTGTCAGCGTATAAGTCGAAACTATGCGGACCGTATACTGTATCGGGCAGACCGGTTTCACGGCGGCCACTGCCCGCAGCTGCTTCGATAGAAAAATCTCCAGTTTGCCATTGCAGTGAGCATTAAGCCAAAAGCGGCAGCAACATAGACAACAACATGATCAACATCAACAACAACAACAAAACTATGTGAATGTGAAACAAATAGCGCAAGAAGGCATTTAATACAAAGCTAACATTTAGCCAATTCGTCCACAATTGCCTGCCGCATGTTGCATGCCCCAACCAATTTGGTGAGCTACACTATTAACTGGAGGCTATTTATTGGCTGCAATTGCAGCTACTTAAATTGCCAACAAGTTCGCTTAAGCGTCAACATCATTTGATGGTGTGTGGCATCCACAGCACACCCAACTGCTGCCACAAAAGCGCCACCACACCATGTAAATGCCACGTACACAGTTAAAGGTACGCCTGCACTTCGACGAGGATAACAAAAATGGCTGTTGTTTGCTGTTATGCCCACATATCTACATATATACATATGTTTCTATGTAAGTACATATACACATTCATACAATGCGTGCATCCTGCCTCTTTGGCAGTGTTGCCACTACTTGTGTTATATGTGCGCGTGTACATCGTTCATCAATTAGCAATTAAGTCAGCATGCGAAAGTGAAAATTTCGCAATTATACCACCAACTGTGGTCCAAGCTGCGGTCGCACAAACACTGCCAGGCTCGCCCACATGCGCAGAACCCGTACTTATGTACGCTAGCATAGCCTGCAGGGGCGTTAGTTGTTGCCAAGTTGCAAGTGACTCGAGTGCGTTGGCGGTGCATGCATACTCGCATGCTTACATACATGCACACACACATGCATGATTACCTAGGGTAAGTTGCCACACACCATTGTAAATTGACTTAATTCCGCAGTGTTGGTGTTGTTGTTTTCATCCCATTTGACACATTGTCGGTGCGCAAAGAAAGTGAAATTGAAAAGTACGCAGTTCGGTCGATAATGTGGCAGAAAAACACCTTGAATTTTATAAAGCTGGCAAAGATTCTTCGATAATTATCGGCATCTGCCACAAAAAGTCCAAATTTTATGAATGTTACAAGTCTAAGAGAATCTACCAAATCTACATAGTACGCGGGTGAACTACTATTAAAAAGTTTAGCTTAGGTGAAAATTATAAAATGTAAAACATGTGGTGAAAATATAGAAATTTCTTTATCCACCTTCAGTGGTGAGTATAGAAATATTTATTTTTATCGAAAGTGTTAGAGAATCTACCGAATCGTAGGTGAATTAGTATTAAAAAGTTTGGCTGAGGTGAAAAATTGATTATCTGAAACAAGTGGTGAATAGACAGAAATTTGTTTATCCACCTTCAGTGGTGAGTATAGAAACATTTATTTTTATCTAAAGCGTTTGTTATGTAACTCAAAATCAACGTATGTGCCTACTTTGCTGAGTACAAAGACTTAGATTCTACTCTACAGACTACTGAGGTGAATTTTCACAATTATTTTTAATATATGAATAATAAATGTAATGTAATATAATATAATAATAGATATACAAGTATTTAAGCAATCTTTCTGAGGCATAAGTAGACTATTAACAAATTTTATGAAATGATGGGCGTGGTGAGTATTCAAAAACCTGCTGATTAGAAGCCAATGTTGAACATAATGAAATCATTTTGTCTGAAACTTGTATAGGATACAGCGAAAATGATAAGAATTTAAGTCTGTTGGGATATAGACTAAAATGAACTAATTTATAGACAATAATTTGTATATACTTGTATACATAACTATCTTAAAGCAGTGGTGAATATGATAACATTAATAATGTTTAATGTTTGCATTCATGTAGATTATCGCGAACTTAAGTTAGTGAAGTCTACTGTGGCTATATAAAAATAAACGTAATTAAAGTACCTCTTAAGTAATGTGAAGGTTAGTTATATGTATGTATACAGCAAACTCTAAATCTGTGTCTTCGGTAGTGTAAGGTGAGTATATAAAAAAACGCAAGTTGAAAGTCGATATTTATCAAAATTTATCTCTTTACCTGAATCTAACTAGTTTTAGATCAACAACTTTCCAAATACTTCGACAGCTTTCCGTTGTGCAACACAATCTCAGACGGATTTAAACGAAGTCGGAAACTTGATGTCTGTCAGCGTTCACAGCTTAGTGAATTTGATCTGCGTTGATGAATATTATCTTTAAGCAGCGTTTTTGCGATTAAATTGTGCGTGCAACTTAAGCTTTACACAGTTCGCGGTTGATTTGGCTTTGCATAAACTTTATTTCTAAAGATCCCCAGACGAAGCACATCCTTATTTATGTTTTAAAGTCAATTCTCTGCATTGCCCGCTTGAGCTGCCAAATATGCTAAATTTGACATTGAGCACCTGAAATATTACGCGCTGCACCGCTTAATTTAAGCGAATTTCGCAGAATTCCAAACTTAACCGTTGCAAAGATGCCGAGAAGTTTGTGAAAGAGGAAGTTCATAATTGATATTTAACAAACTACCAATAAAGTTTGTATTGACGTGAAATAAGCTGTGTGGTTGCGGATGGAAGATGAAGTGTGGCAAGTGCGCGAAGAATGAAGGGATGAACTACATACATAGATACTATATAGATACTTATATTTAAGATTATTGTAATGTGCAGTGTTAATATGCTGGCATATTTATTCCGTGTGGCATACGCTCTTTAGATACTCGTACATACATATAGACACACATATGTATGGATGTGTTTATTTACATTTTAACAAAACCCTGCAAAGTTTAATCCTATTTTAATACTCACATTATGCCAGCAAAAACTCCACGAAAAGCTCATTTAATAATAACGCAGCCAATAACCAAAAATTATTTTTTCTAAATGCATATACATATATGTTTATGTATTATATAGGCATGTATTTGATACCTCAGCTTCAATGCCATGATGTGTGCATACCTAATGGGTGCAACTGGCCAACAAAATGCAGTTATTGCTCACGATTTTGTTTACTTTAATTAACAATTTGCATAAAATTTAATCAAATTCTTTTGTTGAACGTCATAAACAGAGGAATATACATATATATAAACATTTACTGTACATGTATATATAAATATGTAAGTATGTGTGTACAACCAATATTACGAAAATAGGTTTGGCGCAAAATAAAAAGATTAACTCAAACTCGTAAAAATTAATGCTATTCTATTATGATATTTTACTGGAAATCGTGCTGTTAGCAATTTCGACGACCGGAGCTACGCAGCAGTACATTACATAGATTACATAAACATACATACAAATTGAAACTTTTGCAACATGTTGCTACAGAGTATAATAGTTTTGTTATCTCAGGACCTACTCGACCTTTATCGAACAAATTTAACTTCACATTCCCATTTTTTTTATCAAAAACATCAGTCAACCTGTAAGATATATTATATAAAGTTATCGAGAACGATGTGTTAAAAATGGCATGAATGGAGTCAATACTTCCCATAACTTCGAACTTCCACTTGACCTTATATGTAGACCCCATATAACTTACAAACCTTATACACCTGAAGCTATTTCCCTCGCTTTGATTCTCGCAATTTGCAAGAATATGGAATGCTGTATTCATCCGAACTTAACCCTTCCTTACTTGTTTTAACTAGATTTTTTCTACATTTTATATATTTTTCTGTAAATTTTGTCAATAGTTTCACCGAGTTTATTCATTTCAATTTAGAAAAATTATTTTATATTAATTTCTGAGTAAAAATTTGAAACTGAAGTGCCTTATGGGCACTTAACTCAGGACCAATTTGACAAAGTAAATAACAGCCAAAATAATTTTTAGATGCACAACTTTTTTCTGTCTCACTCTAATTCGCACAACTGATCACACATACGATGAAAAAGGTTTGGTCCAACTTATTGCTTCCTGAATCAATTATAGCCCTAATTTCGTTACACTGCTTATAAAGCATTGTTCATTTAAAATCTGTATGCAAAAATATTATTATAACTAAAAAGATAAACAACGGAAACTAAAAATTTTAATACGTTAAAGAAGAGAATTTATTAAGCTTTTAATTTTAATACAAGATATAATTATTCAACTTTGTTATGTAGGAACTTGCGAGCATGTTTTTTAATAGGGGACATTAACTTTCGAACAGTTTTTCTTGTTACTTTAGCTGCATGTTTATTCCATAAAGGCAACATTGAGTCATATTTTTTTATTACCCGACCACTTCTCCTCAAATTGTTTTTTACTATCGCCCAATATTTTTCTATTGGGCGAAGCTATGGACAATTAGGCGGATTTAAGATTTTTGGTATTACTTCCACCTTGTTATTTTGATACCACTTCATGGCAGTGGAAGAATAATGTATGCTCGCCAAATCTGGCCAAAATTTTGCAGAAGTTCTGTGATGTCGAATAAACGGCAGTAATCTTTTCTCAAGACACTCTTTTATATAAATATCCGATGTCATTGTGGTCGACGTTACGAAAGTACGACTTTTAAGGCCACAGGAGCATATTGCTTGCCAAATCATAACTTTTTGACTGTATTTATCAATTTTTTTATATTTATATTTTGCTTCCACATTCCCACGCTTGTTTGCAACATAAAACTTTTGTCCAGGAAGTTGATTGCAATCGAGTTTGACATAAGTTTCGTCATCCATTACAAGACAGCCTTTGAACTTCGTCAAAATCTGATTGTACAGAAGTCGTACGCGTCTTTTTGCCAAAATATTCTGTTTGTCAGATCTGTTTGGGTACTTAATTGCACGGTATTCATTTAGCCCAGCATTTAAACGTATTCGCCTGGCGGTACTTATACTTGTCCCGAATTTTTTGGCGCTATCACTGTCAGATAGCCCGGGATTTTTTTAATTGAGGTTAGTATCTTCCTTACTAATTCTAAATCCCGCGCTCCTCTTTTTACACACATTTTTTTAGCTCTTTCTATGCTCAAAGTATTTTTGTACCGTTTAATTACACTACAAACTGTTGTTTTGGATAATTTTAATTTTTTCCCAATTTTTGAACCTGACCATGTCGGATTTGCTATAAATTCGTTCACTATTAATTTTCGATTAGCGTACTCCATTTCACATTTAAAAGCCAACTGATAAGCAAGGGCATTGAAAATTCCTATACATAACTGTATTTTAACTATGTACTCAGATCAACTGATTTTACTCAGAGAATTTGTAAAATAACGGAGCAGCGGTCCCTAGAGTGCGTACAGATTTTAAGTGAACAATGCTTTAATAGCATTTAGTGCTCAACAGAAAATATCCCCAGAGCTTGGATGCAGAAGGACTAGAAGATATTCGTCGAAAAGTAATTACTTGTTCATGCTACGATCTATACATATGTATACCTAAGAACCTTTATATGCATCTAGCACTAAATCGATGCCGTTCTCTTCACCTACCACTCATCAGCCTAACTGTAGGCATAAATAGGCTGTCATTCCTGCTGAAAGCACCTTTATCTTAGCCTCTTTATAGTAAAAGGATTCACCTTCAGAAAGTACACGTTCCTAAATATAGGCGACGAGTTCATTTTCCTTAAATTGTTAGGCAGTATAAAACGTTGCCTACATTTAGGCACATTTTATAAATTCACTAAGTATTAAAACTGTGCAGTTTTGAAATTATTCAATCAATAACTCAAATCAAATAGATTTAAAATTTAATTGATATCACCTTTTTGGCTTCGAACATCACTTTGAATATATAGTATACGAGTATTCCTTCTTAAGAGCCTTTGGTTCATTTTTTAGCTCAGAAGATTATCATGTCGGGGGCTGTTTACCTTTTCATCATCTAAGTGCCGCGAAATAAAGTTTCAAAAAATTAATTGGCCACCCTAATCCTCCGCTAATGGCAAAAAGTTCAAAATAAGACATAGTAACTGTCTTCGATTCACCGAACCTTACAAAATAGTAAATCGATCAAACAACTGGTATAAAAGAAAGCGAGTTGGGATTACCATATCATCGAACCACTCTGGAAATGAAATTCCAATTGAAACGTGAGTTTATAATTTCCTGTATATAATATAATTATTTACATATATAGACACATATACGAATATATAAAATTATACACGAATTTGTTATAAATTTAGATGTGTATATTTGCACCCAAATAGCCTAAATATTTGTACTTTATTGATTTTGATAGGCTTTTACCATAAATCAGGCAAGTCATAAACCAAATTTGTCAACCACATTTATTGCTTTTCAATATTTACGCAGTGTAGATCATGCAACAGAACGTGGCATGAGAATCAGTGAAAACTTTTCTGTCACATAAAGTTCGTTCAAAGCCAAAAATACGCCAATATGTCCTACTAAGTATATATTTTGAGTTCGAATACCTACATAAGCACATTAACACAGGCAAATGCTGTGCATGTAGACATTGGCGCTGTTGGTGACACGGTGAAAACGTCATGTTGAAAATCGCAATGAATTATTGCCATCAAGCCGTGTGTTGGCGCACCATTAAAGACACGCCAATAAAAGCGGTGAACGAAATTTTGGCAAAACCGAAAATTATTAATACGAAAGCAATAAAAGGAACCAAACCGAACCCAAAACTAGCAAAAAAAAACACAAAAAATATACACCCCCACACATAACGCAATGCTAGAGGCAGAGGAACCTGACTAAAGTGCCGGCGACGGCAAAGAAGCAAAGCGAAGAGGAAGCGGAAATGCTCGCAATCGATTGGAGCGATTTGCATAAATTTCCAATAATTCTTGTGGCAATCAAAGCAATGCATTTCAAGCGTTCAATTTTTATTTGCGTAAACGTGAATATGTGAGTGAAGAGATAAACGCTGCTCATGATGTTTGTAGGTGTGTGTGTGTGTGTGAATGTGCTCAACTAGAACGGAACTAATTGCATTTTTGCCAATAAATTCCATTTCTTTAATATTAAGGCACGCACACAGGCACATTCCGACGTAGAACTGCATATTTGCGATTGACGCACGTACACACACCCACACACACACATATTTCCTTTTCGGCAGCTGTCTTAGCATTTCCCTCAATAGCTGACAATTGCTGCGCTTTTCATGCTCGTCTCGCAGCGATCGACAGCCATTCAATAAACTGCAAATTTCTTTGGCGGTTACACCAAAAAACTACAACAACAACAACAAAATTTGCATAAGCAACTTTATTCTGACCAATGAGTTCACGCGCACCTTACGGCCCCTCATCAGCGGAATTAAAAGCGTCGCAAAAATATGTAAATCAATTTCAGTTGTTTTTGTTGTTATTCTTGCCACCGCTGCTGCCATTATTTATTCGCTTCTACGTGATTTATATGAATTTGTTGCACCTCTCCATATTTGCAGAAAAATGTGGGGCGAAAGAGCGTGTAAACCGCGCAATGAGCAAAACTTAGGACGAAATTCACTCACAAACACACACACAAATACATCCATACATACACATGTACGCACAGCAGTGCACGAGTATATTTAGCTCTCGGGGTGCCACTTAAAAGTGCAAGATTGGTGGCCGCAAAGGGAAATAGCATTTTGGACGCTTCATTAAGCGCGCAAAAAGCTGAAAGTTTATTTTTGAAGAAGTTTTCGTGGCTGCGAAGACTCTTTAAAGATAACGAAATTTGCAGAAACTTGGTTGGCTCTAATAAACTGCGGAGGTTGGAAAGAATTATTTGGCTTCGAATAATTCTAATTTAATAAATACTTATTTATATAAAGTAAATGCAAAAAGTTTTAAAATCTTATTTGCTTTCATAATTTAAAGAAATGTATTGAGGACTAATAGTTAGGGCATTTAAAAAGAGATTATTTTGATATCTATAAAATAAAAAAATGCTTGCCCTAAAAAAATTATTTTAAAAAATGTTTTAAACAGGTGGCAACCCTGCTAACTTAAAGTATGTATATTCAGCTATAAGCTTTATTAAATCATATAACTTTTCAGTAATTTTTTAACTTAAGGCGGAATGAATTTTACAAAGACTTCCCGATTAAGGTCTCATATTTCTGTAGTTAATTTTAGAGACCCTTTGCAGCATTTGCTTCAATATCATAAAAAGGAGGTGATCTAAAAAAGAAAGTAATATTGGGTAGTCAAAAAAAATATGTCGTGGTCCGTTCTGAAAATTTCGATGCGAAAGATGCACATCGCTCTGTTCGACCTATCGTTGAAAAAATCGATGAAATCATGAAAAGAATTGACCAGGACCGTCACATAAGCAGCTATGACATCGCTAAGGAACTTAACAATTGTATGTGAAAAATTTAATGGACCGAGTTGACATCTGCGAATCTTTACTGAAACGAAATGAAATCGAACCATTTCTGAAGCGAATGGTAACAGGAGACGAAAAGTGGATCAAATACGACAATAATGTGCCAAGAAGATCATGGTCCAAGTGCGGTGAAGATCAATATATGATCGCAATGCCAGAATTGGCGCCTCGAACAGTTACACAGGGTGTTTGGTGGGATTGGAAAGGAATCATCTGCTATGAGCTGCTCCAGCCTGCAGCAACTGATGAGATTGAAGCAAGCAATCGAAAAAACGATCAGAACTGATCAACAGAAAGGCCTTCGTCTTTCCTTAGGACAACGCTAGACCACACACATCTTTGATGACTCGTCAAAAACTGAGAGAGTTTGGCTAGGAAGTTTTGATGCATCCACCTCCCAGCCCTGACCTTGCACCGTCGGACTACCATTTGTTTCGGTCAATGCAGAACTCCCTTAGTGGAGTAAAGTTGGCCGCAAGAGAAGCCTGTGGAAATTACTTGTAGCAGTTTTTCGCCGAGAAACCAGGAAAGTAATGTCTAAAATGGCAAAAAGTGGTCGCCCAAAACGGTACACATTGGGTTCATTAAAGTTCATTATAATTGTAAAAAAAAATATGTTGAAGTTTGATTAGAAACACCAAATGCCTTTTTCGATTAGTCTATATTTTGAAGTTGAAGTCAGCTTTGACCTTTCTCAGCTTCTAAATAATTATATGAGTCTATGTAATCTTATTTTAATTATAAGTAGTTGCCTCCTAAAATTTTGCTTATTTTCAAGTTTTGTGGACAACTTCGTCGTTCAGTTCTCAGCGAAAATCATTCAAATCAGCGGAAATCGCAAATCATCAAATTCTGGTTTGCTCAAGAAATATGGATATATTCCTAAGAATTCAGCGTCGTATGAGAAAATAGAAACATTGAAAATAAGTGATTACAATATGACCCAACATGAAATATAACATATGCTTATCGCTTAAGAGATGCTTGTCAAAGGTGCGCTGGACCATACCAAATCACATACGAGTATGAGAATAGCTAAGAGATTGATAAAGCGAGTCCTTAAGGAGTGATCTTCAATAGTTGTAATACCAACGTGTAGTGGTTTACTCTATGTATTTTTAAATGGATGTGTGTTAGCATGAAAATGCTGCGGTTATTATAAATAAATACATTTACAAGCGTTTCGATGGGGTATTTACACAAATAAGAAAAATATATATATTTAGATCCACATTTACATATGTATACATATTATGTATGCAGTTAAAAAGTATCGAGTAAAAATTTCCGAAAATACTCTGCAAAACAAGCACCGCAAAAGTTGCGCTCACCGCACGAGCATGTGTCAAACGGATAAATGTTCAAATGCGAAAGGGAGCAACTATAAATTATTGCAAATATCTAGTGCATACTGCAAGTTCTGTACCACACGTATGCGGCATGTTTATACAAATAAAAACAAACACTTGTGTGACTAGAGACATGCTGGAAATTAAAATTTTGATATTGCGGTGCATCAAATGGCACTAAGCTTCGGAAGAAATGAAAAATTTAATTGAGTCTAATGCCAATATATTATAGACCAATATTCTAACTTTGCAACGGGAAAACATGACCTCTTATGAAAAAAGGTTGGTATCATCTTTCCGATAATATATAATAATCAAATAGTTTAATTTGAGGATTTCAAGTTTTTAGGGCGGATGTACGCATCTACAACGATATTTTTTCGGAGTATCCAACATTAGTGTTCTTTTTTTGGTATGATCGAGAAATGGAAAGACTTCGAATCAACACCAGCGTATTATAATAGAAAAATGTAAGCTTTCAGTGTCATAAACCAGTACACATTCCTATATATGTATCTACCACAAAATCGAGAAGATGAAGCCGCAATAGCTGACCAAGATATAACTAACCCGTCTATTTCTCTCTCTTTCTCCGGGCGAAGTATCTAAAATATTAACTCACAGTTGCAGATATTCTGACAAATAGAGTTACGCACATACAGATATGTATATGTACATATGGTATATTATTATATATATTATATGCTATATAAATATTCCGTATGGTGTAAGGAATGGAAACGGAAATGTTACCCAGAGTTACAAAGCGAGTACGCTACTAATACATGCATACCCATTATAAGCTTTGAAATGTGCACATCATATTTGATCTTAAAATGTATCTACCCTGCTGGGAAAACGACTACTAATAATCAGCTTTAGTCAACAAGGTCAAAAGGCGAAACAGATATTAGATATTATTATTTTAACAAATTTGTGATAGGTTCAAAGCGGTTTGTCAATCTGTAAGGAACTTATAACGGGTGGGCCATCTAACGTTTTAAATTTGAATTATCTATATTTCGACATTTGAAACGTCAAGTACCATTCGGAAAGTGACAGATATTCAGTAAAAAGTCTAGAACTTACGAAATGCGTCGCTATTCACTAGAAGAAAACTGGGAAATATTGAAAACTTTTTTCCAAAGTGGTGGGTCAAGTAGATGGTCAATTTTACCGAAAAATCATCTTTTCGGACGAGGCTCATTTCCACCTCGATGGCTACGTTAACAAGCAGAATTGTCGCATTTGGGGAACAGAAAACCAGCACGTAATCGTCGAGATGCCAATGCACCCAGCACGAATCACTGTATGGTGCGGATTTCGGTCGGGTGGAATCATCGACCCATTTACCTTCGAAAATGAAGAAGGAACCGCCGTAACCATCAATGGTGAGCGATATCTCGCAATGTTAACTGAATTTTTCTTTAAGCAAATTGAAGAGGAAGACTTGGACAACATTTGGTGCCAGCAGGACGGCGCTACGTGCCATATAGCAAACGCTACACTCAATCTTTTACGCCCTATCTTCGAAAATCGCAAAATCAGCAAAAGAGGTGATGTGAATTGGCCTCCCAGAAGATACGATTTAACTCTGTTGGAATATTTTCTGTGGGGAGCTGTTAAAGATAAATGTTACGCGAACCATCCAGAAACAATTCAAGATCTAAAGTACGAGGTTCAAGCTGCTATAGCTGCCATAAGGCCTGAAACCATCGAGAAAGTATTTCAAAATTGGGTGGATCGGATAAGCTAAATAAATTTCATAAAACAACCTTTTAAGTAAATGTTAGACCTTTGAAAAATATCAAGCCGTTTGTTTTTTTATTGACTTTTTAAATTTAAAATTGTATATGGCCCACCCTATAGTATGATGATATAGAGAAGATTTTAGCTATCATAACGGACCGCCGTTCAAAGCTCTCCATGTGAGATCTCTCTTCAGATCGAGCTCTGAACGTAGCCTAACCTAACATAACCTAAACTAACCTAACTTAACCTAACCTAAGTAAATCTTACCTAGCCTCACGTAATCTAGCCACAACCAATACCAATCCGATGGTTAAAATCATGTCAAAAACCCACACATTATAGCAGTCTACAATACGCTAAATTTGAAGGCTCGAATCGTTTACATAATACAATTTTACTGTCACAACTAACTGATAATAGAATAATGGTGTAATTGGTAGTCACTTTAAGAAAGTTACACTCTCATATTGAATCGTTGCAGTTTTCACATGTAGATTTATTTAATCTAAACTAAGTTTCAAATAGAAGACTAAACTGGGATGCGTTAAACTAGTTCTAATTCAATAAAGTTTTACCAGTACAGATCCATACATTTTTTGGTGTTCCCTGCAGGGTAAAAATTCAAATATGAATGCACTATCATATACATACATAGTTCCAAGTATATTCTAACAGCGAATCTGCTGCACTTGGCATAAATATTGTCAACGAATGTTTGAATTATGTGAAACGAAACTATATGCTTGTGAGCATAAATGTATGTGTGCAGTTTACCAGCCTGCAGCCTCAAATTTCCGTTATTAACGTTCAGCAAATCAATATGAAATGCATAAATATTTATATGAAAAGTGACATTCTATTTGAGTTGCTTCATGCTGTGCTCTCTTATTAGCTACATATATATGTCAGTAGTTATATACTCAAGTAGATAAAATGATATATGAAGATGTATGTAGATTGGTTATTTTTCGAAGCACTACTTCATTTGCGGTCGCTTAACGCTTTAAAAATAGCCAAAATATTTTAATAATTCAGGGTACAAAAGTGCAAGCATATTATTAGTTCGAATAAAAAGTCTTCAGAGGTTAGGCTATGTACCACAAGTATTGCTTAAGAGTTTTCCAGAGGTCCTTGAAAAGGAGTTATTGCTTATAGAGCGTCCTTCGAGGAAAGGTTATATATTGGGTTGTCGAAAAAGTCTTTTCGTTTTATGTCAATAGCTGTCGTTGCGGTCGTATATCTCCAGTACCACCAATCACATTGTGTCATACCATATAGTGTTGAAAAGGTGAGATTTTAAGCTTGACGTAGAGATTTCTACCACGAACTCATTCGGCCGCGGAAACTTCCTTTTCCAACATGAAATACAGTTGCACGCCAAAACTCAGAGAAGAAGTTCGGCTAAGCTTCTAAAAAAGGTGCGAGCAACAAAATATAAAATCGTTGAATAATGCAACTGCCTTACGTAACTTCAGCGCAACATCATGACATACATGAGGATCGAATTGTGGCAGGTTACAATTCCATGTACAACTGTAAATTGTTTGATCAACAAAGTAGTTTTCTTTGCTAAGCATCGCATGTACGCAACATTTGTGGCATAATGCCTTTTTCAGTTGCACGTAGCATGCAGCATGCGGCTTCTAAACCAAACTAAGCTGTTTGTTTTACACACATATTTGTAGCTTATACTTTTTCCTAGAATTTCAATCATTTCAATTGCTATGGCAATTGCCTTGCTATTTCTTGCTTGTTGCATCAGCTGCGGCCTGCTTCAGTGTTTTGCCGCTTTCTTAAATGGCAGGAAAAATATACTATCAACGCGACATTTCTACATATGTTTATGAAAACATATGCATGTATATATACTTATGTATATGTATGTGTATAATAACTGCGAACAGCACATCAAACGCACTGTCACCTTTTCATCGCCAGATTGAGGAGCAAACTAAGGGCATATTGCTGTGAAGACATTTCATTTTTCGTCATTCCTTTTGATTGCTACATTCATTTTGTACGCTTGCTTACAATTTCATTTGTCTTGCATTACGTTTTAATTCGATTCAAAAAGATGCTTGGGGTCTACAGCAGAATTTTTCACTAAATCGGTGAATAAAAATTAATATTTTTTTCGGTTGGTACACTGAAAACTAGGTTTTTAGACACTTCTACGAAATTGAATGGTTTCATAAAAAATCTTTAATGGGAGATTTTTTTCATCTGGAAGCGAGATAGGAACTTCTCTACCTGATAGTAAGCAAATAAATAGAAAACTGTAAAGCGGAGATCCTCCCAATACAATTAAGAGCTCATAACTTGAGAGCTTTTTGTAGAGGTGTCTAAGAACCTAGTTTTCGGGGAACCCAACGAATAAAAATATTAGAATTTTGGACCCACCCTAATTTGCATGGATTTATGTACTTTTAATTCTCATGTTTTACCGTTTATTGTCGATTTTAACAGAGCCTTTCAGAGTCCATGCGTCTGCAATGGCTTCTGTTTGCAAGAAAGCTATCAAAGCTTGAATAAAATGTATGTATGTAAAATGTGGGTTTGTTACAGTTATTTTGGTTCATGAAATTATAAATTACCCTTTTTATAGCCGGAATTGAAAAATCATCAAAGAGTGCTTACCTGTAAAAGAAGAAAAAAATTGTAAAATAATTTTTAATAAATCTTAAGTTAAACACTTGCAATTAATTTACTTAATTTCTTCCGAGAAATAAAAAAATACCATAACAATTATTGATAAATATATTTAATTTCAGAATTCATCCAAAAGAAAAGAAATTACAATACTATATAATAAAGACAAGTAAGAAACGGGTAAACTCAAGTACACCCGAACATTTTCTGCTCACGCACACTCGTTTTTTCCCTCATCATTATCAAGAAAAGATTAAAATACATATCTTACAAATGAATCAATACTTCCGATATTTTCGTAACTGGGCATATTCGTAGACGTTGAATCTTTATATTCGGTATATGGAAATCCGAAGAGTTTTACTTTGCTTAAAGTATTATTTGTGCTTCACTATTTGAAGGACTATCAAACAATACCCGCCCGTTAACTAATTTCACTAGAAAAGTCAATATTGTTTCATTTTGCAAATACTAAAGGCATTAAATAACTTTAAAATATTATCTATGATATGATAACCTTGTTATCATTATTTGTAGCTTCTTCTCGTCTTCAATAATGGACTCAATTGGAAGTATTAATATACTATACATACATATATCACTCACATACAAGATAATAGTTGCCTGAGTAAATTCGGAGTTCATTAAATTCTTGCTAAATCTTATTATATTGATAAAAAAATACCGCTGATTTCTTATCTCTAATTTTAATTACTATTATGGTAGGTAGTGACAGCTGTGTTATTAATTTAGTCGGCCAGGTGTCAGGGTGTCAATAAATTGTGTCTTGTATGTATTGTCACACGTCAAGTTTTTCACCTTCTTTTATATGGCTCCACATATACAGTACACATATATATATATTTACATATGTATTATTTGTTTTATACGTGCCTTAGGTAATACTGACGGTCTTGGAAAATATTCTGATGTTTGAACTTATCAGTGTGTAAACGACTCTAGTAACATTTCTATTGACACAGTGTAAGTGATTAAATCGATATTGCAACAGTTCAACTAGACAAATATATATACAATACATACATATATGAGTGTATGCAACAAGATACTATGACTAATGAAAATAGTCATTTACTATGTGCGGTCGAATTGAGTGTAAATAAAGATAAAAGAAATAGAAATAAAGTAAATAGTGATACAAATTACAGGCTCTTTGACATTTCAACACCTAAGCAATAATTTCAGCTCTATTTATTTCAGAAATTGTGGCTTATTATGAAAGCTCTCATCAATTGGACAATTTCAATATTATGTAATATAATATAATGTATTAAAAACTCAGCAACTTCCAAATAAAAATTACAAAAAAATAACTAGTTTCGGAATTGAATTAATTTGCCAAAATCCTCCATTGCAAAAACAACAAAAAATGTGCGCATTAATATTCACTAAAATATTTAGTTCTGAAACCAAAATTTTTAGGTCTACGGCAAACCCTATCACTTGTCATCATACGACAGTAAGAAACCCTCTCCTTTTAATTTCTAAGCAAGCAAATTCATTTTCTCGATCAGTCCTCCCAAAAAGCTTTTGTTCAGTACTCAATACTCCTACTGACGTTTCCTTCCTCCGATTTTGATTGACTGTGTGTGTTTTCCAGGCTACATGAACGCGGGTTTGTCTTAGCCGAATATGGAGGACAGAATCATTGCCTCTTTCAGGTCACTAAGATACCCTTTTCATGCCAAATTCGATAATCGCTTTACCAGCCGGTTTACTTAGCAACAATTTATATCATTAAGCAGTGAATGTGTTCCACGAGAAATCCACTATGATAATTTTGTACTTATCGCTCACTCCCATCTCACATAAAACCGGAAATGTCTATGCAACCACTGCTACTAGGTATGCATTCCATTAAAATAAAGAAACCGAATAAGAAAATCAAAAATTAATTATAAAATAACGTTTCTTTCTAGTATACATCTACACACATCCGCTTTCGTAACAGCTTCGTAAGGCCCCTTCAGCTTAAAATCCATGCAAATTATATATTTTCTATCGATCTGTTATAATTCATTTTTGGCACGAAACCAACAACGTAAAGTTCTAAGACAACACGAGAAATGAATGAAATGAATTCTCTAAGAACTAGGTGAATGCTTTTGATAAAGAGTGAAACAACAACTAGTACTACACAATCTATATGTATACATTACACAACAACAATCACCTTGAAACAACAAATGACCAATCAGCGGAGGTTTATATGGCATAAATACACATTTTATTAGAACAAGTGCAAATTACGCCGGCGGCCATTTAGTGTGGAAATGAATACAAATCTACATACAAACAAATGTGTTCGAACTCGTGCTCTATAAATAAAAATTCACACCAAACAACAACATTCATAAATGAAACTAAAAAATATATCAGGATATAGCATTTGCAGAAATTATTTTTTATAAAATACAATGAATTTAAAATATATATTTTCAATTGCATTAATACTTGTTAAGTATATTTATTGAAATTTGAAAATTTTTTTAGTATTTTTTTACATTTCCAATGGCGCAATTATTGTGTTGATGAGTGTAAATCTGATTTTTTCCCTCGCAAGCCATACAAGTGACACTGAAACTTATTTGCGCTGTCATTAGTCGGAAACTGTGTGGAGTAAAATTGAGAAAATTTAAATAAACGAAATAAGGAAAATTATGGGCTTGGGCGTCTCAGCATACGCCATTTGTATTAATAAATGTAAACACGCGGTATTTACGTAAATATAACGAAATGTTTGTATGCATGTGTCTATAATTTGTTTTATTATAATTTTTTTTTGAACACGCAACGGCAAGAAAGTTGATCAATAACTATAAGATGCGCTCAGAACACCGCGCCGTACCTCTTTTTGGACTAAAAGTTGTTCATTGTTGCAACTTCTCTGGCAATGTGCCAAAGTAGTGCCCCCACTCTAATTACTCAAGGCAAAAAACAAAGAGAAGTTTGGCAAATGTTGGTCATTTAATGGAACTTAAAGAGAAACAAGAAAAAACGTTAACTTCGGCTGCACCGAAGCTTTAATACCCTTCACAGGTTTGGTTCATCTAACTGTGGTATGTATTATCTAAACCTAATCGAGATAGATATAATGCTATATATCATTATGTATAAAAATTACGCGTCACGTTGTTTGTCCGCAATGGACTCCTAAACTACTGAACCGATTTTAGCAAAACTGGTCCAGTGCGAACCAACGTAGAAGATAGAATAGGAAGTACGATTCATAAATAAAAAATACAGTGAAAGCTCCATTAAATGGGCGCTTTATTAAACGGACAACTCTATTAACTGGACAGAAAGGCTGGAAACCAGACATTGAGAAATCAGCCTTAAATTCGTTAATTTTTCCAATGAAATTTATTAGTATGAACATATTCAAAATTAAACCTCAAGTACAATCCCTTGGATATTATATGAATAATAGTATAAAATATATACCACATATACATACATATCTGGCCACGCGGGATCCTCTAATAATGCATATACATATGTATTACTACCGTGATCAAATTGAAAGGTGAATTTTGTCCATGTCATCTCCTTCGAAGTAATCATCTCCTGCTGCAATACTCTTATGGCAACGAATTTTTCAGTCATCGTAGCACTTGAAAAATCCTCCGTCGTGATGGCCATCAGAGCCTTCTTCGATGCAGATTTTACTTCCCCAATTGAGTCAAGACGGTGTCCTCGGAGTGGTCATGTGAATTTGCTGAATAGCCAGAAGTTACATGAAGGTAAATCAGGCGAATGCGATGGTTGCGGCACGATATTAAGTAGTTAAAAACACTCCACACCAACAAAGCTATATCACCCAAATTTACACAGCACACATTTTTTTAACTCTTCTTACGATATTCTAAAAATCGGAAATCGGATGATAACCCTGTCCAATCTCCATATAATGGTTTTCTTAAAGACTTAAAGATTTTACGCCTGAGATGATACAAGAAGCGCTCATAGGAACTAAAGTCAAATTTGGACAACGGACGTATCATCGCCCATATTTAAGTACAAAACCATATCTCGCGACCTCATCGACCGATAACAAGCAAATGTGGTGCTCCAAATCAAACAGAAATTGTTAAAGCTCCTGGGTATCAAATATGAGGACCCCAGTGCCTCTAGTTGACTTTTTACCGAAAATATCGGTCAATGTGTGAGATAATTATTAAAATTCGTTGGAAGTCTTTTGCTGATAATAGTGTGGCGGAATATCAAAAATCGATTCAATTGGGTCAATACTGCCCTCAGCCGCCATATACCTAATATAAAAAGATTTTCGCACGTCCGTGTGATTTTTTATCTTTGTGTATGAACCCTATATAGCTAATAACAGAATTTTCGAGTATCAGGCTGACTCTCCATATGATTGGTGATTGTAAGTCAGGTTGTAATGAGAATAGTGATCATATTTTTTTTTTTGCTTTATGTTAAAATGAATTAATTTTATGGTCAATCAAGAAGAAGCCAAGACAGTTTATTAAATGTCCAAAACATCGCAAGTTTGTTAAATAACAACTCAAAATTTAACCACATTAAGTGCTAACATTTTTTTTTTTTAATATTTTTAATATGTCACTAGAGTATTTCTACAATATTTACAGTCTTAAAGTTAGATATCGCTTTCAATATTTAAGAATAGCTATGTGCGAGTGTTCTTCAAAGCGAGTGCCGGTATCGCGTCAAACAGTTGATTGGTGATTGAAAAGCACAAATGACAACGTTGACAACTGACAACTGTTTGACAGCTGGTTATGTATGTTCATGAGGTGCGGCATGGGTAAATAGAAAAGTTTGCGAAATACTAAAGCTGTGACAACCATAGAGCTCACAAAATCAATATCACTATTGGATAAACTATTTAAAGTGATATACTTTTAGTCTGAGTGTACAGACAAAGCAGACAAATATATAAATAAGTAATGGACTGTAAATTCTGACAAATATATTATATTACTTTTAGCCATTAATAATTTAATTACTTATTGTTTTTAGAAATTTAACTTTCATTACAAAATATGTTATATAGTATGTGTCAAAACTAAAAATCATGGCAGAAATTTTGTACACGTTTTACTGCATTAAATTTACTATTATTAATTACGTGATAATTTCATTCCATATTTATCCCATTTGAACACGAAAAGGGAAAATAAAAAATGCATACGAGCACCTTTTTTATTTAGTGAACATTTTCCAATGCTATAATTACACTAATCAACAAATCTGAAGGAGACTGATGTGCTAAGAGCACTGTGGGGTATTTGAGGCATCTTGATTACGAATTGGAGTTCAAAATATTTCGATGGCATACAGCTATGTTCGTCGTTTTAGTAAATGCTGGTGGTTTGACCCCTACACCTTTTGCCGAGAACACATAAAATCGGTTGTAGTAACCCAAAATTAGCCAGAAGCAGCCTCTAACATCACAGTCGCAAAATGGCTGTAAACTGGTGTTATTTAGCAAACACAACGCTTAATCATATGCCTGCCTACACCACAATTTGTCGGCGATTTCCCCCACGTCAATGGCAAAATAAGCACACTTTTGCGTATTAATGCCTGTGTTATGCAATTAAATAATTTCTATTCATTGCGATTTAATGCAAATAATTTCGCATTTATCACACACACTCAGCCACACACACACACGACTACGTTTGTATGTACTATACGAGTATATGTGGGTATGTTACCCACAAACGTCAAGACGCGCCCAGCCCAATGCCTTGCAGTTGCAATGAGAACGGAATAAATAAAATTTGTGGTTATGCTTTAGAATAAAATATTTAATGATTACTAAGTCTTAGAAGTAAATAAGTACTTTATGCACGTATAAGCTATTTCTAGCAGAAATTATACTATTTTAAATCATTGCCTGTAAAACGGAAACTGGCCGCACAAGCGAAATTAGTTAAATGCACAAAGTGAGTATTTTCGTGGCCAAAAATAACAACAACGACGAAATAAATTTGATGTGCATTTCCCGCGGCATCCACTTGCGGTTGCTGAGCTGTCTATTTTTAGCAATGCCAAAATTAGCTAATTAATAAATTGAGTGTGTAGCATGCTAATGATTTATTGCACCCGAATGACTCGACAAATTGTACGCTGTAAGAGGAAGTAATACGCCAATTCTTTGACTTATTCAATAAATTTTGATTTTTATAGCAAAATTATTATAAATAAAAAGTAAAAAAACATATTATTTTTATAGCAAATTTATTGCTCTAAAAAATATAAATAAATACTTCAAGTAAATAATTAATTGAAATTGAATAATAATTCATTTTTTAGATTCCTATTTTATATGATTTTCGTTAAATATTTTAATTAGCCATAATTTAAAATACTGCATGTCCTTGATCATGTCATTATCCAGTAAATATGTAGATATTGGGCGGCCAATATATTATAGCACAATTTTTATAGCAAAGGCATTAACTCGAAATACCATAAAAAGAAAGTTGAATAAAACATCGAAATAGTATTTAAAATATTTAGTTATTGATTTTAAACTTTGAAAAATATGCCATAATTATTGCTATAAAATCAAAATAATTTTTGAAATAGTTGATATTTAATACTTATTTATCCTCACTTCTTCTTACAGCTTACAATTAAGATTTTCTAAGTACAATCAATGCTATAAAATGTATGTATGTATGAAACCATTAGTAAAGGACATCTTTCATAAAAGGGGCTACCGCAAAAATTGTAAAGAAAAGGTGTAACCTCAAAAAATTACAAAACCTTTCAGTATAGTGTAAAAATAACACAATATTTTTGTGGAATATCCATCTTCAACAATTAAATCAGCATTTTATAGCAGTTCCATGAGTTTCTAAATTTGTACCGCAAATTTTATATTCGCACTAATTGCAGCGTAAAAAATAATGTTAAATACATATATTAGACCATTAAACATATGGAACCGGAAACCGGATTAGAAACAAATTGTAGAATGCTTTTTTTTATAGGAAAACTGATAATTTCAGAGCATGGAAATAATGCGATTAGATTTTATTTTATGGTATACAAATTTTCAATCATTTTTATAGGAAAAAACTTAAAAAACTATAGCACATTATTTTTATAGGAAAATTGGATTGCATGGAAATAATGCGCTTGGTTTCTATTTTGTAAAAATATTTTATAGCATACAAATTGTTCAATACACAAAAGAAAAAAATTATAGCACACATTTTTTATAGGAAGCTTTTATTACATGGAATTATGAAAATTGTTGATTATTTTTTTAATTTTGAAATTGAAAAATTTCTCTTGCATCAAATTATAAGAAAATATCTTCCCATAATTCTAGAAATTATAATATTTTATGGTATTGAAAATATGTAAAATTCTATATTTTTATATATTATATTAAATATATACATTATATATTATATACAAGCTACATTTATGAAATATCCTTAAAATTAATATATTGTATAGCAAAGTTTGCCACCAACGCAGCAAATATACAATTATTTTAGCGCAACATTTTATAGTAAATCTCTTTTGTATAACTGTGAAAATAATTCTTATTTTAAAAACATTATTTTTTAGAAGCACAGTTTCTGTTGTAAAATATGTATAGAACAATTTACACAAATTAAAAACCTTCGACTTACGGAGTGACGTTCTTGAACTCCCCCTCAGTGTGGTTACCGCTTTACAGTCAATAAAAATTTCACTGAAAGTGCCGCATGTATGTGTGTATGTATTTATGCATGCCAACATATTTTCAGATGTGAATTACGTTGTAATTACCCACGTACATCGACACATAAGAATGTGGAATACGAATAGCTAACCGCAAATCGATATTATGATGATCCGGCATGCAGAATATAAAAGCCGAATCAATCATTTAAATACAAATGTATGGATGTATGTAAGAGTTGTAAGAAAACCACAAACCACTAATGAAACGTATTTGCTCTCAATTTAAGGATGGCACAGTTGCTCATCACCCAAGTACATGACGCCACAACATAATGAGATTTTAAATACGAAGTTTTCAATTTTCAGATCTTTTCGAAATTCTCGGAATTTCATTATTCTTCTATAGACTTGAGTCCGTCAGAATGATGAAACAACAAAATAGCAGCAATCAATCATTTGATTTTAAAACCAACTTCTCTTGAATTATTTATGTATTACATATACAAGTACATGAGTATGTATGTAGCGAATTTCGACAACAGAAACCTCAAACTGGGTACAGATATTTGTACGAGGGCGGCCTTTTATATTTCGGGATTAGAGAACAAAACCAAATTTTAATCACCGCAAATTGTTTCAAAAAGCTTAACCGCTTAGTTTATTTTTCCTTATGGATCATACGGTGACCAGTCAAGACTATACGTTGGATGCCTCATCAAATAGATGTTTCGAGTGCTCAAAATGCAGTTTTTTTAGTCGATGGTCGATACGAGTTCGCATTGTCGTGGTGAAAAGTGGTCGGTCTTCGATGGTTGGTTCTACTTAGAATTTACTGTTCTGTTTTGTTCTAGTGCCACGGTTGCCACGTGTGCATTTAAAAGATGAAATAAAATACAAAAAAACATTTGCTCGAAGGTGCTTCGGGAGCGAACAGCTTTTTTTGGATTTAGCTCATTTTGAAACACGCATAAAATCGACTGCAATAATCATGCAATATTCAATGTAAGCTGATCCTACCAATATTTAGTTGTCTCAATCTCACGATAGGTCACATGAGGATCTTATAATATCAGTTTGCGCACAGCATTAATAGTTTTCGAAACAAGAATTGATTTTGGGTGACCTTCTCGAAACTCGTGTTAAGAATGTTATACGACCTGGATTGAATTCACCATACCATCGATAAATACTGGTTCTTCATTCAGATTCATCGCCAAAAACTGAGATAAGTTCATCGATGCTCTGTTGCTGAGATAAACCACGTCGAAAGTATGTACTAAAAAGTATCGCGGGAGAGATGAATATTTTAAGTTACTGTAAACAACACAAATAGCACTCGTATGTCAAAACGTTCTGAGTATGTACAATGTCAAAAAGGTCAAACTTTAGGTTAAAGTTGTGAGTTTTCAGATTGCAATGCCAGGATTGCCAGATTCCGAAATATAAACGACAACCTACGTATAAAGTATTACAAGTTAACTATTCTATAAGATAATAAATATTTATAGAGGTTTGTAGCAAATTAAACTAATTGTAACACGATTTTTTAATACAAATGTATGTATATTTATATGTACATTTGACAATACCTCATAGAACTAAGTATATAGTGGGACACATAAAGCCGTCAAACCGCAACCACTAACATTCAGCGAGTATTTTTCAGTACGCCTTTAATAATGCAATTTTATTTTTCTATAAATTCTGAAGTATCGTGAAATTGAATTGCGACCATAACTATAGCATACATTCCATTTGATGCCATTTAATTAATGCCAAGTACAATTGCGATACAATATAGATATATCTACATATATACATGTGTACATGCATGTATATACCAGCTCACATACCAACAAATGCAGCTAGTTGAGACACAATAGCGAATATGCTTGTAAATGCATGAACAATTTAACAATAACTGAATGATAGAATAAATAGGCGACTTCAATCCATTACATATACATATGTATATGTATAAATATACGCAATTGTCCACACACGTACACATAGGTCTTTGAAATAATGGCTCGAGCTTTTAAATTACCACGCATGTGGACAAGTATGGGTAAACCGCACAACAAACAATGTCAATCAACAACAATAAGCATGGCGTACGGGGCTCATAGGTGAGCAAACTAGTGTTGTAGATGCTATAAAAATGATCAACTTATAAGTATATATAAATATACGCATATTTGTGGTGAGCGCTCCACTTATGATTATCTCTCGAGATCTAGCTGTGTGACTTGGCATGAATTTCACAGATTTACCTCCAGGCATCGTACTTTGAACTGTCAATTCACAGCGTTTTGATTGACGCTAATGTCAAGTGCATTCATAGAAATACAAATAATCCATATGTATGTATAATTGTATGTGTGTACTCATATGTATAGCGAAGTATTTAAACCTTTAGGGTCTACGGGTTCAAAAATATGAATTTTGATAACTTTTATTACTCTTCATTTACTTTTACTAAAAAATTTATGAGACTTTATATACATATATATATATATAAGCATAAGTACCTATAGTTATATATAAATCACCGTTTATATATGTGTACATATGTTAGGTCCCTAAACTCTCCACTCATTGTAAAAATTCAAATGGAATTGCGTAAAAGGTAATAATTGAAATATGACGCCAGTCCCACTGATTTACGGTATATGTACATATATATAATCTTATGTACAATATAAAACCGCAATTGCCATATTACATAAGCTCTAACTCTTATACGCGGTACAGAGCAATGTTTTACAACAATTCTAGAGTTTTCAGTGAACTCAAAGAGGTGATGGTGGCGATGGGGGGTTAAGTTTGTGGTTTGAAAGGTTCCAGTGACAGCTGTCAGCCATTCTCAGACACATTACAGCTGCAGGCCTAACTGTGGAATAATTTGACACAATATGAAAGCATTGATCAGTTTTGGCATTGCATTTTCATTTGAATTACACAATATTAGTTGTTCAATTAACTGTGTTTGTATAAAACAGGGTTGTTTATATGCCTAATCGATACTTATGTGTATTAAAAAAAATTTAGAATTTTAATATAATTTTTAATTTGACGACATTTTGATGGCAGTAATAGAACGCAAGCAACACTCGATTTCATTTTTCTTCGAAAATATTTCATTTCTCACAATCTTTTTTTTGGAATCAGAATCGCGCTTTTGCAGACCAAAGTTTGCAAAAGCCTCATCAAGAATTATGATGAATGATGAATTTTGTGTATAGTCGACAAAAAACATTAAGAAGCCAGAACCCCAACCATTTATTGAGCAAGTTACTCGAGGAATAGAACTAGAAAGCAATATCATGGAACAAAAGTTAAGCTGCCAGAGAACTTGTCTTATCAATCACGACTTCCGCAGAGACTTTTTTCTTTTATAACTCTTTCGAGAGAGTTTTAATACTCAGAATCATGAGTTGTGAACGTGGTTATGTTTCCCATTATTTTTTCAGGACTGAATAACGAAAAGCGTTCTTTTTATTTTTTTGGAAATTTCAAGAAACTGCAGTATGGATCACCCTAAATACCACATGTAATATATACGCATGTGTTTTCACCAGATTGCGTACGTATTGTTCTGCCATTAATTTTATTTCAGAAATATAGATATGTGGACTTTTATATAAATATGTAAGTTTGTGTTGGTAAAGCAATATTTACTTGTAAATAAGTGCTTTATTGCCAGCTGCACAATACTTGATGTAGGTATGTAAGCCTGTATATGCCACGGAAATTCGAAAACAATAACAGAACTCTAGACCCCATATAAAAATTTTGCATCCACAACACATCAAATGGAAGAAAATGATATCAATAAAATTCGCTGAAATAAAATCATATTGCAAAAGCTGGCTGAAGTCTAAGTGGCGCAGCAACGTATAGTCGAGACGGCAGACAAAAGCATTTGGAGAGTTACTGTGTAATGTATACATACATATATGCTGACATAGTACGTATGTATGTATATACCTGTCAGAATATGTACCAGTGAGTACAAGTATGTTTGGATGTGTATGGGTATATCTTATCTAACATTTTCAGCTGTTAACGGTAATTGATTTTTCATTTAACGGCAGAAGTGTATAATTTACGAGTATTGAGGTACGATATGTTCGATAAGACCGCTTCTTCAATTAAAAGAATACTGGCACTTTAGACAATTTCAGCGCAGTTCGTCAAAATATATATGTATGTACATACATGGCTAACCCAATAAAGGCGGTAAGCATAGAGACTTAATCTATTGTTTATGTCTAGAATTAACAGATATATGCATGTATGTATATGCGACTATAATGTGTAGTACAGAGCAAAAGTCAATACACAGTAACTAAGATTGGATATAGGGCCTCAGTTGCCTCCTGAGCCGCGACACTAAATTAAAGAGACTTCACAATTCGGGATTTCCAGCTCACAAAGTTTTATTTATCTTTGTATGAAAAAACATAAAAACAAAATAAAATTCGACGCTTGCCTAAAATATCGGGATCCCGAAATTATAATTTTTAAACCCCGAAATTTCGGTATTGAATAAACTTATCGGGATTAAAAACAAAAAACAACACAAAAATGCAAAAAATGGATAATAAAAAACAGCATAATTCAAAACAAATGAAAAGCTTACATTGACATCCAGTCTGCAACCGGCGTGAAGAATTGAAGAATGGAGGTGGTGTGGCAAAAAGTGTAGACAACAGATATGTCATAAAAAACTCTGCATAGCGCACCGGATGTAAATTCTGCGTCAGCTTATAGGGGGCGATGTCGGTGTAACACGCGATCATGGCTTCACGCTTTTTGTAGGCAGTAGAACTAGCAAAGCTTATAATACAAAGAAGCGATTGTGTGAGTAGAAGTAGAATTTGCAAAATGAATAACATAGCGTTAGGTAAGGGCGGAGGGTATAGCTGCACGTATACACATATGTATGTATGTGTATGAAACGCTTTAAAGAATTGTGTTAGGATTGCTTCATCACAGACTTAGTTACATACATACATGCTTATATATGTACATAATTTATATATATATGTATGGATGTAAAGATATAATATGAGCAAACAATAGCAAGACTTTATAATTTAATAATTTTAAAATTCCTGATTGATTCTTCAAAATCTATATCGTCCCTCTCAAAATAGTCCCCCTTGGCCCGAATACACTTCGGCCAATGTTTTTTCCAATCCCCGAAACAGTTTTTAAAGTCAATTTCGGTTCATGTTTAATGTCTTGAATTGACTCAAAACGGTTTCTTCGAAGCAGTCGTTTACGATCGTCGATACTGATTGAAATTTCTGCGAAAAACTCACGAGGAAGCAATGCAGTGTGCGACGGTGCACTATCGTGGTGCAAAAACCACGAGTTGTCGGCTCACAATTCCGGATTTTTTTTCAAATAGCTTCGAGTAAACATACCAATGAAATAGTAAGCCTTGAGAGTTTAGCCGGTCGGAAGGAGTTCGGAGTGCACCACACCTCGATAATCGAAGCAAACTATCAACATAATCTCGATTTTTGACCAGATTTGACGTGGTTTTTTCGGCTTCGGCTCATTTTTGTTATGATATTCGGCCGATTGATTGTCTGTTTCTAGGTCAAAAGCATATATCCTAGACTCATCGATGATAATAAAACGTATCATGCTATTCCAGCAAAAATTGATGTGATTTTAGAACTAATCGTTTGTTCTTCCACTTTTCTTAAGGCCAAATAATCTTTCAAATGGTTTTCACTGATGCTTTCGATATTCCACAGATGTCAGTAAGATTTTCAAGCACCAATTCTTTTGTTTTATTAACGTGTTGCTCATCAGTTGATGTTGATGGCTGTCCTGGAAGTCATTCGTCGTCAACATGTTCTCGACCCTCTTTGAATAATCAGTACCAATCAAACTAATTTGCATGTGACAAAACATTAACACCGAAGGCCCTTTCCAACATTTTGAACTTTTCGAAAATTGATTCCGCACACAAAATTTAGTGAAACTTCTTTATTGAATAATTTCACTCATAGTAAAAATCGCGGAATTCACTTTATGTATTTCAGAAAGGCAAGCGTATACTAAGCACTAATGATTATTTTGATGTGACAGTTGGATGTCAGATGTCATTGACAGTCATATCAACCTAGAAAAACATTTAAAATAAAAAATCCTACTATTTTCTGCCCACAGTAGTAAGTTTTGTAGTTTTTTGTGTACTATAGATAGGTGTAATATTCATGTGGCATAGGCGGGCACATGAATTTCATATTACATATGTATGTACATACCCGTATACACGTTGGTTTGTATGTACATATTTATTTTTCTAATTCCTTAACACTTTACTTCAATTTGTAATATAAAAAATGAATTATATTCATAGAAATATGTGAAAACAAATATGTGGATGCATTAACATTGCTCATTTTTATTATTATTATTATATCGTTCAATTAATTAAAACCTAAACTAATGAGTCAGAATTGCAAATAATTGCAGATAAAGAACAGCAATAGCAGAGTTTACTCACGATCACGCGTCAGTATATTGTAAGGCTATGACTCTATTGAAGCTTAGTGAGCATATCGAAGAGAGGAGAGTGAAACACACATATTTAGTGTGTAAATGGAAATTTATGTATTTTATTAGTAAAAAAAAATCTTTAAAAATTTATAATCAGCAAATAATCTAAGCTTATAATCAGCTGATTGGTTAAGACAAGCATAAATATTTAGAACAAATTAGAAAAAATTAAAAAAATATGTCAATGAATAATCATTAGGTTGAGATCATATGATTGATATGAGAAAGAACTATAGAGAAAAAGTTATTTCATTTCAATGATGCATGAGATCGCCAAGGATAAGGTTTAGAAACTTAATTTGACAAATAAAAAGTGAAAGTACTAAAGAAGGTCCTAATGTACATTTTTCAATAAAAAAAATTATGAAAATAGTTCCGAAACTAAGAAAAATTAAATGTTTGTAAAAAGGTGTGAGATAAAACCATCAAAATTGGAGCGGATAGTTACTTTTATAATGACATACCTTTCTTCGTATAGGCAAATGTTTAGAGTCAGTTTTACCAATTGTTGGAATTTTGAAAATTGATAACTCCAAATTTTTTCAATTTTGATCGAAATAAAAAACACGTATCTAACATCTTAACTCAAAGAAAAAAAATGGTTTTGCACAAGAAAATTTATATATAAGTACAATCACTTTTTTACAGCATCTTTCTGCACCCATATTGTATTGGCCTTCTGTTTTCCACCTCGCGACCCTTGCTATGTCCTTTTTACTTCAATCAGACAGGAATTTGAGTTCACGCCACCAGCAATCAATAAAGAATTCAAGTCAACTCTTTAGGCTTTATTTTGCACGAAAATCTCGGGGCCTGCGGAAAAATCTTGCAAGTGTAAATGATTGATTTGACAGCGAATTGACAGTGTTGTTTAACATTCGAAAAGTTTGCTTGTGAATGAAATTTAAGTGAAACACCTTCAAGTACTTCAAGTTAAGGTTGAGTGACTTTAACCCTATCCAAACAAAAGTAGAAGAAGAAGAACCTACACCAAGTATAGTAAAAGAAATTCTTAAAAGGCTTTGAAGCGCAAAGGAGGTGGAGGTCACATGTATTATATAGGTTTACAACAAAATTTAATGATGGCGTTAGTTGATTGAAGTACGCCTGATTTATTTATATCAAATAACAATTTTTCCAATAGCTTTAATTCCTTCCCCAAAAGAAAAAGTTACATTTAAGGTTAATTCTTAAAAAATAAAAAAAAAAAATACCGCGAAGGTCTCAAAAAGCAAAAGAAACCCAGAAATTGCATCGACCTTACAGTTTATTTGGAGTTTCTCGAATTCTAAAAAGTAACTGTACAATTATGTTAGTGTTCAAGAATACGTTTGTTTCAATACTTTTTTATATTTAGTAGAATCAATTAATTATAAGGATCTGCAATCTGCAAAAATAAAAATAATTATAATCTCTTCTTCTTTTGAGTTAAGCCCTCAAAAGCGTTTGCAGAAATATCCCACAATTATTGAAGTCAAAAACCTGTGGAGTATATTTACAGTAAAGGACATAACTGTTCACGAAAATACCAAAATTTTTCTTTAAGCTTAGAAATTTTATTAGACACCTTACACAAAAAAAATAATGTATACATTTAAAAGAGTAGTAAATTTGCTTTCAAATCCAATCACTTAATTCTAAAATTTAAACATAACGTATTAAAAATATTTAATTTTCAGAAGATATAAGTGTGAACACTTTTGTCCGTAGACTCAAAAGTTCGGTCAATATTTTGTGTGACCACCGCGCGATTTTTTTAAAGCTTGAATCCTTTTTGGCATACTATATATGAGGTTGTCTAAAATGTTTGGGCTTATATTTTGCCATGCGTGGAGGGCCCGCTCCTACAATTCATTAACCGTTTTTGGAATATCCTTTTCAGCAAAAATTTTTCTTTTTAAAATCGCCCAAAGGTGCTCAATGGGATTCAAATCTGGGGACTGCGGAGGCCAATCGAGCAGTTTGATCCCGTTATCCAGAAACCAGGATTTGGTAACTTTTGCGGTATGCTTCGAATCGTTATCCTGCATGAAAATATCTCCTTGGCCACGTTCGAGTCCAAATATATCTAGACTTGGAAGATATGAGTCCTCCAGAATATCAATATAGTCTGTGGCACGCATTATACCATCGACCCTCCGAAGGACACCCAGCTCATTTCCGCGAAAACAGCCCCAAGCCATCAGTGATCCACCTCCAAATTTCATTGTTTGGCATATGCTGCGCTCCTGTAAACAAACCTGTTTATCAATCCATGTCCATGCACGCCCATCTGATCCTATTCGATTTATTTTAGTTTCGTCAGACCAAGTCACTCTCTTCCAATCATCGATTGTGAAGTGTTCATATTTTTTGGCAAACTCCAAACGAGCCTTACGGTGTTTGTCACTTAAAAGTTTTTTTACCATTGCTCTAGCCTTGAGCCCGTTATTTTTTAGGCATCTTCTTACTGTTTTGTCGCTGACATTCACTCCATGGACCTCTCTAATGATTTTATTGGTTTCCACTGCGGTATTTGTTGCTCCTGTAACAATTAAGCGCCTAGCTATTCGTGCTACAACTGGGGATAACTTCTTCGGACGGCCTCCACTATTTCGTGGTATTGTCAAATCATTCTGCTTTTTCATTTTAGTAATTAATCCCAGAGAAATTTTATATTTTTTTGCGATTTCTCGGTAAGAAACACAATTTTAAATGTCTTCCAGCACATTTTTCTTCAAAACAGTATTTACGGCTTTTCCCATTATAAAGCAACTAAAAAGTTATTTTTTAGGATTTAAATATTTAAACATTAAATGTAAATTAATTAAATTAATAAGTAAACTTTACCTTTTCCGTATTAAAATTAAACTTGGAACTCAATTGTGCACAAAATCTTATTGTGGTCAAAACTGTTCACACACTATTTCTGTTTTCTTCGACTCATAGAAACAGTAAAAGTCCCGTTAGTTTAAAAAAGTGCTACCGGCTGTTAATTAACGTAACGCTTGAGAATTTACAATAGAAAAATATTGCAAGACTGGTTTCAAATTTATGAAATAGCAAGCGAATTCAAATTTCATATATTCGTGAACACTTTTGTCCCTTACTGTAATTCCACGTATATATATATATATATATATATATATATATATATATATATATATATGTATATCTTGTTTTTGTTATAGTATATATGTATGTGTATGAATGAATATACCTGGTTAAGTACAAAATAAGGCATAGCTAAGTAGGTAAAAGCTTAAGTATGTTTATGTATTTTCACAAAGGAATGCTAAGAGTATAGTTAAAGCTTATACATACATACAAACTTACATGACAAGCATACATACATTGCAAAGTAAGTCCAACAAGCCAAGAAATTGAATAACCGAGCTACGGGATTCTCTGCTTCATACATACATTCATATAGGTATGTGGTATATAAATATGTATATGTATTTATGTATATATAGACTGGTGTATAAAAGTAATTCGCTTCTTAAGTGAGCATGAAAAATGGTACTTGGCATTATTACCGTTGCAAATAGCCATAAATAGGCAACATAGATACCAGCATTCATACATACAAACATAATGACATATATGGAAAAAGAGTACGGAACAAAGATAAATAGGAAGGTAAAAAAGTAGCAATTGGTTTGCCATAAATGTAGCGGTTGACAGAGGAGATAGCGAGAAATTCAAGTAAGGCCAATAATTGTAAGTCATGCCCACACCAAATGTCAACCACCTAACTGTATGTGTAAGCACATATGTATGTAACTATGTATATACATAGGTATATGCAGTAATCTAAGGCGCTGAAATTGCCATAGAATATGGCACCAGAAAAGGAGTTGACGGAATAGCATGTCAATGGCGGCGATATGGAGGTTAGAAGAATTAATCATGTGGCAAGAAATAGAACATAATAGGAACAAGGCTTTTGACATGAAATATATATGATTATAAAATAGAACTAAGAGATGTTGTGGGATAGCTCAGATAATAGAAAAATCAATCCATAGATCGGAGATTATGTTTATTTGACATAATGTACATATGTAACTTCATAAGTAGAAGATAAATACGTTTTGATCAACAACTTGGATAAAATCAAATATAAGAACTTATGTATGGTTCTTATGCTTTATAATATAGGCATTCAAATTCTTACAAACAATAAATGTGCCAAAAGTCTATTAAAGAAGTAATCCTGGGAGCCATAAGTTGCAATGCTCTTTCGATGTCCAGAAATATGTAGATCTTAAATAGCAAATAATCCAGATCAGAATTCAGTTAAAATGTCGTCTTGCACCTGTTTTAAATCGCAAATGAACTTGTGGAACACCAATCGCAATGGGTTTCTCTGTTTATAACCAATTCAGTTTTAGTCGAAGGATTTCGCAGCCGTTTTCACTTGCTTAGACTTGGTTGCAATAAGTATTTGATCAAAGTTAAAGGTTAAGTTTATGGATCAGTAAAACAGTAATGCAGTTGTAGTTTCTTTATTTGAATTTATGATATATTATAGTATAACATTCGAAGCATGTTGTATAAAATTTTCAAAAAGAAATATATTAAATTACGTTAATGGCAGCAATTATTCGAATGTGTCTCGGAAATAAGTAGGATTGCGGTGCCCCTTATAACTTTTAGCTGGATCAACCAAACTTTAAAATACAAAGTTCATTCGTTAAATAATAGTTTTCCCTCAGTAACACCAAGGAGTTTGTTTGAAAATTCAATAATTCATTTTTTTGCACTCTTCTGAAAGAAAAGTGATTTTTACGAAAAGTTTATAAGGCGAAAAACAAAAATTTTTTACTTTTAAATTGAATTATATTTTCGAATTATTTTTAAAAATTGTGAATCTATAAAAAAAAATTAAAAAATTGTTTTTTTTTTTTTAATATTGTTTCCTTTTTTTAACTCATTTATTAAACTCCCCATAATATATACGTATATTTCCATAGCAGTGACCTTAAAATTGGTTTGTAAAGTAGACAAGCTTGCAATTATGGCTGACTCATGTCATTTTGCGGCTTTTTCACGCGTTTATAAAAAGTTTCAAGAGTTATTCCTCTTTCGTTGCCACGCCGAAATGAGTTCTTTGTTAATGTGGGTGTAAGAAAGTAATGGTACTTAGAAACACCAAATTCCGCATTACATTCGGCGAAATCTGCGGCCTGCTTACTATGAAAGAGCAGAAAAACAGATTTGTATATGTTTGTATGTATGTAGCAAGCAGTTGTATGTACAGCTTTTTACTAGCAAACTCATTGTGGTTCGTTAAACTGAAACCACAATACAAACACACTTCAACGAAGTGAGATCCCAATAGATGAAAAACAAACTTCCTTTCTTCAATTATTTCTTGCTGTATTTTAAAGAGTCTTAACAATGAGCCCGCGTTGCTTTTAAGCACATGCGTTGTTGTTACGCGTCTGTTAACTCATTTCTACTACTATTCTTGTGAACTTTAAAAGAAATATAAGAATAATGAAAAACAACAACAAACAATGTTTGACTAACACTTTGAGCAACGATTCGAACAATAAAGCAAATATTAATAATTACATATAGTTGTAACTATATGTAGGTATGTATATATATATGCATGTAATAGCACATAGAAAAAATGGCTTGCCTTGCCTGCCTCGAAATATATCAAATTGTAAAGAAGTTGGTAGAAATGATGTTGTTTGAACGGACAAGTGCAAGAGATCAGTTGTTAAAAATTTATTTTCCATTTAAAAAAGCACACACATTACAATGCGTGCATTTGTATGTATATAACAATATTTGTTTGTACAAAAAAGTTTGCTTTAAGTACCCTTTTTATTTGTCCATTGTGTACTACAGCAACAACATTTGTTACTCAGTATAACTGTTTATTATTACTTCTTTTGCTTACAAAGGTGTAGCCAACTATGAACTTAAGTCTCACAAATGTACTTAAGTGAAAATATTATATTTTTAGAACCAACTCCGTGGCATTATACCTGACATAAGACTCTAAGACTATGTACATCTTGCACCCAAGTTATGAGTCAGCTGCTGTGGCATTGTTATATTACATGCAAATACTATGTAAAAACGTTTATGTAAATGTACCGTAATTATGTGTATTTAGAGTCAGGCATAAACCTGGCGCAATCAGCAAAATAGATATGACATTGAAATATTCATGCCATTTTTCTTTCTGAGGTATTTACGCTGCCTTTCAAATGAAATAAAAAATATAAAAATATGGAAAAAGTTAAGAGCTGTAGATAAATTAAAAATTAATATTTATTAAGTATTTTAAATAAAAATAACAATAAACAACAACTATTGCATAATAATTAAAGGAACAATATATTTCATTTAGAACAAAAATAGTTTAAAAAAATATTTTCAATAATAAAATATTAAATAAACAGCTATTTTAAACAAAAAAATCAAAAAAAAAAATTAAAAAAGCTTACTGTTAGTAAAAATTATCTCAAGCATTTTACAAATATTTAATTCCTTAGTATTAGTTTTTTCAAGCTCTCCTTATATATTTGTATTTGAATGAATTTTAATTAATTATTGTATAGAGTTAAATTTTCACTTCGTAATTTTTGAAAAAAACAACAATGAACTCAAAACATGCCACAAAAGCTAAAAAAATTGCAATAGAAGCTACAAATAATTACATATTCGCCTATACATAGGCAACGTTTGTAAAAACAGAACGCGTATATGTTGTTGTGTTGCCTACATTTAAGATTATATTCAATAACAAAACACCATTTATATTTTAAAGTAAGGATATCAAAATAAGAAAACAGACAGAATTAAATATCAACAATTTATTCCTCGAACATTTTTTTTACCTCATACCACAAAAGATATTATATTACTGGCAAGTAATAGCTCCAAAATATAATTCATAGACAAAGACTAAAATAAAATAAAATGAGAAGAAACTTGCTCGACATTCTTATATTCAGGGATGCGTGCTTAATTATAAACCACCTAAATGTAGAAATATTGAGAATCTATGTGACAATGTGAAATATGTTGCCTACATTTAGGGTGTTATTATTTCAAAAACACAGTTGATAGGTTAGGGTAAAAGCAGAGATACATAAACACTATTTAATTTGAAAGAAGTATGAAAAATCACGAGCGGAACGTATTAAAGCATGGTTTGTTGATTTTGCGCAATTAATTTATTTAATATTGCTTTTAAGGCATTAATGAATAAAACTTAAATGAACTCTTCGCCTTTGAATTGGAGTATAGACATTTCAGGCATAAGCAAACAGTTCCGTGAGAGTATAAATATAAGGTGTACATATTTAATTATATCAATAATTAATGTACATATATATATATATGTAATTTGTAATTTTTTTCTATTGATTTTATAAAACTTCAGCAGCTTTATTTTCAATTTGATTTCGTTGAAGTTTCATTAAAACTCTTTCCAGTATTTTCGTACTTGTGTAACTTTGTACTGAAATTCTATCTGTGCCGCTTAAGCTGTTAAAGATGTGTCGCTAATACAGCGAAAACTTTCCAAAGGATACAATGACTCAATTGTTCAATGAAAGCACACACATACTAATGCACATATGTACGTATATACATATGAAAGGACACTTCTTCTTTGGTATAATACCAGGCTAACTCCTTACCAGTTCATTACTCGGTAAAGGCGGGACGGAAAGAAGAGCAAATCGGTAAAAAGAAATGCGAGGAAGTGAGCTTAAGCTTGAAAGCGGCATTAAACTGCACTCCATTTTTTAGCACACACACAGCTACCTACTGCATGTATATGTATGAACCGCTGAAGTAGCCGAGTCAAGAATCTTTGGCATCTCCTTGGCATTCAGAGGTTTTCATTTCAGTTTAATAACAGTGCAGCAGATTGAAGTCGTAGCGACCTTTCCACATATGTGTATGTATTTGTTTTGTTTTCGTTTTCTGTTTTTTTCTCTCTTTTAGTTGAGCTGAAAACTCATCACGGCAGTGGTGCTGTCAGGCTTTATTTTGCTGCAGGCTGCAGCTGTATAGACGCCATATATTGCACACATGCATTCACACACACACACACACACACACACACGGATTTACATGTGTAAGCATGGTGCACATGTTGCATACGTTTTGGCCCCTAAATTGCAAATCGGCGAGCCACTGCAAGACTCTTTAGCTTTCATTTTGTTCCAACTTGTAGTGGTTTTGTCGCTGTTTTTTCCATTTTTTGCTCAATCTTTCCTTTTTTATAGCCATATATGTACATATGTATGTAGGATGCAATGCGAGTTTTACTTATCTCATGCAAGCGCATGGAAAATGTAGCATACTTGTTGGCGCTACATGTATTACATGTTGCATTTTGTGCATTCTTCGTGCGCGTTTCGCCATTAATGCCCTTCCAGAGCACAGAAGCGGCTGAGTGTGTGTGAGGCGACGTCGAGTGGTCACAAAAGGCAAACCAGCCACCTCCATACGTAGCAGGTCAGTTGAAAAGTTCCCGGTCTGACACGATGAACCCGCTACAGAGCGTGGAAAAACCCAACAGTCGGCAAGCAAGGTTATGGTGTCTGTATTTTGAAATGCGCATGAAATAACTCTTATTGACTACTCTGAAAAAGGAAAGACTATCAACAGCGACTTAGCGCCATTGGATCATTTGAGTACGAAATCGTCGAAAAACGGCCGTATTTGAAGAAAATGTGTTGTTTCACCAAGACAATGCACCGAGGCACAAGTCAGTGAAAACGGTAGCAGAAATTTATGGATTGGGCTTTGATTGCTTCCGTATCCACTGTATTCTCCAGATCTGGTTCCCAGCATCTACTTTCTCTTCTCAAATCTCAAAACAATGATCACTGGGAAGAAGTTTTCATCTAATGAAAAAGAGATCGCCGAAACTGAGGTAAAAATGGTATCGAGAAGTTGGGTCGCTATAATCAGTGAATCATCCTTGAAGGTACCTATGTTGAATAAAAAAAACGAATTTTGCCAAAATACGTGTTTTCCAAAGTTAGGCCGAGGACTTTTCAGCTGACCTGTTAATATAACATAGCGGTGCATTCAACTTCATTTAACGTTGTATTGCTTGGATTGTTTGGCGTACTGCGCTACAGTTTGAAGTGTGCAGTTAGCATTCAAGCAGCTTGCTCCATAGTGGGATGGATGGTAACGACTTGATGCTTGCTGAATAAATCTTATAACACCAGGGACGACGAGCGGCCAGTGATTTAAAGCCAAGAGCCTTTTTCGGTTTAGTTGTGGAAGAATTTGTTTGCTGTATTCTACAAATCAACCCTGAATGAGAATACGAAAAGGAAGACCGAACTCACAGTACACCACGTACTAAGTCATTTAAAAGAGATACTTTCGAAGAACAAATACCAAACCGTACATATGGTAGAAGCATGAGCTAAGGTGTTCTCAACTTCGACTTCTACTTGTAATACTTTGGGATCTCATAGAACTGATGTCTGAAATGCTTTGATGATAGAATTTCTACGCTTTGAAAAGTGGACTACCGGAAAGCAGGCTTACGTTTCGGGGCTCTCACGACTGATTCCAGAACCATCTTTGTAGTCTATCATCTACGTGACATACTTAGAAATGTTGGCCGGGTCTTATTTCAAATTTTAGAACAGTCTGCTACACTAAAGCCATGTTTTATTTTAATCAGAATGGCTTAGTCTTACTGGGCACTGATATCATTCAAATTTCAAGGTACGGATTCCAAACTGCTTTTTCCAAGGTGTTCAAATGTCAAAATATTTGTTGTCATAAGTTATTAAATAAATCACATTGGTTTCATATTAACTTATTTTTTAATGGTAATAAATCCTAATATTGTGCATAAAGCCATAGAAACGCCACTATCTGCATATTCTGCCTGTGAGATTGAGCAAAGAGCCAATCTTCACGAACTTTAGTCATTCATTAAAGAAGCCAAATATTCATTTACATATATATTTGTAGGTATTAGCACACAGACACAGACATATGGCTATTTTCTATTTTCGGCCATTTACTAATTTACACTTAATCTGCCACTTCGTGACACAATCCTATTTATGCCTGTCAACGAATGTATAAAATTTATTGCCGGCCGCATTTCTCGCTCTCTCCTTCACTCACTCGCCTCTCGCCAACATTGTAGGTATATATGTATTTGTATATTAAACATAACTTTTGAGCCAAGCAATTTTTTATCGCTTTTTTTTAATCTCCTCAGGAAATAATAGCAAATTAGTTAACTAATATTGATTAACTGCATAAATCACACGAAAAGTATGCGCATGCCAAATTGTGCTTGCATAAATTATTTGCCTATCACAATAAAACGCTCGCACCACTACCGAAAAAGCGGCTTCTTTTTTGCAATTTCAAACACGCTGCAGGCGAAATGACATTCAAATTAGTTGCGGACATTTCTTATGCTTCTTAAGTGGATTAGAAAATAATAATCGTTTTTTTGTTTTTGTTTTTGAGCATAACTAGTTATTTGAATGAACGCGCGCTGCGACGGTAGTACAAACAAAAAAAACAAAATAATTAGCATTAAACGCAAACCGTATAGACATTAGTGTGGTTCTAAAACATGCAAAGTTACTTTTTCTAACATTCGCGAAAATTAAGCGGAAAAGTATTAAAATGCATGTTTCATACATTAGAATAGTCTATACAGTATTACCGTATAATGATCGCTTAGGGACAGAACATTAGGATCAATTTTTATCTGTGATAATTTCCACAAGACTTTATTTTTCAAATCAGCCCAAAAACTACCTCTACATGTTGAGTCTCCGTGGGCGGAACATTTACCCCAGTGCTACTAGTCTAAACCGGTTACATAAGATTCAAAAATCATACGAAATATCTCTGACAGTAGCACTATTACTATTTTATGCAAAAAATCAAAAAAAACAGTCTGCTTAAGCATCCGATTATCCTCTCAAATTAATAAAAATTGTCACACCACATTTAAGAACCACCCTAATATGAATAAATATTGGTCATGCAAAGCACTTAAGCACCGAGCAATCAAATTTATTTAAATTTAAAGCGTTTTAATATTTGCAGCTCGTGAAAGTATTTTATTTAGTTGTTGTTTTTTTCTGGTGAGCCATATTAAATTGGCACTAAATTAATGTCGAACCACGCTATGTACACATATACACCTTTATTGAGTCGAACTATTAAACCCACTTTACTTCCATTATGTGCTTGTGTGACTTAAGCTGCGTTAAGCTGATTGTTTTAAGTAGATAACCGAGCGCGGAAGTGATACTTTAAACCCTTAACTAACATGCTATTTCGGTCAAGAAGAGCTGTTTCTGGGTTTTGAAATTAATACTTTTGAAATTTGAATGTATATATGTATAAGACACTGGGTATTTTGATTGATAAAGAAGTAGAGGTAATCATTCATTATCCGAAACTAGAGCATTAGATAAGTAATGGGAAGTATTAGATTAGATTGATGAGCAAGGAATGCACCTTCGGTCTATTGTACCCTCCCATAAATTACAAAGACTCTAGTAGCCCCAGCATATTGATAAAATCCAATGTACTGCTGGGTGCTAGCGCAGCGATGTAATAGGGAGTATACTTTGACCTCAAAAGATGAGCGACAATTTAACTTTTCTTAAGTTTGCAGTCGAAGAAAAAACGATATAATAGAAACCACTAACATTGAATCAAAATTTGAGTTTTGGTTATAAAATGGTTATTTAACGGTTATATATTGGTTATCATATCTGGCAATATTTTTCATTTATCTTTTTTTTTGATGATACGTGATTTAACATTTTAGATGACGAAATTCTGTATAAAATGAAACACATTCGCATATTCGATTCACCCATTTAGAGCTAAATGTTGCATAATATAAGAAACAAACGTGTAAGTCAAGTACACACATACATATGTACATATATACATTCAAACAGAAAATGTACAGCCGTTATGCATTTTCTCTTTCATTTCCAAATATGCCAGCCTGTCACATGCAATATTAGCCGTTATTTATCACAAACGCCCAACGCGCCTTTGAAGGTCTACACTCTTGTCTGACCAAAGCACATACTTACATGATTTCTTTGCAAAACCCAAAAGCAAATATATTCATAAAATTTATGCCATGTTGTCGTCACTTAAGCGTTTGCGAATTAATCAAACGAAAATAAATATAAAACAACAAAAAAGATTGCACGCCCACCACAAGGGAGAAAAAATTTGGCTAATTTCTGTTACATGCGACAAATTTTGCGTATTTTTTCTTTCACTTTGATATTTTTTGCTTGCTGGCTTGAAAGTGTAGTTATGGGCCGATTTGGGCGCTCATTGTCTTACGGGCTAACGCAGGCTGCACTGTTTGTACTAACTAGCGTGTACTTATGCATGTAAGTCTGTATGTATTCGTAATTTTATTAATTATGATTGGCAGCATAATGTTCATGTATAATAGTTGGCCACTAATGCAAACCCAATATACATACATATATATGTAAATCTGCACTCGTATATATATACTATATGTATATAAGTATGTGATTTTCAATAACAGCTACAGCATTCATCAATATGGACGCAACCGAAGATGATTAATTATAATGGATAATTATCGAATCGTTAGGAGGTTGACGACTAAGTGAAAAGCTGATTATTGACTGTGAACATAAATAAATTGGTGGATTTAGCCTTGGCAATTAATAATTATTATACTATACGCTCCAATTAGAGAAACGCAGTTAGGTAGGCTTGCTTATGTAAGGAATGCCGAATAAAGGAAAGAAGCTTCAACAAAATATTAAGGCTAGCAGTATTGTTAAAAGATTTGAGAGATAAGCTGCATAAATTGAATGGTAAGAAAGGCAGAGATCAACAATGAAGCTTTCATTATGTCTGTGATGCGAAGAAGAAACGATACTATTGGATTCCAAACAGTTACTATGGCGAGAACTAAAAAATATAGTATATCTTTAATAAGTCAAAAAGCCAACGTACGTCTAAAGTCAAGATGAAAGCGCAACACAAAGGCTTGGCGGAAGTAGGCCATCTTCCTAATTAAGGAACATCGATAACAAAGCATTATAACTGGCCCACTTTTATTTAATGAAGTTATTCTGAGAACGTAATTGAAGGCACTGCGAAATCAAGCCAATTATGCGCTAGCTTGCAGAGAGTGGGAATATTGATTAGTAATGCTCACTTGCATTATCTCCTCCCGTTCAGCGCATTCAGCTCTATTGAAGTAACGATACAAGTACTCTGTTGTCTCCGCCACAATATTGCTGAACCAATGATTTCTGCCGACCGAACAACCGCTTTGTACATATGGCACCCTAATCTGCTATAACCTAAGTACACCAAGTCTCCCAGAAATAACTAAGCTTAACGAAGGCTAGATGAATTTAGTCAATAATATTTCTACACATTACTTTTTTTTCTTTGATTGTGAATTGCAGCAATTCTCAACCTACAATGGTAGAAGAATAGATCTTGGTTTAAGCAAGTTACCATAAGGAAACCAGTAAGTGCACCTCCCAGCAAGCAAGGATGCATCCAAAACCTCTATTTAAGATTTCTTCGCGAGTTAACGTAACCATAAGAAACAAGAAACGTCCTGATATATCCGAGCAGACGTTGTCAATACTTCGCTTCACAAATGAACTTCAGCAAACAAAGAAAACATCAGTCGGCAAGAGTTTATATGAAAGTGCACTAAAGTAAAAATCAATAAGCTTTCAAAATGTTCTAGAGTTGCAATGGATGTATATTGTTTACATACTTATACATATATACACATATAATATAATATATAACTTCGTCGATTACAATTTCTACGGAGATTCGGACCAGCTCTCCTTTTTTATAACAAACTTCTCAAAAATAAGTGTTCTTTCAGGTTTTGAGACACCTCCCAACGCCTAAGGACTAGATGCAGATACTTTACCTCGTAAGAAAATTATCAAAGGTTTGACATAGTCGAGCACTAGTGTCGTTTCTGAGATGTTGGTTAGACCAAAGGAATTTATTCCCCACCCCACTCGTCCACAATGACAGTCTGTCGCGAGATTTAAAATAACTAAATTTATTTATACAACTAGAACTAAGTATCAGCACATAAATACGCCTTTCAGACAACGAAGCTCAACACATAAACTCAAATGAGATATGAATAAAGTTGCCAGCTCAATAAAGCTCAACAACATGTGACTCTTAACTATATTGAAATGCAAATTCACTAAATAATAAATTACATTTTAGCAGTAAAGGATTTAACGGTACTTTGGTTGACCTCAACAACACGCTGAGCTTAAACCTCGTAACGGCGATTGGTTTCACCTCGTCACATATCTAAGTACATGGCAGCGCTGGTGACGCCGACAGCGACAGCGACAGAAGCTGGCATTAACTGGATTTCCTCTTTGAGCAGCATTTTGCTTTGAAATTTTCTATGGTTTTAAGTTTTTTGCTTTTGCAGAACGAAGCAAATCCCGCCATGCACATGCATTTAGTTAAGCATAAAAGAATGCGCATAATTTTATTTGCAAATAAATAAACGATAACGTTAACTGTTCGCCTGGTATAACGCTTATTAATAATGTCAGCACCGAACAGCGCAGCACGGAGCAACTTAAAAACGATAACAACAACACATTGCCAATGAAATCCCACAAGCGCACGCTTTGTTTGAGCGTACATGTATGCGTGTGTGTGTGTACGTGTGACTAATTAATATGCAAATCGCATGCAAGCAAATAAAATTGTTTACACACACACATACATTGGCATGCATACACGATGTAAAGAGATTTTTCCGCTATATAACTTATCACATATTTACATATAAGTACATAGGCGCCTTTGTGTGCGCATACAAAATGTTACAGACCTTCAACATTGTAAATCGAATAAATCAAGAACACTTGCCACAGCTGATATAGTTAATTTTCCAAGCTTTCATTTATTTTTAAATCAGCGCGCCCACATAAAGCGCAGATACAGCTGCAGCGCAGCAAGCTTGCACTATACGGGCATGTACATGTATATGTAGATGTGTACATAGAAAAGTAAGTAAGTAAGTGTGTATACATATATACGAGTACATACATATAGTCAGCTTGAAGGTAGAATAAGTGCATATGTGCGGCAAATAATATTTCTCATTTTTATTTATTTGCAAAAATATTTTCTTAATTATATTAGGCGTTTTTACAACACCGCACTTGCAAAAAAACACCAGGTAGCATAAGAGCAAAGCTGAAACACAAACTGCTCAGGAAGGGTGGACACGGAGCGCGGGTGGCTAACAAAATATTTCACTGCAAAAAAATGCTGTAAAAATGTTGAATGACAACAAGTACAACAACAGCAAAAAAATACCGACAATATACTCGTCGGAATACCTCAAGCTCATAGCCTGGCTCAAATAAACTGGCTTAATTGAATAGCGGTAGTATTGTATTTATATAATCAACCGAATAACTTTATGAATACTTCATATGAAAATTTTTTGACGAAACAACAGCCTTTTGTTAAATGGCAATAATCAAATTAAAGAACGGAATTATTTTTATTGTGCAATAAAGAATAATTGCATCTAATATAACTATGCTTATACCAACAAAAAAATTAAATTCATAAAAATGTGTAGTAAAGTAAAACTCATTTAAAAATTCGGCATTGCTCGCTCCACGCGTCTTCATTAAATTAAGACAAAATTGATGAAAAAATTTTAAACGAACTTCTAAAATATTCTGGTTATATACAAGGTGCGTTCCAAAGTAAACAGGACTTTATGAATCAAGCGCCCCCTTGTGGCGTCATCTATATGTCGATTGGTGCGTTAAAATCTGCTATCTTTATCGATTGTCCAGTGAGAATTTCATGACATTTCCTCGATTGGAAGTGAAGTTATTGCGTTTTAAGTGTCAGTATCTTTGTGTTATCGCTGCGAAAATGAGCATCGAACAAAGAGCTAACATTAAATTTTGTTTTAAAATTGGTAAAATCTTTACCGAAACGTTTCAATTGATGAAACAAGTTTATGGCGATGATTGCCTATCCCGCGCAAAGTGCACGAATGGTTTCAACGTTTTCAAATAGGTCGTGAGGACATAAATAACGATCAACATGTGGGCGAATAAAAATCCGTGATCACCGGAAATTTCATCGAAATTGTGCGTGAATTCATCAAAAATCAGCCGAAGTCATCATTGAAATTCATGGAAATGGAATTGAACGTCTCCAAAACATCGATTTATCGTATTTAGACCGATCATTTGGGTACGCCGCACAAATTGACTGATGACCAAAAATTTCTCAGAATCCAACATTCGAAGGACATCTTATGACCGATTATTTGACCAAAATTCACATTTTAACCATTAACCACTCCTCCCGTGCGACTTCTTTCTTTTCGGAGAAATGCATTTGCCCATGAAAGGAAAGGGTTATGCAGACGTACTCGTAGAAGCTATTCAAAGGCTTGCACCGGCATACTGGCGTCCATACCGGCCAACGACCTAAAACACTCGTTCGACATGCTTTTGGACCGTGCAAAAAGCTGTATTGAATCAGAAGGAGACTATTTTGTATAAAATAAATTGATTTTGCCGAAAAAACCATTTGTTCTGTTTGTTTTTTTAAGTCCTGTTTAGTTTGGAACTCACCTTGTGGTATGTATAAGAAAATATATGAGGGAAGGAATGACAACAAATCGAAAATATTTGCTTTTCTAGAAATCATTCCGATTTGACCATTTTCGACTATCGAGTCCATATAATGCGATCCTCGCGGGCTGTTGTCGTCAAAAGAGAGGGAAGGGCACGGTCGATAGTGTCGCTTGCATCGCTCGTTGTGTACGACCGTCTGTATTTATAAAATGTAACGTTTTGTTGTAGGCTGATAACGAGGTGGAAAAAAACACTGAAGATTGCAGTGCCGAGAAGAGAAAGGAGCCAAGTAATCAGCTTCCAAATTTTAGAAGAAATCAAAATCTTTCAGAGGCGAAAGTAAAACCTGGAGTCCTTTTTTGCTCCACAAATAAAAATGCTATGAATTGTGATATTTTCCAGAAAATACTTGGAGGAGAATAACAAATCTGAAGCTGATCATTGACATTACTAAGAATTTCTTCATCATCAGATGTAGAATGTCTCTAAAAACTCAGAATGTCTTTAAAGATGGCTAAGGATAATATGTATTTAGGAGTAGTAAAGTAAATCTCTATGGAATATAACTGAAAAAGTTGCACTGTTTGATTTCAAACAGACTATTGTAAGAGTGAAATTTAAATGGATGATCGGTATCGCTTAGTAAATTATTTATAAAATAATTTTTGTGATTTTTTATTTAATTGAATTTTTAAATTTTTTATGGATAAAATCAAATGCAGAACTTTGTTTTATTCTTATTTTGAGGTTTAACAGCAACAAATGTAAGGTAGGTGTAACCGGTGCCTAAAATGCTGTTGACCGGTGTAATGGGCTTGCATGTAATAGTTAGATTGCATAAATCGTGATATTTCACGCTTTGAAAATTTGCAAATAAAGGTTTCATGATGATGAACGCCTACAAAAACAGATTTGCCAATCAGTTAACTATGAAGCAAGGAATTAAAACTTCGAGCCCACAAATATTTAAACAAAGTACTTTTTTTTAAGAAATACATAAAGAAGTGTTTGGAAATATTTTATTTTTAAAAATATGAGTATATAATACAGATGCTATATACAGTATTGGCCAATAAAATGTTACGGGGCTAAAAAAAAAATTTTATATTCTTGTATTCCAAGTATTTTTTTTTTTTTTTTTTTTAATTTTCCAACTTTGGTTCTTTTTATGTGTTAAGCCTATCTTTGCAATTCGGCTGAGTAACTCTCGACAATTCCGTTAATTAGTTACAATTCCGTTAATTACTGTTGCTTGCGATTTGCCGTTTAATTTAGGGTGAATATATTATAAGATATGACTTATTACTGAAAGTATGAAGAAGCTGATAAGTACTCAAAAAAGTGTGATTCTTACTTCAAAAGAAAATTACAATTGGACAATTGCAAAAGGCATAATGTGTTCATTCTAAATTCGTATAAATTACATGACGAAACTAAATTTTGGACAGAGCTCCTTCACGTGGATTTGCAAAGAAAAAAACATGAACTAAAATGGACCAAAATTTAAGGAACCTAAGCCTGCGCAACCGAGTTAAAGGAGCTGTATTCGGTGGATGTAAGTGCCCGCAGGCTCTATAATATGGCGTTAGAGGGAGAAGGCCAAGAAAATGTCTTCGAGAATATCGAAATTGTACTCTAGAATATTAGAAAAGGGTTATCATCATTGATGAGTCGAAAATAAATTTGAATCCAGTACGTTCGGTCACATCCAACAAGAGGAATTGCTCCCAAGTAGTGTGATAACCAGAAACCAATTTCCAGCGAGTTACATGGTTTGGGGTGGAATTTTCTACTATGGTTGCAGTGAATTGGCATTTATAAATGCTTCCTTAATTGTTTCTGGAGACATTGACATTATTAAGCACTTTTTGGAGCCAGCAATGGATGCCTTGTTTCCTATAATCATCGACTTAACATTACAGCATGACTTTGCGTCGTCCCATAGGGCAAAAAGCTTAAAAATAAGTATTATATTTGTTATAGCCATTATTCATAAACAATAAAAAACATCTTTTTGAAATACACATCTTATATTAATTGTGAAAGAATATTTGGAACGAGGCGATATAAGAACTCTGAAATGGCTGAGAAATAGCCCAGATTTAAATCCTATCGAGAATTGCTGGGCTATTTCGAGAAAACAAAGAAAACTCCTATGATTAAATCAGAGTTAAAATTAGCTCGGAATACCGACAAATTTTCGGCAATTTGATTCGTACTTCGAAATTCCGAGGGTAGTAACATTTTATTAACCACTAAGAAAATATAAATTTAAGTAATTTATGCTAAAATGAGAACATAGTAGTTAAAGTCCATTATTTAAAATAGTGTTGAGGAGTAAGTTTATAGTTTTTCTTCAGAGATTTTCAGTTTCAGATCAAAATTTACTTCGCTTTCGAATAATAAATCGATCACGTGATGGAACTTTTTTGATATAAAAACAAAAAAATCATTATTAAGTCCATATTTGTTTACCTAATTAAAGGCAAAGTTATTATTTTAATATAATAAAATTTGAATATGAAATTATTTGTAAAAGTAAAAAATCAAATAAAATTTAAGTAATGTGTATGAAAACAAAATATTGCTATAAATCACTCTTTTATTGTAGAAAACACATAGTTAGTCCAAAAATTATTATTTTTATTTTCTTTTCGGTTTGAAGTTAGTTCAAAAAATACAAAAAAACGAGGCGGAGTGCACACGAACAAATGGTATATTCGTGCAATATCAAGCGGCGTTATGGTAATTATTCAACGCTCTGCGCCAATACGTTAATTGTAATTAATATCTTTCGATAAAATTAGCAAATGCGAGACGACACACAAAGTCGCGCTGTAAATTTGCGACCAAAAGAAAATATTTAATGCAGAAAAATTAAAACAAAAACTCAATTTGTTCATGTTGCATTATGTAGCAAGATACAAATCGAGTTCATTATCTGCAAGGTTGCTCTACTTTCCCAGCAAAGCGGCATAAATACCAAAATACGCTGAAGCAATGAGAAAAACAACAGCAATAAATCCAAAAAATATGCAATAAACGTTTAATAAATTTTTGCTCGTGGCTGTGTGTACGATTATAACAAATTGTAAAGCTTATGAAAAGAAAATCAAGATACATATATCCATGCCTAGATTTATATACTAATATGTAGTATATACATATGTACGTATGTATGTATACATATGTACGCATGTATATACATATGTAAATGCTTGCTATATATGTATGTATGTATACAGAAGCAAGCAAACAAATTAAGGCGAACTGCAAGTAAATGTCGATAACAGGCGTATGAATAGTACACACAACAACAAAAACAATAAAAGCAAATAAAAAACAAAGCAACAAAAATCATAAAAAGAAAGGCAAACAAATCACAAGCCATTCCTTATGTAAAATAGGGTATTTGGAGCACTCGAGACCGGCGCCCAAGACAACAAGGAAATAGACGAAACGTTGATTGGATTTAAAGTGACAGTAATAAATGGCAACAAATGCGCGCGGCCAAAACGTCAGTGCTACGAGTATTTTGCTTTGCTTGCCGCGCCAACGTCAACGCTCAAAGTCAGCACACAACAACACGCGGCGTTGCGCATCGCTACGTTTAATTTACATTTTCATTTTCCTTTTCATTTCATTTGTGTGTGCGCGCATGTGTATTGGTGTATTCATGTGCTTGTGTGTGTGTGTTTTGCCTATTCGTCTGCTTATTTTCAATGGCACACAAAAAGTTTGAGCGCGTGCGGCGGAAAAGTTGCCGCGTTAAGGTGTGTGTGTGCGCTGAGCAGTTGTTGGCAGCGTTTGCCATGCCGCATGACCATTCGTCACGCAGCGATTTCGTTGTTGTCGTTTGGGATTATCAACACTCTGCTAGTTCATTTGCTTTTGTTTTCCCGAACGCTTGAGCACTTCAGACCAGCTGTTCTTCCACTCAGGTGTTTGTGTGTGTGTGTGGACTTAGGCGCGGCGTCAGAAAGGAAATTCATCAAATTTCGCTAGAACTTATTCATACGCAATTTCGTGCAGTTGTTCGTTCACTTAATTTTATTTTAAGTATTGCCCAACTATTTTCGTTTCGAAATAATTTTAAAAATAATATTTCTTTAGGCAAATGTCGACGAAATTCCATAACTAGAGTGCGAGAAATATGCCGTTATAATTGGGCCATTATTCTTAAGAAATGAACACGAAATATTCTGAGATTATTATACTCTTCTAACACGTTGCTACAGAGTATACAAGTTTTGTTCAACTTAACGGTTGGCAAAACAAAAAAAATGCGAGTTCGTAGATGGGCGTAATCGCGCAACTGCCACGCCCACAAAATGCAGTTAACCAAAAACGTATAAACTTAACGTAGCATTAAATTAGGATATAAAACTCTAATTGGGCACAGGGGATCGCAGTAGCAAGTGGCACCTGTGGGCAAAAAAATTTGAAAAAGTAGGCGTGGCCATTTGCGAAAATGGCTGAAATCGGATGATAACCTTACTCCCTCTACAAATAACGGTACTGGTAAAAACTAAAGCACAAGCTACTCCAGCCCCTAGGTACTGAATATAAGGACCCAATGCTTATAGTTGACTTTTTACCGCAAATATCGGTCAATCTGTGTGATATATAATTTAAATTCAAAGATAATCCTACAAATAGGTTGAATGGGGTCAATACTTCCCTTAGTCCCCATATACTTAATACGTCGCCCAACATGTGAGCTGTCTTAATAAAATTGAGAGAGCGTGCTTTTCTTATAACGGTGCATAATTGTGCTCAGGATGAGTAAAATCGGGTATATAACTAATAAGCCTTATGTACATGTATATGAACTTAGTTCCCTGGCTTTAATCTTTGCAAGTTGCAAGAGTATGAAATTTTCGGTTATAACCGAACTTAGCTCTCCCTTACTTGTTTCTTCCAAAATTCTCTCAGCAATGGAAGGAATAGAAAAATGAGATATTCACGCTATTCTTAAGCTGAGAAAACATCAAAAAATAGTACAGCCGACAGCTAATGAAATTTTGGGTTCAATATTCCTCATCTCCGCATCCAGCACCCTAATTTTTTACATTACAAACTGTATGGCATTTTATAGCTTGAAATAACGGCATGCAATGTTGCACTCTTGGGGCACTATCTTGTGTGTAAAAGTTCTTATAAGAAGTCTAATGAGCTCATACCAGTCCCTTTATTTATTATACAAATCCAGACCCAGCTCTTTCAGACTCATTTCTCTGATCCCATTTATAAACTTAACATGCGAAATGCATTCATATTCGATCGGAATTATTATTTTTGATGCACTTCGAAGCCCCTTTCGATCTCGAAATGGAATTCCCTGTGATAGTTGCTTGAGCCACTTATTTGCCATCAGCGCAGAGGCTCCACTCAGTGGATGAATCATCGCAACTATTCGTCATTTATCAAAACATTAGAGCGACAATGAAAACAAACACAAAAACAACGACACAACCGTCAATCATCAACAGCAATAACATATAATATGTAAAGCTGTTGCTAACAACGACGACGGCACGCCCCACCAACCCCCATGTCGCATACGCCCAACGCTAACTAAATTGTATGCAGCAAAGCCAAACAGCAAATCGTTAGCGTAATTAGTTTAATTGTGCTGGCAATTTGCGGATGTCAAGGAGAAGGCAGCAACTGGCAGAAGTGCCAAGCAAAGATACGGTCTACGAAATCGGGCGAAGCAAATATTTTTCTAGCTGGATATGTAGATAAATGCCTTGAAGTGTAAATAGATTTTGTTTATATTTATTATTAAATTTTGCTTATTTGTTATAACATATATGTATGTGTATGTGTGTAGGATTGTGGGTTTGTTAGGGACTCCATCTCAGTTGTTCGTATTTCCGTTAAATATGATTAGATACCATTCATTTATTTCCTTACTGAGCTTTGGATAGTACCGAGTACCTATGTACAATCAAAGGAAATTTCTAAATTATTTCAATTTACTTTCATTTACAGATTTTTTCAGTTTTCTACTTTAATACGAGGACGGCTGAATAGGTGAGTGATTTTTCTATCATTACTCTAAAGCATTTTAAAAATATTGCTGATATGAAGAACCCACCGCGAAAACTATGTATAGTTTCCCCGGAATAATTAAGGAATTGATAGGGAAATGTCCCTCAAAGTTTTATGTAAGAATATACTACTATTCGAGGTCACAGATAATATCATCAAAGCTTTTTTGCTGCAAAAAAATATAATCTTCTAAAGATACGGTCTACGAAATCGGGCGAAGCAAATATTATTTTTCTAGCTGGATATGTAGATAAATGCCTTGAAGTGTAAATAGATTTTGTTTATATTTATTATTAAATTTTGCTTATTTGTTATAACATATATGTATGTGTATGTGTGTAGGATTGTGGGTTTGTTAGGGACTCCATCTCAGTTGTTCGTATTTCCGTTAAATATGATTAGATACCATTCATTTATTTCCTTACTGAGCTTTGGATAGTACCGAGTACCTATGTACAATCAAAGGAAATTTCTAAATTATTTCAATTTACTTTCATTTACAGATTTTTTCAGTTTTCTACTTTAATACGAGGACGGCTGAATAGGTGAGTGATTTTTCTATCATTACTCTAAAGCATTTTAAAAATATTGCTGATATGAAGAACCCACCACGAAAATTATGTATAGTTTGCCCGGAATAATTAAGGAATTGATAGGGAAATGTCCCTCAAAGTTTTATGTAAGAATATACTACTATTCGAGGTCACAGATAATATCATCAAAGCTTTTTTGCTGCAAAAAAAATATAATCTTCTAAAGCAGAAAAAATTCCATTTAACAACTTTTAAGAATCACTTTTCCTTTTTTATAAACTTTTATAAAAAAAATATTTACAAAAATCACAGATCTAACAAACAACTCGGAAAGTATAAAAAAAATATAATTAAAAAAATCAGACTGCATAAACCATCGTCAAATGAGTAATTGAAAAAATTAGCAATTTTTTGCATTCTAATCCGCGGCTTTTGTATATTTTAATTAAAATATTTCGACAGAAGCTTGTCGGTGCGCTATTTGTTTCATTTTCGTTGCGGACTTTAACTTTCGATCTCGATGCTGTTAATGACGCGTACACACACACATACGCACATATAACTGACTTTATGATTTTAACAGCGCTTTTTTGCGGTTTTCTCTTCTACTAAATATACATATGTTTACGAACATACATACATATGTACATATGTGGAATATATACAAACGTACACACATGCAAATCCACCAAAATATGTTAATTCTACGGAACTCAGCCGCTGAAGCTAGAAACAAAGCTTAAATGAATACAAACGCGTGATTTTGAGCGAATTGATAATTCGTCAGCGGCGTTTTTACAACTTGATTTTGCTTTTTACTTATTTTTAACTTTTTTTTTGGTTGTTTTTTTATACTTTTTCGTATTTTATGCTTGTGTAAGTTTTTATATACACGCATTTATTTCGATTTTATTGCTGTGGCAATAAAATTGGTGTGTTTAAATGTGCGCATGCGTAGAGATTTTTATCACTGCGCGCGGGATTTGTCGAAGCGCGCCAATGCGCAGCCGTTGATTAGCGTATTTTTGCAGAGAAGACAAATACAGGCGGCGTATTTAAGCTTCTGTTCTTGTAGAATTGTTGATTTCACGAAACGCTGTTGGCCCTGTGCGAAACACACCAGCGTTAAGTCATGTCGATTAACAATGTCAGCTTCGCCAGCAAGGAAACAACTTTTAGCTTACAAGTTCAAAATTCAGCACCCAAACACAGAGTATGTGCTTAGTTTTATCATTTCATCGGGTAAAACCCTCACCTCGACATATGCCTAGTCAAATTTATCTTATATAATTATCAAATAAGACAAGTGACCTTGAAAAGTCCAAACAATGCTGCTGTTCGCTCCAATTCGTGAGACGTGTCGTTGTTATTGCTTGCTTACTAATTGAATATTTTTGAAGCCACTGTCAACACAAGATACATACAAACACTTAGTCATACACACATTTTTGACACAAAAATATATGTATGTATGTGCATAAAGGGTGTTCCAAAATTAAAGCAAGTTTTAAATCTGCAGCCATTTATGTAGTAAAATGATGACAACCATAAAAAACTAATCGACAGCTGACAGTTTAGGTCTAGTAAAAGTGGAGCTTTATACGATAGAACAACGTGTCTTCATTACTGAACAATATTTCCAAAATAATGAAAGCTTGGCGCCCGCAGTTCCAAAATTTCATACAAAATATGTTCGAACTAGTGTTATAATTTCGTCAACTAAGAAGATTAATTGAAATGGCGACAAGTTTAAAGCTTGTGTTAATTTTGAGACACCCTGTACGCATAATATACATTCTATCTGTACCTTCAATCAATTCAGAGAATAAGCAATTAAGCTTAGAATTGGACCTTTGCATGAAATTGACTAGCACACACACACTTAAACAAATGCCATTTAAGTAATACATAAAACTGTAGATTTTATACTTATTTGACCTCTATTCAGCATTCTATCCTTACGCAGACATACCGATATACAGCGGTTTCCAATAAGGATGTTATGATTTCTAAGAACAATATTTACAAATTATTCAATTTTATAATCAAAATAATAATAAATAAGAAAATAATCTCCTCCGACGAGTCTCACTTTCATCTGAGTACTGCAGTAAATAAACAAAACCGTCGATTCTGGTGCAAAGAAAATCCACAAATTATTCATGAACAACCATTATATTCACCTAAATTGACAGTTTGGTGTGGCCTTTGATCTGGTTGAATCATCGATCGGTACTTCTTTCGAAATGAAGCTGCTGCTATAGATCGATGAAAACCAACTTTTTATGACCACAAGTGGAAGAAGTTGATCTTGACAACATTTGATTCCAACAAGACGGGTCTACGTGTCACACAGCAACGTACTACAACCGAATTATTACGAGAAAAGTTTGGAGATTCGTTTATTTCAAGAAATTGTGAGATTGCATGGCCTCCAATAAGTTGTGACTTAACGCCATTAATCGACTTTTTGTGGGGTTATTTTAAGTCACTCGTCTTTAGCAATAAACCAGACTGTTTCCAAGCTTTAGAAGTCAATATTGAACGTGCTATTCAAAACATACGACTTGATTTCTTGGAAAAAGTACCAGAAAATTGTGTTCATCGAATTTGTTACCGCAAAAGAATTCATGGAGGCCATTTGAATGATGATATGCTCAGAACTTAATTGTATCGATTGTATTTCACATTAAATAAAAACCATTTGAATTACAATTAGTGTATTTTTTAGGAAATCATATCACTCCTGTTGGACTGTATAACATATTATATAACTTACGTATATGAATGAACTTTGAAGCAACACCATTCACTTCTAAATCTATTTATAGAAAAGTTAAAAAAATAATTTAGAGAACAAAACACTATAATAGAGCATACACATTTACACATATATAATAAGAGTTATATTTCCATTAAACAAAGTAAAATGACTTGGCGGCTGGATATGTTTATACATATTTTTGCTAAGACCCTGCAGGAAAATGTTAGCACTTAACTTTCAGTACCTTTCCTACTTACATGTACATGCTCATACTAAAGCCTATATGCCGAAGTTAGATTACAATTCCACTGAATTCTTAATCGTTACAGGAAAAAAATATGAAAAATTTAAATACCAAACCCTTAAAATGTTTTTTTCTAAAAAACGAATTAGAAGTAAAACCATTGTATAATAACATGAAAAGATCTTAGTAAAACGTCTAGTGACTTTTCAAGGGTTCTGCAATTACCACATTTAGCTTTATGAGTACTAAAGGGTCAAATGTGTAACAAACCATTCCTTAGATAAACCTACGAGGTTTGACAATTAAGTAATGAGACTGATTTTATTTCCGTGCTTGTGGTAAACCTGTGACCTTGAAATTCGCTTTCTCTTTTTCCGGCATCCCTCCCTTCTCTATTGATATATGTACCATGGTCTTAGCTTGTTTAGTTCGCCTGCTGCGTCAGGTTGAGTAGACGTATGGTTGTAGTGCTCGTCACGAAAATGGAAAAACGAAGTCAAGAGCAACGCGTCGCGATAAAATTTTGCGCCAGATTGGGCGAAACAGCTTCGGAAACGTACGCTAAAATTGTAAGAGTATATGGTGATAGTGCTCTTAGTAACGCCAAAGCTCACAAAAAGGCCCGAAAAAAGCACGCATGATCAAGTCGAAGGTGAAAACGATGATTATTGCCTTTTTTGATAGCCGTGGAATCGTCCACAAAGAGTTCGTTCCACCGGGGAAAATTGTGAATCAAGTACTTGAAAGATTGCGAAAACGAGTCAACAGGCATCGCTCGTAACTGGATCCTTCATCACGACAACGCGCCGTGCCACACCACCCTCAGCGTGTCCCAGTATTTGGCCTCTGAAGGGATCGCCGTGTTGAAACAGCCGCCTTATTCCCCCGACATGTCACCCTGTGACATTTTTTGTTTCCTAAAACAAAATCGATGGTCAAAGGAACCAATTTTTAGTCGATTACGGACATCCAGGCGGCCGTGACGAGGGTACTCGCGGACATCCCAGTCGAAGCGTTCCAGAAATGTTACGAAGCATGGAAAACGCGTTGGAATCGGGGTATACATACCCAAGGGGACTACTTTGAAGGAGATGGCGGAGTTGTAAAATAATTTTCAAATATATGGTTTTTATGGAATCATTCTCATTACTTAATTGTCATACCACATATGGTACTCAAAATGAATTTTATCTTATTGAATATTTTGCGAAAGAAACATGGAAAGGGAAGTTGTTTGCCAACTAACTAAGTTCTTACTGGAAAAATCGTCTTACATTCGTCATTCAGGAGCTGTTAAATGTTGATTCAATCTTAACTTCTATTTAACTTAAACTCGAAGATATTTGTTTTCCTAACCTGAAACACACAATAAAATATAACATCTGAGGCATCAAAGACTGGCTGAACAGCCCAACTTAGAAGAGCTTTGAAGATTTGCAGAAGCATTTGCAAAAATCCTCAAATTTGAGATTTACTTGAATGTGCTTTACGAAACATTTCTTGCAAAACCATCTCCAGTGGTTATATAGTAATTTAAGCTCTGCATTTTCATTGAACATTTTTAAGAGGAACGACAGACACAGGGTTGACATTTTCACATTTAAAGTGTCAGCCAGTCCAGGAACTAGCCAACCGACCCAACGTCGTAAGCGCCACAGTCAGCCTCAACACCAGCCATGCAAAGCAAGTAGAAAACAGCAACAATTTTATTAAAGAACAGCAAGTCGTATAAATGCTGGGAGGTCGGGTGAAGAATGATTTGTTTTAAGTGATACCAATTTGCATATTAAAATCGCGTCGAAGCGAGCGAATATAAATAAAAACAGAGCATAAGGAGTAGTAGCCGTAGCAGAGTGAAATGGAAGAATGGTATAAAATGGCAGAAGGTGCTTACTAGTGAGAGGAAAGCGCGCGAAGAGCTCCGACAAGGAGGTTGCCAGCAGTAAAATGAAGAGTAACAGAAAACAAGTGGTGGAAAAAGCAAAATGAAACGTAGAGCAGTGAACCGTACTCAAGCACCACATGCCGCACGCCACATGGCACTTGCTACTTGCCACATGCCGGCACATGGCACGCGCAAAGTAAGGTGGTTTTACGACTAGAATGTTTCGTGACATTTTCGGTGCTTTCAACGATGTTAGCCGCTGAGTTCGCACAGAAACTTAACTTTAAGCGCGCATGTTTGGAAATTCGCACTGCTAAAATCGCTGGACCGTGTAGTTAATTGTAGTTGAAAGAAAAGTAATGTTGATTTTTTCCCTATGGACCTGTAAAATTTGCGTAATGGCAACTCTGCTCCATAGGCGGCAATTGTAACATACATTTCCAAAGCTGTCAAACTTACAGAACCAGAACTGAACCATACATACTTTTGGGGCGAGTTGTGGAACCGAAATCCCATATACTTGGCTCTAACTCATTTCCAAGACGATATTGCTCTATGAGAAATCTATTTAAAATATAAACGAGTTTGATGAAAGAATTCGATGCGAAAATCGAGAGAAACAGCGTTTACTAAATACTGGAGCGAGGATTCGAGTTTCTTCTCTGCACAAGCTGGATTATAGATAATTTTTTGAATTTAAGATATATGAATTTGGCATCCGCCGAAAAAAGAAGTGGTTGAATTGGTATTTCTAAAAAAGGGTCAAAATCAGACATCCTTTTATAATATGGAGCTTATTAGAAGCTCGAATAAATAGTTCAATGTGAAGAATATAAGATCAATGAAAATTTTAAAATTGGAGGTTATGTAGAATGTGTACAAGATCTAACAAGTTTAAGCAAAGATTAAGATTCCAGATGATGGTTATATACTCTCACACAAAAGTCGACGAACAAACACACCCATACACATACATCGTAGATGCCTGGCACACTCGTAGCCAAGTGAGTTTGACATACACATGCACACGTCAAAACTTTGCGCCGAACAAAAGGTGAAAGAAAAAACTGCAAAGTTGCAAATTTATTATGAATAAAGCTTAAATACTGAATAATTGAAAGAGTTGTCAAGAAGAAGTGTGCGTATGACTGTATGAAAGTACGACAGTGGAAAAAGATGAAAGAATGTGTAATTATATAAGTACGTAAGTAATTGCAATAAGTGCGAAAGTAGGTAAGTAAGCCGCTGTGCTTACCTTAGATTTGGAACCGCTGCTGCTGCGGCGGCCGCCTGTAACGGTGGTGGCACATTGTACGGGAATGGTAGTTTGGCGGCTAATGCGGGATTCTCGAAAAGCATCTTGACTGATTTGGCTGCTTACTGCTGCTGCTGTTAATTGAATGCTGTTGAATGAATAAAAACACTGACACGCAATGTAATGCGATTATTTTATAATTATTTTTGCTTAGCCCAGTGGCAGCAGATAATTTAATTTTGTTATATTTATGAAATTTCTTCTCTCTGAATTTGCACTGCGCGCGATTATTCAAATTTTCTTTCACTTATACCCACTTAATTACAATTTTTTTTTATAACACAAACACTTTATGTTGCTTTTTGCTATATATTTTCGATATATATATTTTTAAATATTTTTTATTGGTAACTTAAGCTTAGTGGTAACCTAAGCACTTTCATTAAGTACTTGAGTTGGAAAAATGCTTTAGAATTTCATGCGTGAAAAAATTCTGTTTTATTTTTATTATTTTTTTTATGTTATAATTCTCAAAACAAATTTTTTTTCTATTATTATTCTTATTATTATATGAAACTTGTGTGGTTTGATTAAATTTCTTACAAATAGCTTCTCACTTTATTTATTAGCAGTTTTGTTGCTTACAGTTAAACAAGTGAATTCGCTTGCTATGTAGTTGTTGAAATTTTCCGATTTTACAGAAATCAATTTATATTTTTTTGACATTCACTTAATTTGTATTTTCAAATAATTAATGCTAGCCCAGCTAGTTGCAGTTGCAGTTTACTTTTATTTTACTTTAAAAAATCTTTGTTTTTCACAATTTTTGAAAATTTCATGGATTTTAATATATTTTATAAATATACTAAGTTTGCTATTATATATTTTTGTTTATGTAGCTGTAATAAATTCACTGTTCTCAATTTATTATTTATATGCAGAAAATTTTTTTTGGTGTTCCAGTGATTTAAACTATATATTTAATTTTAAAAGCAGTTTTTTGTAATTAATTATTTCTTTTCTATTGTTATTTAATGTTTTTTTAATTGGTTTTAATTGAAAATATTATTTTTTTATTTGTTTTTCAATTAACTTTTATAAATTTTTTTGTGGTTTTTAACACTTAAGTTGTTATTTATGGGTTATAACTTATTAATATATTTTTATATTCAAATTCTTCCTTTACACTTCGCACATTTGTATATTTTTTACACACAATTCTGAATTATTTTGCACAATGTTGTTGTAATTTTTTGCTTATAGAATGGAAACTTTACTGACTTGGTGCTGACTGGGTTGTGCTGGAATGAAGTAAAAACAAAATATTTTATATTATAGCGTATTAAAAGTTACTTTTTTTATAAAAGTAGAAAACACAATAACAAATAAATTTTAATATATATAAGTTTTAAAAAAAATTTAAGGAAATATCCCTCCTTAAGTGTACATATGTACATATATATAAAAAATATAGTTTTGTTGTTTTATAAAGGCAAAAGTTAAAAAAGTAAATATATAATAAGCAATAAAAAAAATTTAAATAAAATTCACTAAAAAATATTTATATTAAATTAAATAAAAATGCCAATATGCGATTTCCTCTCCTTTAAAACAACATCGATTCCCTACTATTTTTCTTAGTATTCATAAATGCACCTGCGAAACTATAACGAACATTAGCTAATTGCCTCGAGCACAGTGCTGGGCGTGGGGGCGGCTGTGGAACGCCACGGGAAACGATCATGAACGGTATGTCGCCAGCTGACTTGTTCGCTGATTACATTTTAATTAAAAATCTTTGTTTTTCACTTAGCAATAGGAACAATAAATCACACTCCAAAAAGAAGAAGTGATTGTGGCAACAACAAAAATTAGTTCAAAATTCCAACTAATCAACCAAAACATTTGCCTTCATGATAAAAGAAATTAAAGTCGTCAACTGCGCTGTGTGCCAACGACGCGACGCCGTGAAATCAAAACTCTCCGCCTGTTTTCTCGCACACACTTAATTGCCTCAGGAGGGCGGTCGGGGCGTGTAGGTGCGAAGAAAACGAGAAGGTGGCACTGGCATACAGCCGCACACTTGAATTCAATCATTTGCTGCCTTTGCGACTACTTTTTTGTTTTTGCTCGCCAACCCTTTTCCATTTTCATTTGTATTAATATTACCTTTTAGTGCTTTAATATTACGCTTTTGTAGCTTTTTTTGCCACTTTTGCGGACACTCTTTTATGGCACTTCATTAAGAATTTAGGGTGACCTTTACCGTCTGCATGGCAACAATTATGCTCTTGATTTTTAGGTTATGATTTTTCATGTTTGCTATGCCGTTAGGCCGAAATTAACTTTTGGCTGTTGGGTTTTTGTTTACGAACGGCACGAGAAGGTCCATATATCGCAATTAAATTGTCTACAGAATTCATAGAAGCTATATGACTGAAAAAGAATCTGTCATTCAAAATTTAGGCCTTCACAGTTGCTCGCAACAAATCGTGGAGGAAGAACAATGTATGTTTCAACAATTTAGTGGCAGAACCTTGAATCTGGAAAAATTGAAGAAAATTCAAACATTTTAAGCCACTGTTGTTTATTTATGCATCCCCCATAAATGAGTGTTCCATTTCAAATTTCGAATTAAAGTAAAAGAACAATTAAGATATTTTTTTTTTTCATTTTGACCTACTTTTACAGATTTGACGATTCTTCCTATGTTGAGTGTAGGCCATTTTTAGGACTATTGCTGACTTCCATAACACATTTGTGTAGGTAAATTCTCTATTTAAATATTCGATACCTGTAGAGCTTAGGAAAATAATCTGTAGAAGTTCAAGCTTATTTGCCACTAAATAAATGAAACGAAAGGAGGTTAAAAACTTTATTGAGGAAAAATATTATGCAAGCTTACACAGATACATATGTATATATATACATGAATACGGATATATCAATTTATACAGGTATATAAAACTAGAACGACGAAAAGGCAAACTTTTATAGCAAAAACGCGGCAGAGTAATCAAAAATTTATGCTCACAGATATACGGACATAAGTGCATACGTATCCTTGGGTATAAAAGTGAGTACATGCGATAATACGTAATGAGTACAATGAAGTCACCGGTGGCGGCACGAGAGCAATATTTAACACAAACAAGATAGGCTTGGATATGACTCAATTCAAGTGAAAAAGTAGATTCTACGGTGTTATTTAATTAATTTGCAAAGGGATGCTATCGTTCAAAAAACTTTTGCATTTTTTAAAAATTATTTAAATATTTACTCAATAAAAAATGAAAAAAGTTTTACTTCTGTTGCTCCGAAGCCATAACACCCCTCACAAATACGAAAGATTCCTCACAAGAACTTTGATCAGTTTGTTTGGAAGCTATACTACTTACAATAGGGACTCGATCTCTACATTTCCTTTGGAGATTTCACTGTACCCTTGCCAAATCTGATATCCCGACAATAAAAAAGGTTTCCTTACAAGTTCTGGACTGCGATTTTTCAGTTCGTAAGATAAATATATGCTATAGTGGTCCGATCAGAACCATTTCTTCGGAGTTTGCACCAGTGCTTTACGCAATATATCATGTCAAATTTCTTGAAGATATTTAGTCAATTGAATAACTTTTTTTTGATAAAGAAAATCTGACGTTCCGACAAAAGAGCAGTTTCAGATCGTATACAAACAGACGGACGGACATGGCTAAATTGGCTTAGCTCATCCAACTGATAATTTATATAATTTCTATATAGGGTCTCTGACTTTTTCTTGTGGGTGTTACTAACTTCGTGGCTTAATATACCTTGTTCAGGGTTTAAATATTATAGGCACCTTTAAGTTTGAAAAAGTGTCCACTATGGTGTACGAGAAATTAGGATTATATTTTATAACAGTTTCTTCAAGTTTCAGTTAACGGTAGAGTATTTTTCGAATAAATAGTAGTTTTCAATATTGAAAGTAGAGCTTAGAAATGTTTCCTGTCATGAACGAAGAAAAAAAACTCTAATAAGCCTTTTCAAGCAAAAAAGTCATGAAATCTGCTTTTTTTGTGTTGGGTTGTCATTACTACTATTTTTGTAAGCGCCACTGTATGCATGCATATAATGCAATGTATAAGCCGCTAAGGTGAAACTTCCTGAGGAGCGGCTGCTTAAAAGGACATAAAAATTTGCTATATACACACACATATGTACACATGCATTTAGATAGTCAATAACAATCGAAATCGTAACCTTCAACCACGGCATCACGCACCAGCCTAACTGCCTACGAGGTCGCAGATATACAATACACACATATTTACAATTCTGCATACGTGTACATATGTATTTACATTGTTTATTTTTGCATTAACCTTAGCATGCGCCTTTTATAATTTTTTATCTCTGCTTATATTATATAAATCACTTTGTTTGATCAATAATCAAAAGAAACTTGCACCACATAATTCAGCTACCGGCTATTATAGTTATTACTTTTGTTATTTTTATTGTTCTTAGTCACAAATTATTAATATTTTTTATTGGCAACTTCAACCTCTAATTTGCGTGGCATGCAGCGCTTTGCTGACAGTTGCCAGCGCCACTTGCTCCATGCAAATAAACCTAACTTATAAATATACACATACATATACATACAAACGCACATAAAAACTGCCAAACAGTAACCGCCAGTAGCGTCAAGCACACTTTTTGTGATGTTATTACGATTGTTTTTTGTTTTTGTAATTGAATGTACGCGCGCAGCGTACACAGGCAAGCAAAATAAATCACTTGTTAACAAACGCTCGAACTGGTACAACCGCCCGCATGAGGCGACTTTTGTCAACTGAATTCCGAATTCATTCGAGTCGTGCGGCGACCGCGATGGAGATGGCCACACTTTGGAGCATATTCAGCGCCAAAACCCCTAAAACCAAAACTGAACAAAAACAAAACCGAAACGACAACAACACGAGCAAAAGTTGTACAAACGCCGTAGTAGCAATGTGTTGCCACGAGCGTCCGATGACGCATAATCGGCAGAATTGCTTTGCCCACAGTTGTTGTTCTTGTTTTTGTTGCTGTTGCGGTGGTGGTAGTTGTGGCGTTTAAGCTGGTTGTGGAGTTGGAGTGTTGGAGCGCGCTCGAGTCTGCCATGTGACACTAGTAGGCCGTTGACGTAGACAGCAGCAAAAATTTCCACCCGCTCATTGTTGCAAGAAATAGTGGTCGTTGCTGTTGTTGTGCGCTTCAAATTTTTGTTACGATTATAGCCAGTTGTTTGTGTGTGTGTGTGTTGTGTATTTGATTCTTTTCGAAATTTCTATGCAATTACGCTCTCTACCATTTCCAAAATACTCACTCTCTCTCTCTCGAAGGAAGTCTCTTCTCTTTTGAAAGCAAGTTTGTGTTGAACCACGTTTTGGCAAAATTTCGTCAGTGTTTATCCTTGCAGTTGAAAGAGATAGCATGCTTGCGCTCTGGGAGAGCGAGGCGATAAGTACGTGGGCTAGCAGGTAACTTATTGGCAGTAATGAATGTCGATATTTAAGCAATATTATGGGCACACATACATATATTTGTGTATATAAATATCTACATACAAACATATCAATATTTATAGTAACAATAACCTCAAAAAGTTACGTGCAACAACAAGCACATTGCAGCATCGCATTATATGGCCAAGAGGATTCACACACATGGCCATACACACATACACACAGATTGACACATACGAATGTTAACTGAGAACGTGACTTTTATCTGCCTTTAGCGTCTGCAGCGTGCTTGTAGTTTTGGCAGCAGAGTGACGCGCGATATGCGGCGGAAGTGCACATCAACAATGCGGCTGCCAATATTGGATAAACACCGAAATGGTCAAAAAGTAATAACAGCGTAATAGGCCTCACTCGTGAGTAGTGTCTGGCCGAATGCTTGATTGCATTGGGGGAATGTAAGGAGATGATTGTGCGTTTAATAGAAAACTGTAAACAAGACTGCAGCGAATTCTTTCTCTATTTGACTTTAATGTGTTTTGATGTATTAGTTTTATGTGTCAAATCTCACTTAACCGACTTTGTTGCTTTCAATTATATTTTCTCTTTAACATCTTTGCGTTGATTCGGCCTTAAAGCAAAATATACCGCCGGGTTTCGGCCATATTCGTCAAATATATAAATATTACCTATTCAAAAAAATTCAGATTTATTATTTCCAATCCAGTTACATATTTCCTGTTATTGATTTAAAAATCTCCTTTACTGAAGCACTGCGAACCTGATTGACGAAACTGTAAACATTGCTTCTTTGGACTTAGGGACCACTTTATAATAACTCTCGCATTCTGTCTGCCATAGTTTGCCATTAACTCCGCTGACAAAATGCTTGAAATGGCCACCATTCACTCCATCTCCTTTTGCGCTTATTCATCCTTTTTGTTGCCTTCTTGACATATGTATGCGTATGTGTAAAAGTACAGTGATGACAGAATTTTTATTTCATTTATTTATTTTCAGTTGTTACTTTATTTGTAATTTTAGCGGGTATTCGTTACCATATTCTTTTATTTTAGTTTTCTCTACTGCCATTTTCATTAAAAATATTTTTTTCTTTACAAACTTCACTTTTAGCATCAAAAATCCTTCTAAAAAGTTTAATCAAATTTTTAATTTAATTTGTTATAAATTCTGCTATGTAATTGAGACTAAATATTGTTTTAATATAACTTCTCACTGTATAAATTTTAAATTTTTATTTTTGTTTTTAACTTACTTCGTTTATTTTAATTTTATCTTTCATTTTATTCTATATCTTTTTTTTTTAATATATTTGTGCTTTAATTACGATTAATTCTAAATTTATATATTATTTTTTTATACTTTTCCTATTCCTTTCACCAAACACTAATTTGCCTACATTAATTTAATGACCCCTTATCCGTTCGTTATCTGAAGTTTGCCAAGTATATACATACATATCTACATACATACATTATACTCTACTTTCTTAGGCTTACTAATATGACAACTTTGCAAATTTCCTGCACTCCAATCCAACTCTTATCATTAATTATGTATTTATTTAGTTTGCATGTGACGTATTTACATATTTTTTTCTAAATAAACATTCCATTTCCTCCGATTTCTTATATTGTATTGGTCATTTTATCGTTGCCCCAATCGCCAAGTGGCGACTTTGTGAGTTGCTCTGCATTCCACATTGTTTATTGACTCAGAACTTTACCGTCTCGCCATTACATGCCGTTTACCTACCTTCTTTTTCTTTAACCGACTCTTGTCTCGGCGACATTCGTTTCAAAATTAGTTGTTTGTTTGCATTGAAGTCGAGATTATATGCTTGTATATGCACATATGTACGAGTGTGTACATATACTATGTACAAAGCTCATGTGTGAGCATAATGAATACATGTATGTGTGTATATGTCAGCATGCCCCATTACATTTGCGAACCCCTTTCGCATAGCTCGCTGAGGGACTAACATTTTGCTTTGTGTGCTTTGCTTTGCTTTTCGCTTTGATGGATATCAAGTTCTGGCGTTGTGTTTACTTGTTTTCACTACAGTCTTCGGTTTGTTTTTATGGGTTTTTCTTCTCCAGTCGTCTTTGTAATAGTTTTTGGTCTTCTGCTTTCGCTTCTCATTCGTTTTGTTGTTGTCTTTATCTTTTATTTCCTTGTAATTCTTAAATTGCTATTTTCTTTTACTCTGTTTTATTTATTACCAAGCTGCACTTTTTTATTGTTGTTTTGTTTTTTATATAGAATATGTTTGTATATATGGCATTATAAATCTTTAAGGCAAATGTTATCGTCGTTGCTTTTAAGTCGCCACGATGATCTTGAGCGTGCTTCTCTGAAAAATGATCCAGCCGTTTTATAATCGCGGTTACGGGTGGTTGTATGTTTGTATGTAGTTATGTATGCAAGTATATGGGTGTATGATTGGGTTTCTTCAAGACTTGTGGTTTTTCTAAAAGTACTCATACAAACGTACACATTTATTTACGATTACATAAATCTTAATACTGATATTGATATATTATATAGTTTTGTTTTCTGAGAAAGCTGGCGCGGAAGATGCCCTGGCTTTGTCAAAATAAAGGAATCTTAGGCTTTTTAATGTATCATTTCGTTTTCAAGACAAGCTCAATTTGGTCTGAAAAAACGGCATATTTACCAAAAACCAACTTTATAGAGTATAATTAGTATACTCATTGGTAAAAACACTATTCCCCAGCATTTCGAAACTTTATATTATCACATTTTATATCGGTTTTTGGAAATTAGTTTTCTGAGACGAAGAGTCTATACATTAATACCAACATGGTAATATTTTCATCATAAATTGGTATTAATCGCTGCTAACACCATGAGATAGATGTTAAAGAATGCAGATTTTTTACTTTATGCCAATCTTTAATGTATAAATCATTATACGGTCCATCCATTACTGGATGCTTAATAAAAAGCAGATTTTATAGTACCGTACTAACAGAGAAACACTCGGTTATCTTAAAAATCACTTACTTATAATATAAAGCAGCAACATGAAATGCGCAAGGGGAGGTTAGCAGAGTCCGTTGTTTTATGTTATTGACTTCGTTTCTTTGTTCGGTTAGAACTGTTATTAATTATAATTTGATTAAGCAGCCTTTAACTATATACTATACACACGTACATACATACATATGTATATCTAAAGTTATGTTTGTCACACCGATGTTAAAGACGTGAGGTTTTTCTATTTATATTATATTTATTAATATTTTATTAATATAATATCATAATTTTTCAATATTTTTTATGCAATATTAAACCGGTTTAACTTAAAAACAACTTTATATAACAAAAATAAATGTTTACGTATTTCATGTTCGCAAACCATAAAACTATTTTGTATATTTTCTATTTAAAAATTTTTCTGTATTAACTATCTTTTAAAAAATATTTTTCTTTTCGAAATTTTTTATTATTAGCGACATATACATATGTATGTATATTTAAACTTTATATTGTTGTTATTAATTTTACTTTGGTTTGTCCACCAAAATGTACTCCCTTATTACAAAAATGAAATGATTTTGTATTTTGTATTCCTTATATTTACTTAACCACAAAATTCTTTCGATATTGGACCACCGCCTTTATTTATTTTTTCTTCTTTATAATCATTGTGGCTTGGTTTTCTATTTTAAACTTTATCGCTTACTTCGCAGTTTTTAAATCACAAAAACAAAAACCATTTGCTTGTCTTGATTTATTTCCAAATTTTAGTTCAATGCGCTGTTTTCTTAAATTAGTTATTAATCATGTACAAAGTACCATATTTTTATCACATTCGTTAAATAATTTATTTACTGCTTCCATCGGTGTTTATCACATTTGACGAAAAAACTGATTGATAGTGACCAACGCAACGGCCGAAAACGCAATATCCCACTTCGATATCGCTAATCAGGCGTTATCAGCCGTCAAGTGTGTTTTTGTAGTGCCGTGTCTGTGGTCATCGGAACCGTTCGACCGTTGATTAAGTTGCGAAGATATTGCTCATACATACAGACATAAGCAGGTAAAGCTGGTCAAAATAACGAAATAGCACGTGACAAAAAGTTTCTAGTGTCGCATTTCACTCAAATTCCTGGTTTTTAAAGGAATTCACAACAAAAAAGATGATTTTCAATGTTTCAAATATAGCAAAACTCAATTTAAATTCGCAAAATCATAATATAAGCAGATTGTGTGAAATTGTTATTTAATTTACACACTGTTTCGCATGAAAGAAACACACACACATACACAATAACACTGAGTAACTTTTCGTACGTTTGCATGAACAAAATGTCGTTAATAAAATATTTCGACAATCAATTGCAGCAAAAATTAAGAGAAATTATAATTGTTGTTGTTAATGGGTTACATGCATTGATACTTCATTCTGTCACCATGCTTACGATGGGAGCACGCGAAATTTTGGTTTTCGTTTACTAATGTTTAACTTTTTGACACTTTACCACTTCCACATCCTTCACAACACTTGCTCGCACACACATACATACATAAATATGCGTGCAAATATATGTAAATATGTATTCATTTAGTTATCCGACCTTATTTTGCCACAACATTTATACCTTTTTGTTTTGCTTGTCTCGACCTTACGATGTCACTTCATCAAATTTCATTTACTGCTATTCAATATGACGTTTCAAAGCAAACACACACAACAAATAAACTATGCCGAACGGAAGCAACGTTTAAGCGAATTTCACACGCACTAACAACTTGTCGAAATAACGGTCACAATTGTACTGAGAAGAGTTGGACGCCAACAAATACGCCAAAGCAAAGCCGTTCGCCAGCACATGAAGCGAAGTCAGAATCAACGGCGAATAAGTCGAGTAAATTGCCACCAACAAATTGACCAGTTGACGGCAGCGAACAAGAAATGACGCTTTTTCAGCATGCTGTATAGGCAAACAAAAACAATTTCAGCAACAACAACGTGCTTAGATGCACGCTCAATATTATTTTCTTATTTAAGTGCGAGTATTTCTTATTGGTGGGAGCAAATAAGGTGGAGGTGCTCTCCACTTGCTTTGTTTGTGTGTTTCTCGAAAAATGCGCGTTTCCGCTCATGTAGCTGATATTCGCTGGAGAGCGCACGTTTTTTACTTGGGGAGCATGGGAGAGCAACTTCTGCGTTGCTTTTTGTTGTGTGAGCGGCTGTGAGCGCAGTGGGTGCTGCGTGGATGCCGCCTGCGCATTGTTTCAAATGTTTTTTTGCCGATTTAGCTTCAAAATGTCAATTTCTGCAAAAGCAAAAACAAAAACAAACAATTGCGCCGTCATAATAAGGACAAAAGCGCACAGTTCGAAACCAATATAAATCATTGCACAAAAAGAATGAGATTTTCAGTTCAATACAAAAACAAACACACACATACATGGATATTTGCGTACTTGAAGATAAACTTACACTCTACGCTTCGAAAAGATAAAATTCTTGCTCAAGTCGCGCTGAGAACACTTTGCTGTGGGCCAGTCAAGCGTAAACGAGAAGCGGCAAGTAATCAGAAAGCCGCCCAGACGTGTTTTGTTCACACACATTCAGCCACATTGGGTATGTTGTTTTATTTCTCGCCGACGAAGCGTCACCTACACATGTTTAAACACACACACTAAAACGTGGAGCCAGACTTTGGTGAAGTTCGTAGTAGTCCTCAATTCGCCTTGCTCTCCATTTCCACTGCTGCTTCAATTAAGAATGTGTGTATGCATGTGATTTCCCTCGAACCACTTCCGCTCTACTTCATGTCACCAAGAAGACCAGTCGCAGCTACTTACAACACCGACTAACGAACTCATTATGACTGTTGCACTGTGGGTTTGATTGCCAATCAAAATAATTAAATATTTTGGATGTTCAAAATAAACGATTTTAGGAATTTTATTAGATTGTTTGGTGTAATACTCGAAAGTAGTTACAGGTATACAGTTGCCACCTGTTTCATAAGGAGGTTTATCACTTTGGTTAAACAAAATTGAAAAATATTTGCAGGTTACCACATGTTCGAACAACTTCGTAGACAAACGAGCTGAAACAAATATGTTTGATGGTTATAGACACGTCTATATTCGTCTATGATATTTTTGAAAGGATTTTGACACAAACTTTTCTTTAGACTTCCTGGGGCTATCCGCCAATTATTTCTATAATCCATTTGAAGACTTTACATGCAAAGCGGTGACTTTTATATTCTGAGATTCATTCAAGTCGAATTCCGCGGACAGTCTTAACTACGTGTGAATACTTTTCTTTTTAAAAAGCACGAATAATCTCCAAATTATTCCACAGTATTTGAAACCGTCATGCCATTTTTTTTAAATTTGCTTGCCATTGTTCTTTTCATGTCGCTGCTATTGTCTACCTTTAACTTACAAATGTATAAACGCACAAATGTAGATTACATATTTGATCCTCAATTCAACGCGCTTCTGTATATTGTATTCTGTACATATATATGTGTTTCTTGTAATTTATATTTTTTTCTGTTGTTGTTTCGTTTTTAATGCACAGCCATGCGGCGTTTGGCGGCATCGGACACACAGTGGTTGCGAATGCTGAGAAACGAAACGAAAACGAAATAAACAAAACACACACAGCTTTAAATGAGAACCGTCTCACCGTCAGCTGTGAAGAGCAAAGTACCTTCGCTGAGATTGCTCCATAAAAACAAAATTTACCCCAAAATTCTCACGTACTAAATTGGAGTTTCAATGCTCCAATAACTTGGCTCTCAATCACAATTTTTGCTCTCTATCTTCTCCAACGAAATGTTGGATATTCTGCATTCTACTCACTTGTTTTACTTGCCTTCATTTAATGTAATATTGTGTGACTGAAAAAGCTGTAGCTAGCAACCACGAGAGAGCTCAGCCAGAGAAACTAAAAACATTCCCTGGCTCAGTCATAGTGGCAAGTGAGATAACCATTTACCATATGCTGGGCCTAAAACAATGGTCGTTTTCTTCTCGCAACTTGCCTCATATCTCCGATTTATTTGTAATTGCAAATGGCATTTAATGGAGAAACAGAGATGTTAAATATATGTGTAGGGTGTGTGAATTGTTTAAATTGAAGCATATAATTTAATTTAATTTTAATATTTAAATTATAAAAGCTTAAGGGTTCTCATCAGAATTGGGAATAAGTTTGTCATATTATTGGGGATAAACAAATATTCTGGCAAAGCAACAATATTTCTTTTCCCAATTTTATTTAAACTTCAAAACAGTTATACAAATTTTTTAAGGACTCCTCTTCAGTTTGAAGGCATCTACATTCACCAGAAAATTCAGAATTGGAAATTAAATTTAAAGAAAATCGACGGATTAGAACTTGAGAAACATCGAAAAAATAGCTTGGGGAAAACATGTTTAATATTTTAGATACGACCAAACCGACTAAGTTGCACAACATTAAAACCGCTGTAACTTTGAAAATAATTTGACTAATAAACAAACTCAAAATTTTGATTAGATAGATCCTAATGATGGCAACCAACAATTTATTCCTCCTTTATACACCTTATCTGACCGTGTACCTCATAAGATTTTGGCCCAAGCAATTAAAAGACCGGCCTCAAGAAGTGTTCCAATGTAAAGAAATCCCTAGTACCTAGAGCAATTGTCAACGCTCGCATTGGCTTGCTGATTCGATTTAGGACCCAAGAGAACTCAATTTAAAATTTTTTGGGATAAACGCCCTGGGAGAAATCCCCTTTAAGTTCAGTTTGAAAGCGTAATACTTTAAGAACAACGAAATTAACTTCGGGAACTACACAACACATTTTAAAAATTTCCTTAGAGAATTCAATTTTAAATAGGACTTAGCCGGAAACGCCTATAACTCCAAAAACCTGAAGTTTCAAACAGCCTGCCGTTCAGGTAAGGAAGCACCCACCGTACATATACAATACGTATATAACGCTCATTTATTTTCCTACTTAAGAATTTACTTCTTGTTCGATCACTTGGCGCCTCATTATTTTTTAAAGCCATTAAAAAACGCGATTGGTCATAAAGCACGAATCAGCAAAAAAGAATGCCAATTGGCAGCAGTCGACCATCTAACAAAAGTATCGATATTACAATAAATTGGTCGGCCCAAAAAATGCAAACAAATTCCAATCATTGCCTCGAACATATCTACAAGTATTACTGTGCAGTGCTTTTCACGAGGCAAGTACATAAATAACAAAGTCTGGTGGCAGAGGTGGGCCTAGCAGTTCGCTGCAGGCTGAGGCAGTTAAGGTGAAATCGTGCACTTTATTGCCAAATATGTATGGCAATTTGAGCGAATAGGCAAACCAGAAGGGGATTATTTAAGGAGCCGAAACATTTAAGAAGTTCACGTTGCAATGCCGCATGAATTATGAACGCAAAGTGGGTGGCAGCGCCGCACAATGTTGTGGGGGGCTCGTGAAATCAACGACTGTGTCACGAATTGCCCAACGCAATTGAGCCAATCGATGACTTCAATCGTACGAGTATCGTGACAAATGATTCGAAGTTTGTACTTGAAATGCTTACAGAGGCCGCGGTTTGTTGATGTTGTGATGGAAATTTTTCCTGAAAAGCTGGTTTGGCCGATCTGTTTACCTCATGCGTTTTAAGATTGATGGTAAGTGTGATAAACGGAAATTTTATATTGAAGTAGCCGACACATCTAATTTAGCACGAATATTTTATACTTAAAAAACTAGAAGTTGTGTTTTTTTTTAAATAAATTCCCTCATGAACTGGATAGAAAATTTCTTTTTCTTCCTCAAACTTCAAACAGAGTGGAAACTTTCAAAATAACTTTCGAAATTAGAACACTTCCGCACGGTTTTCTCAACTACTGTTATCGCTAAATGAAGAGACCGAGGTAATATCGACTACGCGCCTAACTGCTCAATTAATTTCCGAATGGACTTTCGATTTAAACGCACTTAAATTTATTAATAGCGGCAAAGCTCTCAAGACGGTGGCAATTATGAAATTAATGGTGGTCAGGGCAGCTGTACAGGTGCTGATCGCTAATGTCTAGTGCCCACCAAGGGAATAATTAAACTAAAAATGGTACAATGCAAAACTTCCTAATTGCTATGAAGCTGAAGTTATGTGTGTGATTTTGAAGCTCTCTCCCGGCCCACCCCTAAACCAAATGTGCACAATTAATCATGCAACACGCATCGGTTTCAGCTTATGGTGCGCCATAAAAAATTTATGAGCCTTGAATAGCATTTTTCATTTTGTAACTCTTTTCTGGTTTTGTTTCCCAATGTTTCTACCATTATTTTATGTGACTGTATCCCATTTTTCTTTTTTTTTTTTTGGTGCCTTATGTCAGCCCCAGCGTTGACAGCGCGAATTGGAGCGTTCACTTCCACTGCCACCTATCAACGAATATATGAACTATAGTATGTGTTCAGAGGAAGGCTCTTAGCTGTGCATAACAATTAGTCCAACCTCAACTGGACCATACCGGCACTACTCATATGCATAAGCTGGCTGGACCAAAACGCTGATTGGGTGGGCGACGAAGGCCGTAGCCGTATTGTGTTGCACGTCATAAAAATATCACTTACATATGTGCCATATGCCAGCGACAGCCAACAAGCGGCAACGAGTACCAACAACGACAGCTCCACCAACAATCAGGCAGGACATCAACCAACAATAACGTCGTCATGTTGCTGATGTCGCTGTTGTTGGTTACAGCTGTCTCTGAGTTGCTGCTGACCAGAACAGTGGGAAGCGCAACAATCAAGTCAACAGCAGCTATGTCAGTGTGCAACAACAACGTGAACGATAGTGACAGCGCCTGATTGCAGTTGCTCTTGCGATGTTGACGTTCAAGAAAGTGGAGAAACTCATGAATATCCTCGGTAGAAATATTTGCATAAAAAGAGGCTCAGCGTTGAGAAATTCGATCTATTATTTTAAATTTAATATCTCAAAGTTAATTAAAAAAACTCTAAAACTTAAGTATAGTTAAAACCTGCTCCGATTAACTGTACTCAATTGTGTAGGTATTGCTCGGATCTAGCGAGGTAACACACACTCTTCAACTGGCGGTTAAACGCCGACAAAACAGCAAGAATGACAACGCAAGAAAAATTACTTTAAATTGGCTTTAGACATCATTCCTTATTTGAAGAGCACGTTCAAGATTCGGAGAATCGTCAAACTCGTAATAATGGAACAAAAGTAACAGATCGGCATTAAAAAATGTAACTCTCCATAGCACAATCAATTACACAGATAAGCTAAAAAACATTCGTTGTTATCACTACCTCGCCAGTATGCATTAGTTTTGGACTAGTCACTTACTAGTTACCATATTGTGTTCTACTAATCAATTTGACCAACACAAGCTGTCTCTTGCAACACCGTTAAATGGAAGTGCTTGTTGATGCTTTTGATTTTTTAATAGTTCAACAAATTGGTTTTAATTGATCACCTTTCCGTTTCAGTATAAACATTTTCTTAAATCCAACTTCCTGTCTATGGCTTATGCATCCTTTATTTAAAGAGTTTATATGTTGCAACACACTCAACTTATAAAAATACAAAATTGCCACTGACACTGACCTGTCAACGGCATGACATTGTTGCATTCAACAGCAATAACAAATAACAACAACAAATGTAGACGGCAGCAATGTTCGGAAGCGATGACAGTTCAATATGCAAATCTCATAAATCATGCAACACCTGTCGGGCCATGGGCCAAGCGGGGCAAGCATAGAAAATGTAAAGTCGAGGAAAGAGAAATAAGGAATAAGGTGAGGAGAAGTGGCTCAAAACCATGCAATATGTATGCTGCCGTTTGAGCTAAAGAACGCAGAATTCTCCACCTGCAGCTTAAAAGGAGGCAATTTCGCAAAATTAGTATGCAAGAACATTTTTTTGGGATAGTGCTAGTGGAAAATAGATGAGTTTTTCGTAAATTTTAAGAGCTTAGAAAACAATCAAAAATCTCTGCAGTCTACCTGTAATCGCCTCACTTCGCCATTTTTACCAAGCAACCGCACACCCGCAGTCGTCGAGCAAAAGAGCAAGCCAGCAATGCAGTATACTAGTGTGGCTGGAACTTGCAACGTGCGACTTGGACTCAATGACAACAAGTAAAACGTAAAATGCGCAATCTACATTTGTGCCACACACACAGCGGCATTTAACATACATGCGCCTGCACATGCAAATTTGTGTGTGATGTACGATGCGTTTTGTTGCACGTGCATGTTGCTGCAACTGTTCATGCGGTCTCATATTTTTCCAGCCTTACAACAACTTTGTAGCGGAGGAATGCGCATATGTATGTGCGGATGGGTGATGCTGCAACATAATGCGGCAACAAGCATTGTAAAATGGACAGTCTAATGGTGCTGAACCAAAAACCCAACCAAAAAGAAACCCTAACAGCTGAGTGGGCGCCTGATTGCCTGCCGCCAAATGAAGTGGAAAGTGTGGCATGAGTTACTGGGTAGCCGAGTAAAGGGAAAATGAATGCCTATTTGCGACCGCAAATTAAAATATGACCATGCAACTGAACAGTAAACAGCAAGAGATATTGCAACATAAATTTTTCGTGTATTTATGTGTTGCAATTTAAGTGCTTAGTAGCTGTGGTTTTGTTAAAAATGTCTCTTATTAAATAGTATTACCATTTTTAGTGAATTAATTATGAATGAAATTATAAATAGTTAGGTTATGTTGAGTATTTTAGGTTATATCCCTTCTGGATGGCAGTACCAAGGCTATGGACCTTGGATTTTGGTGCTACGTATGTGCTATATAGGAGGTATAGGAAGTGCATCCATTTCGACCGAAACCAGTAATGAGAGGTGTGAGTGCGCTAGATCACAGAGCTTAAAGCTTTAAGAATCATCTTGTCTCAATAACCGCGAATATTCTCTAAGATACTGTTTGAACTGGAAATTCGAATATCCATTTAAAAGATGCATGGATGGATTAATGGCTACCGGGTAGACATGTAATTTGGTGTTGATTTATACATTGACTATGCTGTCAATATATTAAACTATAGGAAGGCTTTGATAACTTGATCCGCAATTATTAAAGAAAGAGAAATATTTCGATCATTAGTGCTTTCATTAACCGATATTGTCTCGGGTGCTTGCAGACAAAGATTTTTTAGACAAAAAATTGCCCCTTCGCTCACTTCCTTGAATACATATAATTTTTCAGAAGCCCGCCGAAAGTATACATACCAATATTCTATTGTCCGTCCATAAATAGATGTTCTAAAAAAATGGCGCTTTTAGCTTCAACTAAAAAAATAAACAAAAACATTATGACATCAGCCACAAATATGTCTCCTTTGTGGTTTAGTCCATACAATATAACATATGTACAGGCGCTGCTGCTGGTGTCGGCTTTTGTGTATCGCTTGCGGCTAACCAATATTATGAGCACGTTCTCACCTTATACCCACATCGTCATAGTAGAACAGCTGAGCAGCTGAGCAGCTGACCACCGGCTAGGACATCGCACAAATAACTTAAGTTTTTTGTTAGCTTTTGTAGCAATAAAGCAAGCCTGTGGTTTACTATGACACTTTTTTCCTCTATTCCGAATGCCCACACTCAAATTGTCCGCTGCAGGCTCATTTTTATGATTTATATATGCGTAGAGTGTCGCTGATCGCATCATCTGGTTTGAGGCATTCTTGCTTTTAGCGCAATTAAGCGCCTTTTCGTGTGTGTGGAAAAACATGCATACATTTAGGAGCTTTTATTAAAAAGAAAGTACAACGACAATCCTACAGCATTTAAACTGTAGCATTTATATCCTTTAAGGATTAAGATTGTAAACAGCAACACTTAACTAGGATAAGGGAAGGAAGGGAGCAAGTAAATCTATATATTTCAACTACCAAGATTAAGCAGATGAGCACAAACTTGAGGTTAGGTTTGAGTTGGCGTAACGCGTGATTCGTTTCCAACCTTCAATATCAGAAAATGAGGTCTTAACAAGCTTCTTTCTCTTCAAAATCCAAGAATTTTGGTGGTCGAGGAAAGAGAGATTTTCACGAGATTTTAAAAACATAAAAAAATCTAGAAAGTAAAATGAATTGGATCTGAGCTACTACAACTCGTTCTTGAATTATTTGTTGAATTTGATAAACGTATACGGTAGGAAGACTTTAGTAAAAAACGATATTTTCAGCTTCGAGAAATCTGAATTCTATTGAAGTAAGGCGAAAAAGTTGAAAGAAGAACTAAAACAATTATTTTACCTCTAAAAGAACACGTTGGATTTAAGACAAAATAATTGGGATACCAAGTTTGCGAACAACCGGAGGGCTATCTCACAGATCACACTAAAGATTTGTTTTCTTCTACATAATCATTTTAGTCGATCACCTTGTGCCACATATAAATGTACAGGGTTTGTTCGGAAAGTAATAGGACTGATTTTCCTCCGCCGCGACTGTACTTCGGAGCGTGAATGCACCGACTGGAGTGCCAGGAAGAGGTCGCTAATGAAGACCGAAAGAATGCGCAAATCAAAAGTGAAAACGATGCTCATTGTTTTTCGTGACATCAAAGGCATCGTCCGCCATGAATATGTTCCTCCTTGATAAACCGTCAACACCAAGTTTTACGTGGAAGTACCGAAGAGACTCAAACGAAGGATCAAGCGGATCCGACAAGACATCGCTTCGATTGAAAGCCATGACATCGTCCCGGCTCACACCGCCTTTTACTTGTGAACAGCTACCTAACCAAGGCCGGCATTCCAGTGCTTCCGCGGCAGCCCTACAGCCCAGATATGGCCCCCCGAACATTTTTTGTTTCCTTGCCTAAAAAGAACAATGAAAGGCAAGCATTTTGAGACGACAGAGGGGCAATGCTGCATCGACGCAGAAGGAGCCTGTTTTGAGAGTTTCTAAAGAATTGTAACGATTGGTTCAATAAATATTTTTAAATCGACTGAGTTCTATTACTTTCTGGAAAAAACTTTTATGTATATACTTACATATGACTATATTACTTCGGTATCAAATCGAATGCAGAACTGGACACATTTCGTCTGTGGCTTGTTGCCTAAGTAATCCTGTTTTTGATGGCAAATTAATTTGTTACTCATTCGTCACTTTTCCATTTCGTTAATTCGCACAAGTGTTTCTAACTGCAAGCATACATCTGTACATATTTCGCTAAGTTGTTTGACATTTTTTTAGCTGTTGTTGCGATTTGTTCAGAGCTTGCTTTTTTAATTCACCACAAACAAGCGTTAATCGTGCGTGTAAACAACAGAGTTTGGAACACACAAACCATTCATATTTACAGGCGTCTCACTTATAGCAGGCCACGACTGGCTTGCCAGAGTTAAATGTCAAATGCCAACCAAACACACTGAAGCGACATACTTCGGTTATGATTTATATGAAACTACAACAATACCAAAGGTATATATGGGATCGTAAATGTGACATCAACAGATTGAAGCTTTTTACAGTTATTTATAATAAATTACAGTATTGTGCATTTGACACGCCCATTTCCACACAGGCTGCTGGTTTTCACTCACTCGCTTTATGGCGTGATTTCAATATGTGGCCGCAGTTAACGTACTGTGTATGAGCACATACTGTCCTAATCAAGTTGAGTGCTTCGCTCTGCTCTTGATAATGTGAATAATGAGCTGAAAAGTGCCGAAAAATTGCGCAATTTAAATGTAGAAGAAGACGCCGACGAAATGTTACATTTCACCGATAAAATATTGTAAATGTGGGTTGCAAAATGTAAAAGTTTTTGTTTAAGCATTGCAAGGAAATGTTTGGTAATGAATGGTGAGTAAAGTACCATGAGGTTAGTGATGAAATTGTGAAGATGCTGAAAATATTGGAAGCCTATTTCGATTTGCACAAATCAAATATTAAAATAAAATCCATAATTCTTAGCACCAGCCCATTGAATTGAGATTTTTTCCCTCCTTTGAAGAAAGCCTTCATTGAAGAAAACCTTCATTGAAGAACTGCTATCATCTTTCCTATAATTCGAACACCCACATGTGATTTACAAAAAACAAATGCGTTCATAACGTTTCACTGTTTGGTGTTGACTTTAGGCTGAAGGTACAATTGGCCAATACTTTTTCAAAACTGATGCTGACCAAGCAGTGTCTGCTACTGGTTTCCATATCCCGACATGATAGTTCTTTTTATCGAAATCGATGATGGTCATGCACCTATAGAAATACTTCATTTACTGCATGAGACATTTTCAGATCGTGTACTCTCTCGTTTTGGTGATCAGAATTGGCCTTCGGAACGTCTAATTTCCCTTTATCCACAGTTCTAATTTGAAATCCTTTAAACAAAATCTACTTTTATATAAGTATGTATGTAAATTCCATTGACAAAAGGTGGGGTCTCTAACCGAAAGTGGTCCTCCGACTCTACGATTCCATAGTCAAGGCCATTACGTTCTATGGAGTCTTTATATAGTGGAACGCTCTAGAAAAGACCATACTTCCAAAGGAACTCGAGAGGTGCAACGTGCACTCCAACCATGGCACTTAACGCCATCTTGCACATAGTGCCCGTAGACCTCGTCCGAGGGTGTATGGCTGCGAACAGACTCAATGAATCTGGGTTTCTAAAAGAACACATGTCTGAGCACTCGGAAATCCTTACAAACTTTGACTTCATACCAGATCACTAGGATTATGGAGTTGCCAAACCGAACTCTGGCGGCTCCTTCTCTGCCCATATTGTGGCTAGGAAGGTGTATGTGGTAAGGTGCCGTTGGCGGAGAGGGGCTGTGAGCTAATGCTTGGGGGGAAGGTTGGTGGAGTGGTTTACTGTCAGAAGCTCTCTATCAACTCCAGCCTCAGAATTCCTGACTATTGCAGTGTTTTCCAAGCCAATATTGCAGCCATCAAGGTAGCAGTAAATTTACTGCTTCGAGGTGCAACCTTCTTCAGAGAAGCGACCATTCAGATAGCAGAGCGGTGATACTAACCTTGAACTCATTTACAGTGTGTTCAGAGTTGGTCAAGGACTGCCTAACCTCGTCATCTATAGCATCCAGTTTCTTTGTCATAAGACTGGTATGGGTGCCAGGCCACAGCGGAATCGCAGGAAATTGTAAAGCTGATGAGCTAATAAGAAATAGCACCCTAGAACCGCTACCAGTAGAATGGAAGCGGGTCGATGCTACCGTATCCTCTTGTGTTCTACTACCAGATAACTGGACTTTGCAGGAGTTTGACCAGCGCTGGGTCACCATCGATACATGCGATGTCGCAAAAGCCTTTTGACCCAAAATCGATCGCAGGAGATCTAGTGATCTCTTTGCCTTCAGTAATGCTAACCACTCCCTAGTTGCGTTGCTTTTAACAGGCCATTGCCCTATTGGCGTCCATGCTGTAAGGCTGGGAATCTTTCCAGACGCCATCTGCAGAAGCTGTATGGAAGAAGATGAGATGAAAACAACTCAACACTTCCTTTTTGCCTACCCTTCTTTGGGAGGTTAAGCCTTAAACACTTGAAAGAGCATACCTTCAGACATCCCACAGAACTGGCGGGAATGGAAATTACACGCCTGTTCAAATTTGTATTGGATAATTTATAAATTGAAACACAGGAGTTCTCCTTTTCTATGGCTTCACAAAGAACTATTTTGCATCTCTCTAGATCATCTAAACCCAGACCATCTAACCTAACCTAACTTATATGTAAACTACATTCAATCGTTTTGCAGAAACATAAAGTTTCAAGCAAAATAATACAGCGCTCTTTATAAATTTTTAATTTCTCTACAACTTAGCCACACTTGATTTTCACAACAATTTTCTTTATTCAATTTTATCAACTGAAGCTGTCAGTCTGTCTTTCACATGGCTCTGGTGACACTTTAATTTAGAGAAAAAAGGAAGGACACATCAACTAGAAAGCAAGTATATGTATGTGAGTGCACATAAATTAGTACAAAGCACTACAAACTATGTAGTTAATGCTACTTTGGTCTCCTTTTGCCGCAGCAGACTCTTTTCATTCGTTTTGTGGGTGTCATTTGCAGCATAACCTCTTTCACCCGCAAATAACAGCACACTCGGTACACAAGTAATGTTGGTTAACAAAAGTATAGTTTTGTAAAAGCATATTTTTAGGCGTTGTAGCTTTAAAAATGAAACATAGAAAAAAATAAAAATTCAACAAAAGTGCGCTTTAAAAATTATAAATGCACCCAGCCTATTCAGTGGCTTGTTTCTCATTTTTCCATGCACAAAATAGTATATAAATGTACCATATACACACATACACACCCGTTTCTTTGCTACTTATTTGCGAGCAATGCAAAAATATCGCCCTGAGCCAAAACATTCGTTTCACTACTTGGCGTGTATTTTTTAATGCAACCTGCAATGACACTATTTTCTATTCGTTGCCGTTATTTAGTAGCTTAACGTTGCTGTTGTTGTTGTTGCTGGGCCACTATAATGTTACTGCTGCTGCTGCTGCTGCTGGCAATGGTAGGCCATTTTTTGCAATTGCTGCAACATGCAGCCCATCAAGTCGCTACCAAACGGCAAGCAGCTAGCTAGACGATGGCACAATAACAACAAACATCCACATAAATATTGCTTCCAACTGCTTACGTAGGGGCCGCTTTCGCTCAATGTATGTGTGTATTTGTATGTTGGTTTAATGGGGGAATGGCGGTGCCAACGGCAGAAGACTTCCCACCATTGCACCAACACATTCTCTAACTGTGATGATTTCCGTTACCGCGCTCATTCGCAGGCGAGCTATTATGCCATGGTGGCCTCATTAGTTGATGTGACGCGCAAGCATTGCAAAGATTTTATTTTCTATTAATTTTCGTCCTTTCGAGCATTCGCTTGAACCGAAAAAAAATGCCAAATAAAATTGAAAAGTCACAAAAGTATGAAATTGGTGACAAAATACTCGTATGATTAGCGTTTATTTAAAAGCTATTACCTTGCGAGCAGGTGGCAAGTATGTTAAGGTGAAATTTAGACCTAGGGAAGTGAACATAAGAGGAGAGCTCAAATGAAAACACCAAAAGAACTTCGAACAAGAGCTGCCAGCTTTGCTGCCGATCAAAGCCACCTAAATTTTCAGTATTTCCAACTTCAAAAGATTATTTTTTAGCTTCATCATTTTCTTAGGATATCAATAAACAAGTAAAAGCAAGATGTGAGATTATAGGGAATTTAAGGAACTTTTTATCTTATTGTTATAGGTTTGTCTATTACGTCAACAATAGAATGGCACCAAGACAAAGTTTATAAAACCTTTGGACTACAGCTTTATCAAGATTGTCTGCTCCATCCACCAACCACCTTCAGTTCTCTCAAGCATGCCCCTTGCTGATCACTGTATTTTCTGTTCTAGCCAAGTTCCCAGATTCGGCTCTTGCAGGTAACTCTATATTATTTCATTCTTCCTAATTGTATTTACATAAGTATTTGCAGTGTAAATGTAAGTGGCAGTCCAATCTCCTGAATTCTTATAGATGTTGCAATCGAAGCCTCAGAATAAGATTTCCACTATTATATAGTACACTTAACTACAGTATACTTAGAATTACTGGAAATAATGAAATGGATTTTGTTTAAGGGTATAGCTAACCTAAATTTAAAGTTCACAAGCCTTCCTGAAACACTTAAACAATCTTATATAGACCCCATAGCTCGTTCTACGGAAATTCAAATACGAAAATTGGCTGATATGACAAGTCATAAATTTTCGATTATGCGAAAATGATGAACTTGCCAAATGGCGTTACTGCGCTTAAACATGGTTGATTAAAGACAACAACAATAATGTTTACTTTCACTTTTGTTATTGTAGCAGTGTTTTGCCTTTTACATGCGAATTGTTTCTAAATGGTGAAATTATTAAATCGTGCGGAAATGCGAAGATAAGAAGAAAGCGCAAACAGAAAAACGGCAAACATTTGCACACTCTGGCTTTCCCAGTAGAATGAAATTTTTTTTTAGATTAAGATAATACCTTTCACTTTTGAATAGGCGGAGAAGAAATTTGATTTAAGTGAATTTGTGTAAGTTAAAATTTAAGTTTTGAATTAAATGCTGAGACTCCATAAAACTAAATATGAAACCTGGATATTGGTATACATATGTATACTACAGACATTCGGAAAATTTTAAAATAATTTGCCGAAATTTCTAGACAAAATTTTAGTGTATAGTAGATATCGTTTTATATTTCGCTATCTGGCAACCCAAGTGCTGCAATCTGGTAACCCACAACTTTATAGTAAAGTTTTTAATTTATACACATTCTGAACGTTTTGACTTAAGGGTGTGTTGTTTACAGTAACTTAAAATATTCATCTCGGTATCAGTTCGTGTAGCACAACAATGCTTTGCTCGCTTTCGTTCTGGAAATATCAATGTGAAAAATGCATCTCGCTAAGAAACTTAACATTCATTGTCAAACGATTTTGAATAATTTAAAAATGGCTGGCTACAAACAGAAGCTCTGTGTTTGGGTACCACACGAAGTGTCTGTGAAAAATTTAATGGACCGAATTAACATCTGTGATTCTTTGCTGAAACGAAATGAAATCGAACCATTTCTGAAGCGAATGGCAACAGGAGACGAAAAGTGGATCAAATACGACAATAATGTGCGAAAAAGATCATGATCCAAGCGTGGCGAAGCTCAACAAATGGTCGCAAAGACAGGATTGACGCCTCGAATGGTTATGCTGAGTGTTTGGTGAGATTGAGTAGGAATCATCCATCTTGAGCTGCTCCAGCCTGGTCGAACAATTGATTATACATTTTACTGTTAACAACTGATGAGATTGAAAGAAGGAATCGAAAAAAACGGCCAGAACTGATCAACAGAAAGGACTTCGTCTTCCATCAGAACGACGCTGACCCACACACTTCTTTGATGACTCCGCAAAAACTGGGAGAGTTTGGTTAGGATTGACCTTGAGCCATCGGACTACCATTTATTTCGGTCACTGCAAAACTCTCTTAATGGAGTAAAGTTGGCTTCAAGAGAAGTCTGTGAAAACTATTTGTCGCTGTTTTTCGCCGAGAAACCAGAAAAGTTTTACACTGATGGAATAATGTCTCTAGCGGAAAAATGGTAATATAAAAAAATAAGTTGAAGTTTGTTTCGAAATACGAAAAGACTTTTTCGACTACCCCTATATTATTGCATTCGACGTAAGTATATTAACTCATCAAGAGTGTATAGATCTTAATTTAATTTTTGGTGATGAAGCTCCATCAAGGACCAGTGTTTATCGATATATGGCGATGAATTGAAGTCCTAGACCACTTAAAGTGAATTTCGTGAAGTTCGTCCAAAATCGTTGTTGTTTCGGAAACTATTGATGCGCAAACTGATATTGCAAGATCGTCATGTGACCTAGCGGGAAACTAAGACAACTGTAGGTTTTTTTCGTCACCCGAAGAGACGGTTGATGCGTTCAGAACGCATGTTTTGGAGATACCTCAATCAGAGTGGCATAAGTACTTCGACAAATTATTCAAAAACAAGCAGAAGTGTATAGATCTTAAAAGACAAGCTTTTGATTAATATTTATGTACAGAAAAAAAATCTATTATAATAAAATGAAAAAAAAAATACATAACTCAGTTATCATTTGTTGAAAGATTAAAGTTTCATAAAATATAAGAACATTATATTATAAAAAGTTAAAACAAATTAGAGATACTTTGAGTTCATAAAAATTTAAAAGTTTTCATTATTGTCTATAAGTTTCTTATGACTATTTTTAAATAAGTTTTCGGGCGCAGCTGGGCACGTACCTGAAAGCATTTTTCTAATTTCGGAACACAAATATCTGCAAATGAATGTCATACGAGCACATTTTCATCTAAAAAAGCAAATTACCACAAGTTACGTAAGCACAAATGAAATTTGAAACATTTTGCGCGCATAATTTCGTTTCATTTTATGTGAGTTTAATGCGAGTTGAAATTAAAAACAATAACAGGACTTAATCTAACTACATACATGTGTATGTATGTATGTATTTAGACAGCAGAGCAGCGGTGCCGACTACGCAATCATTTAGACTTGATAGATAAGAGGGCGACTGCGTTTGAAGTCAGGGTGGTTTGTTGACAATTGCGGAACGACAGCGATTTGTACAATCAACACGCACACACACGCATATAAATATGTGCTTGCAACAAAAAATTGCTACGCTGACACTGTAAAATATACGTACGCATTATTTTTTCCAACAGGTCCTTGCGTGGAACTCTGATATACTGGCGGCACATGCAAGCTCACATAAATATATCACACTTAAATACAGTGGCGCAAATAAATTGCAACGGTTTAACACATTTTAACTCACTCAACGGGGCAGCACATATGCCAACTTCATTTCGCCTCCACCAACTCATTACCCCCGTATTCCATTATGCCAGTCTATTCGGCTGAAGCGAAGTTCGAGTTGGTAGTAAAGTACTGTTACCCGTCAGCGAGTAATTTTCATTAAACAACAGCAACACCAACCTGCCGACCAACTTAATGCGCACACAAGCCATCGAAGGAGTTATCCTGCCACCCACTCGTATGTTGCATGTGGCAAATAAACAACATGTTTCCACATGTCCACATACCTACTTGGCGCATAAATATCGACTAACTTATGTATGCATTTTCGTTCGTTAAGCGGCGGTTGCAGTGGCTTACTCGCGCAATACTCATTTGCTCTTAATGAGTTGGCTGGCAGCTTTAGTGTCGATAATTTCTCCTTTTTTTTTGGAAATTTAATTTCGGCGTAAATTTGTTGCCTTTTTAATAAAGTCACAGCGTGACATTGGCGTGAGGCAAATACGAGTGCGCGATTCGGGTTTGATGGAAATATTGCTTTCATGTTTTATTATCTTTTTTGGTTAGTTATTTTAAGATTATCAGATTTGGAAAGAAAGTAGAAGTCAAAGAGGAGGAGGAGGACTTAAAACATTTTAATTTCTCAATTAATCAATCTTTCTGGATTCTGCTGACGAGCTGTCTTAGGAAGTCGGAAACCGTGTAAAAAAATTTATTAGCAAGTCTTCCAGTCGTGGTGTAACTTTATCCTTACCTAACCATAATTGAAGCTAATTCGAAGCTCTACATAAAACCAAATTATTTTTAAGTATTCAGCTTATTCCAAATGATTAAGTAAGAGAATTTAGCGAATCATTTAATCAAAAATGTTCGTGCCAAATTTCTTAAGATATTTAGCCAAAATATCTCATAGCTCTAAGTTGAGCGGTTGAGAGTTGTAAAAATGTGTCTTCCACTTGCTGTACTAAGACCGCACGGCAGTTCTTTCGACCGAAAGCAAAAACCTTAAATCCGACTTTCCTGAATCTATAATACGAAGTGCATTTTTTATAACTTAAAGGGGCATAAAAATATCTTTTTCTTGCTTTTGATCGGTCAGTTCATATGGCAACTATATGCTACAGTGGTCCAATCTGAATGATTTCTTCGGAATTTGTAGCGATATAGGGAGTAATAATCTATGCTAACTTTTTCCTCAAAAAAAGGTTCAACTGCTTCTTAGTGAAACAAGCACGGAAAGGACCTTCCGAGCCGTTCGATACCAAACGAGGCTCAGACAAACGACTCTTCGTGCTACTTTAATCTACTTTGGAGAAATAATCGAGTGCAAACTCTATCGAGAAGGTTCATCTTCTATGAATCAAGCCGGGACAAACTAGTCAGTTCTAAAAACGACGCAGTACTGCACAAGCAGACAGAGGGACGGACCACAGTTATGACAAAATCGACTCAGCTGGTCACGCTAACCATTTATGTCTAATTAATGGCCTCTTTGACGTTTCCATCGTGACAAACTTCAGGCTACGTTCCGGGTACAAAAAGATAGGATATTTAGAGGATCTTAGATTTTGGTACTCCAACCTTATATATCGCTGAACTGGAGTAACAATTATGAACTATGGATTTTTACAGACGGTGCATTAAAAAATTCGGGGCCTAACTATAGGCTTTATCGCACCGACAGAATCTCCAGCACTTAGCTAAAGTAAAAAAGTACCTTTGAAGACTTGGCACATTCTTAACAATTGCGGAACAAATTAGCATAATCCACGAGATATAAGTCAGTCACATACAGAAAACAAAAGATGAAATCAAAAGACACCACATAACTGCTTTCAACACCCTAAAGTACAGAAAAGACATGACTTTCTCTTGCTGACACTGAATTCAATAGCGCCATGGGCAAAAATTAAAAGATCACACACAATTACCGCACCAGTAGTTAAGAGCAACAACAACAACACTACAAAGGATATGCTTGAGCTATAAAAATGTGAATAGAAATAAATTCTATTGTCAATGCCACACTTTTGTTGCACGCGCGCTAAACTGACTTCCCTTAAATAGTTTACCGTTAACAATGCCAATGCGTGTGTGCTTAGGGCTTTGCAACAAATTTTCGGCAATAAAGAAAAGGCTAACTGTAACTATACAACCGATATGTGGCAGGTAAGGGGTGCAGTATGTCGTGTGATAATAAATGTTGCTTGCGGTTAAGGGTTAATAACTACAAAAGATGCGCCACAAAATGTGGCAAACAACAATGAAGCGTGTATGGACGAAAAAAAGCTGTAAAAGGATAGTAAAAGTGGGAGTAATAAATAAAGAACAGTAAAAGGAGGATGTCACAAACAGTCTGTCCGAAGACACGGCAATCCGAGTCAAGTAGAACAGTTGGGCAATTGTGTGGGGAGTTTACTATTAGAGAGGGCCTTTAAATGCCCTTAATATACCCATAGAAATGGCAATTGACACGGCATTAATATCTTTAAAGGTTTCTCCACTTGTCGGTACACACACTATCAAGCACTTACTACTTTGCTGCCTTGAAACTCATTTGAGCTCTTCCTTGACTATTTTTCTTTTCTCTCTCAGCTGTCATTTATAAGCTTTTGAGCGCATTACGACTAAATATGTGTACAAAAATGGTAATAGCGTAATGCTAATGAAAAACTTTGTCACCTCAGATAGTCTATTCTAGTATATATAGTTCTATACACGCACATGCACCCATACATACATATATGGTGTCTGTGGCAAGTGCATGCTTATCTCGGTGAATGGTCTGGGCTTGCTGCGTCCTTGGAGTATGATTCAGCGCACATGTGTAGCCACTTATTAGCTTGTTTGCGTTTATATGCTTGCATTTCGAAAATCTCTACTCAGTACATACATACATATACTACAAGTATGTGTATATGTGTGTGGTAAATGCATGTTTATGTCCTCTTGGCTGCTTGTAGCATATTTATGTGGCTTACGAGTCCAACGCAGACAGGCGTGAATTTGTCAACGAAACAGCAACAGCATCAGCACATGAGCAACAACAACAGTACAACATATGAACGTGTCCATAGGTGTGTTGTAAGTAAAATTTGACTAATACACTTCCTGCTCCCAGTGCAACAATGCACTTACACAACAGTTTAAGGAAAATTTAATTCAATTAATGTACCCTGAAACACACATAGTACATAAACATATATATTGGTAAATGCTCGTACACAGTTTACGCCCATATTGACAGACGGAAGTGGAATGGACTTCTAACCTCAAATTAATTAATTTTACGAAAATAGCAATTTAATTCTTACCAACATGTTTAAGACATTTTATAGAAAACTGAAATGCAATGTAAGAAATGTTTAAGTTATAAAAAATAAGGAATGCCTAAATTGGTTCACGCCCACGTGAGAATTGAGCCCCGGCCCTATAAAGCCCTCTTGTATCATCGTAGGAGTAAAATTTAACGTCTCGAACGCATTTAGTTAAAGATTTATACACCTTAGTAGTTTTAACAAAACATATTTAATTAAGAGGGGAGTCTACTTTAGAGGCTTCAAAAAATAGATTTTTTTGAGGATTTTTTTGGGAGGGAAAGAAATAATTGATTAAAGCGAAATTTCTAGGGTTTATAGTTATACATTTAAACATCATTCACAAATTTTTTGGATACGAAATCCTAGATTTTCTGATTTTGGGAAGCAATTGCCCGATGCATCTCGCATGTTCATTTGTCGGACGGCGGGCAGAATGAGGTCTCAATTTCTATCGGAAATAAAAAATTCAAAGAGATTAATATTTTTTAATAATTTATCTTCTAGTTAAACTTAAAAAAATCCAAAAACGTGTAAAATTTTACAAATTTTTTTAAAATTGAAAAAAGTGCTTTTTGACCAAAAAAAAATCTTACTTTATGTTGTTTAAAACTATGTTCAAACTAGACTTTTCTTAGTTTTTTAGTTTAAGTTGAAGATAATTTAATGCGAAAGATAATAAACTCTGTCCCAATTTCATACGACGTTTGGAAATTGCGCGAGAAATTGCGCGTCAAAGTTTTTGCTTTCTGCCCAAGCGCTAATATATCTGCTAGATGCTCGATTACTATTTCCCTTCTATCTTCGAAAATATTTCAAATTCCCATCTATAACCTTGGGGACATATTCTTAGATTATTTTTAAAGAGCTTAAAGCAAAAACAAAAATATTAGATTTTTGAAGCTTCTAAAGCAGGCTCCCCCCTTAATGGAGTATTGTGGGCGTAGCAGTAGTCCGGTTGCGCCCATCTACGATCGTTTAGAACAGTTTACCAATTTCATTAAGATATTTTAATTTTTACTGAAGTTATCGTTTGCACGGACGGACAGACAGACAGCCAACCGGATCTCAACATGTCTCGTTATCCTGATTATTTATAAATACCACATATAACCCTATATCTAACTCGATCAATGGATATTTAACAAAATAGTTGAAAATAATAAAAAAAAAAGTTGCCACCTATTTAATAAAATGCATGCAATAACATTTATTCAAATTTTTTTCAAGCTCTATTTTCTTCTATGCTTCTCTATAATACAGTTCAATAGACTTAGTGCGATTGTTGTCATTTATGCAGGTGCAATACTTGTATTTATAGAAACTTTTCTGGATTTTAATGCGCTTAGTAAGCATTGCAGTTTTTCTGACTGCTGCATAAAGTCACATTGCCGTCTTTACATATAAACATGCTGAAGAATGAAGTGTTATGATGATTCTTTATCTCTCTGCTTCTCCCCATTCCTTCACGACATTGAAGTGTACTTGATATTTTCCCGTAGCAAAACTAGCATTCCTTTTAGAATTTCCCGTATTGTTCTACGCTTTTTCTACTTGAACTTTATAGTTTATTTTATTTGTATCTCTCATATAATTTGCTTTTGTTATTCAATGTTCACTTGAAAAGCACTATTAACATTATCAATAAGCTCTTAACTCTGGATGAGCCAGATAACTAAGTCACGGTTATTATTAGCGAAAACAAGTCAACATACAGAAAAAAATGAGCTGTGAAGTAGACAATAAAGTATAATACAGAATGTAAAACAAAAGCATAATCGACGTAAAAGATTAAGTTATTAAGATGATTAAAGTGCTTTTCGTGAAAAAAACGCTTAAAGGTTTCCTGTAATAAACAATATTTTCAGGACTAAGCGTTTAAGCTACTGCAATGTTTCATGGAAGGGACTAATGTAAAGATAATGAAGTTTGCAGTAGCCTCCAGTATACTCGTATTAGTAACAGAATTTGATATTTAAGCATAAAATTGAATATATTTGTATATATGTGATGCCATATCTCGAAAAATGCTTTCTTTCCAGAATCGAACTATACAAAAAAACTGCCTCACAGATTTAGATTGTGATTCGGACCAACAACTCAGTGAGAGATAGTCCTTACACTCAGTTCAGATAGTCTCAAAACTGTAAGTTGTATAAATCTAGGAGAGAGAATAAAAATACATATTAGTTCCCTTAAAGTTCTCGGAGACAATTTCTAAAAGCAACGATCAGACAGCGGCCACTTACCTATGGAATTCTTGCATTTCTGTACTAAATACATACTGAGGTCTAAACAATTCCGAAGCTGTTATGAATTTATGAAGCAATATATATCTTTAGTCAAGCGTTGTTGTGTCGATAGCTTACTTGCTTGCTTAAATAAACACGCATAGTAATAAAAGCATATTTGGGCGCCTATGCATATGCTATGGTATTTTTCGGGGGCATTGGTTTCGTATTGAATGGCGACCGGCATCAGTGGTTTTCGCTCCATTGCTCATATATGGAAATGTGCATATGTATTAACACATCAACATACAAACAGATTTTACGCATTTTCCGTTTTGCCTTTTGCACGCACATGCTTTTATACATATGATACTTTTTTCTGACTTTTTTGCCGCTTTGCCTTTCATATTTCTATTTCGTTTCTCACACTTTTCAACCCACTTTTTTGTTGTTGTTCTGTCATTCTATAGGCATTTTGGTGCTTCGCTAAAGTTCGCCTATCATTGAGCTTCCACCATCCATCCTTTGTTTCAGTGCTTTGGCCGCAAAAAAGCAGCAATGTCAAAAGCATTCGCTGATGAATTTTGCATTGTAACAAGATTAATGATGTCGCCGAATGTTCACTGTGTCGTTAGTGCCATCAAGCTGTGGTATTCAACAAATTGTGCTGGACATTTGATTGGCCCATTGTGTGCTTTGAAGTGTAAACGCTTGTGATGATTGCTCATACTCGGTTTGGCTGACATATCCACACAAGTCAACAGTGATAGGAGCATATGCCTGTAAACCGGCGATATGAATATGCATATGGAGAGCGCATATGAGTGAGAAAAAAAGAGTGTGTGTCGGCTGCTGAATAGGATCCCAGCTTCATATCGAAGCCGTAATAACATAATATGTCATAATTAAGGTCTGGTTCAGGAAAAATAACATAATATGTCATAATTAAGGTCTGGTCCTTACTGACTCACAGCATATAAGTTCTGTAAAGGTCCTATTTCTATCCAAAAAAGATTCGACAAAAACAACTCTAGAAAGTAAACAATAACTTTAAAACCAGGAGAGAGAGAGAGAAAGTAGAAATCTAGTACTTTATAATATCTTAGAAAAAAAGATAATAACGACGTTCGTTAAGATCGATTGTCCAGTAAGCCCTGCCAATGGCGTGTCTTAGGTCTGCTTGAGTACTTAGTAGAAATTCGTGCCATAAGAATTCCTCAACGTAAAAGGTGATAAGGAAAATTAGCAAAGCTCAACTTTCCTCATGCATGCAGGCAGCCTAGGCCTAGCACTATCGTGACACTAGTAAAATGAAATGCATCACGGCCTGCCAGTGCAGCTGATAGTCACATTTTTACCGCCGACATACTATTTGCGAAGAAGTCCGAGTAACACAAAATACAAATTTCCAATTTCTTATAACTTCAGTAGACCCACAGCAAGAAAAAACAACAAGCAAATTGCCACCAACTTTGCATACAGTTTGAGCTTATGTTTACCACCAGTCTGAACCGCCGACGTCATCAAAGTTAATGTCGGAGATAAAGAGAAAATGTAAAAATGCACGCTGCTTCCAACGGGTTGTCGGTGGCTGTGATGGCAAGCCGGTGACAGCGCTTGACTTTTTCAATTTGCAATAAAATAGCTACTTGAGTCGGGAGCATTAGGAAACTGCAAATACTTGCTATTGAAGTATATGAGAAGAGCGCGATAAAAATGTCAAGCTATTTATGGAGAAAATATATAAATAAGCAGTTCAAAGGTTTGAGCTAAAGAAAAGATGAGGTGGATATTTTGTAGCATGCGACAAAGTGATTGACAGACTGACACTACCATTATATATGCCTTTATATTTGATTTTAATTTTTATACAATCTTAAAGGTATGCTTTATTTTATAATTACAGTATCACAATTCTTTAATTACATTACACCAAAATTACTTATTTTTAAAATCCGCAATTTATCAGCAACATAACTGTATCCGTCATGAAAAGCACAAAGCGAAGCATTGCTCTAGACATAATAAAAAATATTAATTTCCCACACCTGCATTTCTAAGCGCCACTACTTCGGCATAGCTACACACTTGCATACATTCAGGCGCTAATGGGTGCCAGCCTGTATTTGTTAAGTGTTTTGAGGTAACTTTGCGGAAGCCACTAACTTTTATTTATACTACTCTTTTTTTTAATTTACATGTGTAATCCGTGCAACATATCTTTACGCGCCGTTGCACACACTGAATACAAACTATGTGCAACAAGCAACAACATAAAGGATTGCTGAAAAGAAGTGGCAGCAAAACTAACAAATTAAAAAATGGAAAACCATGAAACGAAGTGTTAAAAACTACATGGATCACAGCTCTGTGTGAGTACGGACATTTAGAGTTTATTTGCTTGTTGCAATGTTTGCTGCCGTGCGAAGTTCACGACTTTTTGCAGCGTGGAGGAGTGTTTGTGGACAGTGGCGATGGTAATTCTGGAAAGGAAGGAGACATTTAGACATAGAGTCTATAAAGAGCATACGATGGAGAGAGCAACTAAGTTTTTTGATTTCACATAGTTAGATAAGATGTATACTATTAAAAAGAGTATAATTAGAATGGTATTCTAACCTAAAAAGATATAATAATTTGACAAAGACGCTGTAATTGTTGGACGAAAATCAAACACATAAATATGTAGTTATAAACAACAACAACATTTTAAATAATGCCATTAGTAAAGAAAGTAATCCCTGTCGACTATTTTATAGGGTGATATTGCCTACCAATGCTATCAACAACGCCACTGCTCAAATTGTGTATTCCTGATTAAATGCAACTAAAAATAGCGCCGAGTACCCGCAGGAAACCCATGAGCGGTCATGTAAATAAACATTGATGTGCAGTCATTTAGTGGAGATATGAGCTTTTTTCACATGAGCCGGATAAATTCCAAGCAAATACAGCTCAACACTGCGCGGAAACTTTTTATGTATAATACATAAGTATATTTGTATATAAGTATGTATGTATGTATAGTCTGATGGGGCATATGGAGGGGCTTTGTATTAATTTTGAGAGAATTAATGAATAGTATGTATATTTAAAAAAAAAAAAAGTTTCTGCAGGAAAACTTAAAAATACTTGTTAGATTCCTTGGAACAGAATTTAGTTTAGGGAACGGCGCTATAACTCTGTAACAATTCTCGCATTTTTTTTAACATTTCAAAAACGCATCCAGATTGAACACAGCCAAAAACTGTCGGCTTATCAGTATGCCTCATCCTTAGACTCACGCGTGCTTTTGATTGCGAATGAGTCCCAGACCCTTTTTATGAATTATAGTATTATATAAAGCTACAATTATTTGAATTCGATATGGCTTCGTTCATGAGCAGTAGTTACCAGTGGCCCCCAAATTATTGTTTATACCCAGCAAAGTGAATCGTAGCATATTTTGTCATCCTAGACAAGTAGTATATGGTGATAATTGAAGAACATAGAATATACTAAATTATATGAAGCTTTTGGGCTACCTAGTGAATAACCACCTCTCTACAGAGGCCGCCAAAATGTGAAAAGCCTTATTCGGGAATTCCAAATTGACCACGGAGAACTCTGACATATTGCCGCGTTTCTGATGACCCTAGGTTGATCTGATGGTTGCCGCTAATAATGAAAATGCATACATTTCTATACGCCACCCGAATAAAAAAATGTTTAGGTATCAGTACAACACGTGTAAAGTTTTGGGTCCTAGTCAAAAAGAAAGAGTTGAGTAGTAATTAGGTTGTAAGACAAACCATGATTTTATAAAGATCATTTGTTTGCTAATTACCTAAAATTGCAAAAATTTCTTTAAATTCAGATTATTGGCTTCATAAAATCCTCTAAGTGGAAAATTTCGCCATTAAATGCCTAAAAATATGCATTTGTATTATTTGATTTTGTTACAAAACCTCGATCCATCCCAAAAAAACAAAAATTATGCAATTCTGGGCGCCTAAAAGTATGCCATAACTTAAAACAATTTTGCCATATAAGCAATTTTTTCAATATTTTGATAAAAAATGTTTCCAAGCTACTCTTAAGCCAAAGCGAACAAGGGTAATGTTCGATAAATGCACTGCAGTCAGCATAAATCAGACTTAATCTCACTAAGTGCAGTTGAAATTGAATTTTTACGGAAACTTGTGCGAAGGTGTGAACCGATTAGCTATTTTCATTTTATCAAGCGCCATCTTTTTTACATAATTTCAGCGAGAAATGTAAGAACTTGTTTACCACACTTACTTTTCTTCGCCCAGTTGGCGTGTTGCCAGCGGCATGTAGCTGGAGCTGTGGCCTGTGGGTGTGTTGACTAAATGAATGTCTTTCGCGGCAAAATGTCGCCTAATTAACTAAATGTTGCACGCGCAAATGCAAGTGAGACTTAGAAACAAACATAAAATGTTCTGCCAAAAAGCTCAGCAACTTTAAACGTTTTTTTTTCTAACCGACTTTCATTTCTTTGCATGAAAAGTGGCCGCCGAACACGAAAAGGGACGACCTACAGCTCTTAATGTGCTGAATGCTAACGCTAAATCATTAAGCATCATTTACGTTATACCTTCCAAGTGAGTAGGTAAGTGCGCAAGTAGGCAGTCCACACCTCATTTACGGCAATTTTGCTAATTCATCCAGCCAACCGGTAGCTTGTAACAAATTATGTGTTATTGAGTGGAAACCCAGTTGATAAGACATTATTAGATGGATCATCGTCGGCAACACCATGCATCTAGTAGATAAAAACAACGTCAGCGAATACTTGTATGTGCGTAAAGGTCTTGTGGCAGCTCCATTCGTCATCTTCCACGCACAATTCAGACTGTCATCAACATTAACGATGTCACATCAAAATTGTCCATTGTCATCATCAGCTATCAGCAGCGACGCGGACCATGATAGCAGCATGACTTTTTACACTCCACAACAACAATAACTACAACGAAAGCAATGAGAACGTGATAGTGCTTTATTGTCTTCCGTTTAAAAGCGGAAACCCGCTAGTAAAGAACATCAAGAACGCAGGCACACACAAATGTTTGTAAATCTCAAGAGCAATACGCAAAAACAATGCCAAAGCCAAAGGAAGGAAATAAAAATGTCGCCAAACACCAAGCCACAAACATTAAACATCATTAAAAAGCCAATTGAACCGAGCGATATATACATACATTTGTATGCGAGTAGGTAACGGCAACCACCAAGCATGCCATTTGTCCAACATACCGCACACCACATTTTAGTACGCGATACTCCTGCCACACCAAGCGGCGACTTGCCAGACAGTTGCTTGTAACTGTCGTTAGCACACGCGACATCGTTGCCATTGCATACATCAGCATGCGAAGAGCCATGGCTGCCTAGCTGAAGGAAACTACCCTCTCTACATGCAGCAGTCAGAGGTCAGAAGGCAAGCGCTGTGGGTGGAGTGTGCTCTTGGTTGATTTGTCTGCAACAAATGAAGCTGCCGTATATGCTGTTGTTATTGTTATACTGGTGTGCCATTACTTTACTTTTTTGGTTTTTATTTTGCTGCTTCAGCTGTTCAATCGTCCGTGGCTTCTGTTTTTAATGTCCACTTTAGTGCGGCGCATTGAATTAACTTTTACAGCCACGCTTCGTCCCCCTCTTTGAAGTGTGTTTGCGGTTGCGTGCAACTAATTGCTTGTGGAAGCGTGAAAATGATAAAAAAAATCTGGAATCTGGTTGACCAAACAGCTTTTTCTCCAGAGTACAATATCACAATTGGCATAGGAAAAGGATTCGAAAATCTGTTTAAACATATTCTAAATAATGAGTTAAAATATACTTAGCAGACATTAAAGGAGGCAGTTCTTTAACAGATTTTTATTGCTGTTAATATTTTTTGAAGCCGTTGTAGGCTTCTCATAAGATTTTATTGATGAAAAATTCTTAAAAAGCAGGTTTAATTTAGAGATATATTTATTTCGAAGGCCTGTTAAATAGGTGTGTTCAAAAAACAAAATGATAAAAAGGAGTTTGTTGTGCCAGTGAATTACTATTGTTAGATGAAAAAAGTTTTATCTGGGGTCTACACCAGGCAAGTCAACCATCCGTTATTGATTTTTTTGTAAATTGAATACAAGGCACCGAAGGTCAAGTCAACCATCCGTTATTGATTTTTTTGTAAATTGAATACAAGGCACCGAAGGTAATGAACCCAATGGACGATTAAAGGTGGGTGTTACGGACAAAAAGAGAAAAAATTCACAAAATAATTTTGGATGACCACAAATGAAATTAAACGAGAGAGCTGAAACCCTAAAGATATGTAAGGAATGTGATAAAAATATTGTTGGTGGATATTTAGTAATACGAAAGCCCTATTCAATAATTTTATAAACTATGTTGCAAAGAAAAAAAACCATCAACAACGACCATTAAAACGAGAAATCGAGGAAAACGACCACCTTTTAAATAATCACGAGGTGCAGAATCTGATAATTGGCCTTCAAAATGTTTTCGAATTGGCCATATTTTGGCAATTTGACCCGATAACATTTTCCTGTTTTCAGTTCGATTGAGCACTGGGGGGAAATTTCTTTTTCTTCTTTTTTACTGGCGCAGGCACTGTTTATGTGGTTATTGTCGAGTTAACAAGAGCGCGCTAGTCGTTTCTTCTTTTCGATATTTGGCGCCAATTCGAGATACCAAGTTCAGCCAGGTTCTTCTCCACCTGATCTCTCTAACGGTGCTTTCACCGGCAGGTACTGAATCGAAAACTTTCAAAGGGGAAGTGTTCTTTTCCATCCGGAACAACATGACCTAGCCAGCGCAGCCTGTCTCCTAATTCGCTGAACTATATCAATGTATCCATATATCTCGTACAGCTCTTATTTCCATCGACTGCGGTACTCACCACAAAAATCTTCGGCAAAACCTTTCTCTCGAACACTCCTAAGGCTGGCTCATCAGATCTTGCCATCGTTCATGCCTGCGCAGGACAACAATGTTGATGGACTTTTAGAGTGAACCATGTCGAGAATGCGATCCCTGTCCACTTCGCTTCCTTATCCTGAAAGACCCCGCTTTTGATGACAATGACAGCTAACGTATTAAGAATTTAAAGGCATGCGCCTGGAATGTCCGGAGGGAAATTTAGCGAAAATAAATATTGAATTGTAAAATCGAATTAAGAAAAGATTTTCCTTTGTTGTTTATTATTAAACCTTATACAGGGTATACAATTCCCAGAAGGAAACGTCGGAGTTCCTAAAAATATATGTACATACATACATAAATGATCATTGTGACGAACTGATTTGATTCAGCCATGTTGCGGTCAGTCCATATATACACGAACTAGTTAGTCTCTCAGTTTCTTAAACCGGGCCGACATTGGCCCACTATAAAACAGAGCTGCCATACAAACTGAACGATCGGAATCATGTACTCATGGAAACATATTTTATTTGACGAGATATCTTCACAGGCATGACATCCCTTCTTGATACCTGCTTTCAACCACACCATAGACACCTTACAAGCTTGCATCTGCAATAAATTTTCCACACACCACAAAGAGTGGCGTAATTAAATATTCTTATTAGCCAAAAACGTATTTGCATATTATTTGCAAACACCACAGACAGACAGCCGGCAAGTGCACATATTTGTATTGAATAGTTGTTAGTGCAGAAGCGATAAATTACCACAAAATATGCTTGCATTTCAACGAGCTGGTCCTTTTGCCTGTACGCCTGTCTCCAACACACTTGCAATAAACACAAAACACTGAAGATTCGTGTATGCGTGTGTGTGTGTGCGTGATGAAATGTGCATGCGATGGCATCTAGAGGAATTCAACAAACGGCCACCCCACCGACCAGCTATTTCGGCTCAATGCAAAATTTATGGTTTATACATTTCTGCGAGTAAAATATTTGTTGCAAACGCCCGACTTGCAGACAAGCGCAAGCATAAATATGTCGCCTGCACTGCAATTGTTTGCCTCGAGCGGATGGGAGGAGTTAAAGAAATGCATATGTTTGTATATATGCAGAGGTTAATGTGTATGGGTGTATGGGTGTGTGGTCGTGTGGTTGTGTGCTGTTTGTTGTCGCACAAATATTTAACGCCAATAAATCACATGGGAATTGCGCTAATTGTAATGTTACGCCTATTGTTCAATTGTTCAACGCTAATATCCTTTTAATTCTTGGGTATACTCACACACCCACACACACATACACACACACACAAACAAAAGCATGTTAACCCAGCAAAAGAAAAGTATGCATGCAAATTGCTGCTTGCAAACACACACATACACACATACATACAAAACATGAACTCATACATATCCTTAAACGTGTGTGTGTTTGTGTCTGTGTTTTTGTAAACAAATGGGCATTTGCGAAAGTTGCGAGGAATTTCAATAATGTAGACGTTTTTATGCTGAAACTATTTTTGCACACAACCGGACGGACAGTGCTGGTGGCTGGTGGCTAGTCAACAACAGCGGTGTCGCACAAATCAAAGGACATTTTTCGCTAGAAAGCAGCTCGCAAGCCTTCGTATAATGATATCGTTTTAGTATTGAAGTTCGTGTATGTGTGCTTGTGTGAGTGAGAAATGTTTAACTTTGATAAAAAATTATGTTTCAAGTTTTTTTGTTTGTTCCTTTCTGTTTAGTGGGATAATTTGGACTTGAAGCAAGCTGCTCTCGCAGCAGAAACACTCGCTTTGCCTGTTGAATTTATGTAGCTTACGCGACCAAAAGAGACTTTGAAAAGTGCACAAATTCCTACCAATTTACAGCAAGAACACAATAACAAAATTTACAAAGAAGGCGCATATTGACTTAAAAAAATTTTAGCCAGGCTAAAGTTACAATGAAAGTACAGTGGGCCATAGCAAATTGTTCGTTATATATTTTAAAAGTATATTTAAAAAACACCCGAGTGATACCCAATGTATACAGGTTTCTTCTAACAGAACTGGTGACGATGGCAGAAATTCAATTTTTTGCTGATTTCCAATCGGGAGATCAGAGACTCTGGCCGAATTACTAAAAGATATATAAGTTCTACTGTTTGTCAGTGCATTTTCTATGGCGAACCCAATGTTCGTGTGGATAAAATTATAGGGCTGTGAGATCCATAGTAAGAAGTTTACCAAAAACCGTAAATATAAGTTCTAGTATTACATTATTTTCCCATTTTTGGAACCTGAACATGCCAATAATGTTTATATGTTTATGATGTTGGTACTGTCAAAACAAATCTCGTGCCCAATTAGAAGGCTAATTTGCTGAAAATATCCATGAAACAGTCGAAACCGACCGTCATGTGAGCACTATTTCGATTCCTTCGGAACTTAAGAATACGAAAAGATGATCGATGTGTGGCGAGTTAAGCAAAAAAATCTTTGCCGTCTCGCTTAATAGCTAGGCCAATATCTGGGTGCCAATACACAATTTTCCTGAACCAAAAATATTAATTCTTTCCTTCTATCTGTGGTAGTCGAAAAAGTCTTTTCGTATTTTGTCAGTAGATGTCGTTGCAGTCGTATATCTCCAGTGCTACCAATCACATAGTGTCATACCATATAGTGTTGGAAAGGTGAGATTTTCAGCTTTGAGTTTAATTTAACCAAAAATAAAAAGAAATTCGTGGAAGTGGAAAAAAAGTTCAGCTGTTCAAAAATGAGTGAAATTTACACTGTGGAATAATGTCTCTAGCGGAAATATGACTAAAAGTGGTCGACCAAAATGGTACATATTTATTTATTTATCTACTATTATAAATATAAAAGTCGAAGTTTGATTATAAATACCAAAAGCCTTTTTCGACTACCCATTATTTGTATTTGTATTTGTATTTCGGCAATTTTTTTAAAATCGTTATCACATTTATAGAGGTTTTCACCACACTGTTATAACCGACAACACTCACACCCATGTTTTCGTTAATATATCGCAGCTGAGTCCTATAAGCTGTTCATAAACAAATTACAACGAAAAATTCAAAGCAAATTTCATTAAAAATTATAAGCTACTATTTTTTACATTTCATTTTCCTCTGCTGTTTTCGTTTTTACTCCATTCCAAACTGTTGATGCTTGTTTTTAGTTCAGAGGGGCCAAGGCGAATAAAGACTACACTCAAGTTACTCAAATGTTGCAGTATGCTAACCAAAAGCTGGTGAATTAAAGATTATATTTTGCTTATCCATACGCATGTATCTGTAAAGAGTGCTTCAGCGCCATGATATTTTGGCCGAATCGAAGGACATATGCAATTATGTGCTGGACAAAAGCAGTGTTTCGCAGTCGTGGTCACTTAAATTATTGCGTTTGGTCGAGCTAACTTTTTTATTTTTCTGTAGACGCAGGTCCAAAAATCATATGTCAGTAAGCCAACTGGAACCCAGCAACATTTACAAACCGGTATATTGACCATTAAACGATCTCATAAACAGCGGCAGAGAAGGCGATAGACCACACAGTCGTTTTTCTTAAGTTATAAATTGATTTGCTTTAATTGAGACCCCCTTCCAAGAATGATTCCATCGTCTTTTTCTTCATTTACCAATATTATCTAATAAATCTCTGTCCTTAGCATTCTAATGTAACTACATACACATATGTTGTATTGGTTATGGAAATTGTAAATAACAGTACATGAATGGGGCGTGTTTATGTTATTGCATAACATTGAGAGCTTGCCAGACTTTCTCAGTGACCAGCACTGGAATTATTTTTATTTACATATTTATATGTATTTTCACTGGAGTATCTTATGAGAGGGTGTTTGGAGGCAACTCACCAACGGGGGAGTTCAGAGCCAATTGAAAAGCAAAAAAATGTAATCCCTCCTAATAAAATCCAGAAGTCTAGAAGATTTTCTATAAAAAATACCACTTTTAGAGATATTTTTCTAGCATTTTGGCTTTATTATCTGAGCACTAATCTAAATTTGAAGTAAAACTAGGCATTTTGGAACGTTGGAGGGTTAACATATATTTCAAATAATCTGCCGTCCGCAAGTGAGAGCAAATATGATAAACCTTGCTCCCAAACACTGATTATTTATTTATTTACCAAAACCAATTGACTTGTGTTATTTCGTATGACATAATTGTATTGTATGTATATACAAATGTATGTGTGTATGTACTATATGTTTTTACATTTAGGTGTCCAATTTGAAAATAAATACTTCGAGTCTCATTGGTAAGTCGAGCTTCGAGCTGTGCAAACATGCTACGCTGTCAACTAAAATCGCTAGCAATTTTCCTAGTTTTATTTGCGTTTATCTGCCGTCAACAGATTGTGCAGGCAGCACCTGGCTGTGATGGCGATTGCTTAGAAGACAAATTGGACGAAATCTTGTCAAAGTGAGAAATGCACATATTTTAACAGGATTTTTACTAATTATGTACCTATTCTACTTGAAGATTAAAAACTTTGAATGGCAAAGTGGAATCGCTTGCAGCGCATCCGGAAATCGAGCCGCCAGCAGCTTGTACACATCACCCACATGCACATCGCAAGCAACATGTAACGGAAAGGTACGTACCTATATGTTATGTGTACTTTAATTATTGATTACCAATGACACACTGCAGTCATGAGGACGTCGAGTCGCACCACCAGCGACCTCATCGCGCACGAAACATACACCCAAGACTTGCAACTTCCTCGCTTGGCAGCAGCAGCAGCAACCACAAATGTGCAGAGCGCTTAGCACAGATTTGCAATAATGTCGGTGTTAGTGAAATTCAGTTGGACGATGACAAAGTGTCACCATTCAAAGTGCTTTGCGGTGCCGAACGTTGGATTATTGTTCTGCAGCGTTTAGATGGCTCAGTCGTCTTTCACAATCGCACTTGGGATGCGTATAAACAGGGTTTCGGTAGTGTAGGTGAAAAAACCGAATTTTTCTTGGGTTTACAACATTTGCACGAGCTAACCTATAGTGGTTTCTTCGAAGTACGCATTGATTTGGAAGATTTTCAGGGTGTACAAAAGTTTGCACACTATAGTGACTTCAGTGTGTTCAATGAGCATGCCGACTACAAAATGGGCATATTGGGGGTTTATCGCGGCACAGCCGGTGATTCGTTTATGTATCATGAAGGTCAGCAGTTTAGTGCGATTGATCGCGATAACGACGCCAAAGCGCAAGGTAGCTGTAGTGAGGAGTACAACAGCGCGGGCTGGTTTAAGAATTGCATGGAAGCGTAAGTATAACGATAATATATTATATTTTTTAAATTATTGTTTAATTTAAATTTTTTAATTTAATTTCTCTTCACTTCACGAAGCAATCTTTTTGGTAATTATTTGAACGGCGAAACGGATAAGTTCAAGGAAGGCATGTACTGGGAAACTTTTCACGGTCCAGAATACTCACTAAAAACAGTTAAAATGTCTGTTCGTGCTAAATGTTAATTCATATGAGTTTATATTTTGAAAAATATATATAAAAATGTACATATACATCTATCGCAAAACAAATAAAGCATTTCAATGCCGACCAGCTGTTATGATTTTTTATATATGTATGTACATATGCGCCTCAAATACGAATGCAAATTTTAAATTTGTAAGAAAACCAAAAGAAATTTTTTAAACTGAAATTTTCATAAAATTTCGTAATCGAAAAAGTATAAGAATGATCTCCTGGTATACATACTTATAACTAAAACTCAACTACCTGGAGGAAGTACATGTTATAAAGGTCAAGTGCTGCATACAATTCCTGTGAACAAATGCTTATCCGAAGGATGACCCCAAATACCTCGTCATTAAGTCGCGGGATGCCAGTAAACCAATTTCATCCACCTCCTGCTTCGCGATTTATAAAGGTATTCAAGCTATCAGTAAAGATATTAACAACATCTCGTCACTTCGCGATGGCAGCCTACTCCTCCTGGTAAAAAATCAAAAAATTGCTGATAAATTCCTTCTCACTAAGAATCTACCCGGTGCAGGTGCTGTTGAAGTTGCTCTTCACAGCACCCTTAACTCAGTCAAGGGCACAATTTATGCCCCCTTTATTTGCCAACTTAGCGACGAAGAAATAATCGAAGGTCTTAAGGAACAAGGTGTCTCTGCAGTCCACAAGTTTAACAAAATAGTTAAAGGCGTTCGTGTACCTACTGGTGCCGTATTATTAACATTCAATAAATATACACTTCCTAACAGAATTGATGTAGCCTGGAGAACCCTAGATGTCCGTCCGTACTACCCTAATCCTATGCGCTGTAAATCTTGTCAGCTATTAGGACACACCGCTAAACACTGCGTAAAAACTCCTTCCTGTGTCATTTGCAACCTTCCTCCTAACCACTCTCCTCCTTCTGATTGCACTAGAGTTTACTGCGCTAACTGCGCAGGTGAACATCCCTCGTCCTCAAATGCTTGCCCTAAATTTATTCAATCGAAAGAAATATTAAAGATTAAAACTATACACAAATGCACCATGCGGGACGCCATTACCATGTATAAAAATCAACATCCTTCCACCCCATCCCCCTTCTCCTTCGCCAACGTGGCAAAAATTCAAACTAACAGCGATATAAATTCAAACTCAAAAAATCCTAATAACAAAGATAATACTTCAATATCTAAAAATTCTAACCTCAATACTAACGCAACAACAACAAAAGCTAACAACGATTCATCCTCCACCAACAATCCATTGCATCACATAGAACTTCCAGAAAATTCAAAGAACTCCCCTCTTCTATACCCTTCACCCTTGAATTCTTCCCCCTCCCCATCTTTCTCTCCACTTTCTCACGTCTCATCTCCCTCCTCACACACCTTATCTCCCCTGGCATCTTTTGCCATCTCTCCTCTTGCTCATAACACCCTTCCAGCCTCCTCCTCCCTTTCATCTCCGTCACCCTCGTTGATGGAACAATAAATTCCCATAACCTCACATTATTATTTTTTCTTTATTTTTCTATCCATGCTATCCATCCTTCAGTGGTATATCAACGGATACTTAAATAATTACATCGAACTCGAACTTTTATTTAAAACATTCAAACCCTCAGCAATATTATTAAATGAAACTCATCTTGCCAACAATATTGTAGCTCATACCCCCAAGGCATATATTATTTTCTCCTCGTGGCAATCTACTATATCCGCAAGATATAGCCTTAGAATTTGCGCTTCAAAATCAGTACAATTTTATCTGACTTCCCTAATATCAGTCACCAAATCTATGCTGATGATTTAGTATTGTTTTCTATTCCTCCGATTTGTCCGTTGTTACGTCTTGAGAAGTTCATAGTTTTTTTCTGCACGAATTTGATTTTCCGCTTATTTGGATATTGATTTATGTATGTTGGTTTAAATTGATTTACCTGTTTCTGCACTTCTTGATGCCTTCAGCTGCAGATAATAAGTCTTAAATAGCCTTAGAGTGACGCCAACCGTTGGCTGCTGAAGTAATAGTTGAATTGTTAGCTTACTGCACATAAGTAAACAACATACATCTATTCACATTTCATTTATACAAGAAAGCACAGCACACACCAATTAATCTTCACAAACTATTATAGAAGTTACATATTTTAATTTAAAATTAATAAATCACCGGAAAGAAGAAATTTTCATATTACTGCCGCAAAGTGGCAAGTTTCAACGGAAGAGGAAATAAATTAGCGCAAATATCCAGATGTCAATAAGCGTTGGTATTGATAGCAAAAATAAATCGATTTGCTTTTTTCACAAGAAGTAATTTTTTAATAAAAATTTGGAACAAGTAAAACATTTTCTTTTTCAAAAAGTTTTTGAAAGTTTATACTGCTTTCGGTATGTATATTTTAAATAAAAAACTTTAACTTTCTTTCTTGAAACCCATCAGTAATCGATAACAACCTGCACCCATCGCTGCAATCAGCTGAGTGCATGGTTATCGACAAACATAGAACTGTCACTTGTCCGCTGACTCAAAATGGAATTTTTTACGTGTTTTGGATAAATTGGTTCTCTATTTGTTTTGAGCTTAATTAAACCTTTCCTATTGTAGAATAATAAAGAAAATTTCTAATAATAGCAAGATATGCTGAAAAGGTGAATAAATATAAGTGAAAAAAGTGTTTTACAGACTCCTAATTGTTTTTATTTGCTGGCGAAGAAAACGGGTGAGAAGTCTTTAAAACTTGCACCGATCAGCATAAATTACAATTACGCCCATCTGGAATATAATTGAATAGTATTCATTGTTCGGAGTAATGCCGAAAATGGCGCAAGTGAAAGATTTGCATTTAGGCAAAACCTTAAATGATTTGGAAAAACATTCCGAGATACCAGATGCTCGCACGAAGAAAACTCAAATGTAAGTGCTTTATAATATATATATGCGGATGGCGTACAGTATATAATTGGCTATATGCCCAAAGTATAAAATTATTAAATAACTTCATTTCAGACTGGTAGAATCTGCCCGAAAATTAATACGGGAAGCAGACAAATATTACAGGGAGGGCGACGAAGAATTGGCTTACGTATTATACATGAAGTATTTCAATTTACTACATTGCATACACCGAAAACCTGACTATGCAGAACATAAACAGACTGTACGCCTAGCACTAGGCGGCAATTCGAACAATAAACTGACCATGAATAAACTGGAGGAGCTAAGCACTTCACTCACACGACGTTATGAGGCAAAACAGCTTGCCAATACTACGCTGAAGTCACCAGCAATAGTCACAGCTTCATTAAAGCAAAATGAACGCGCTCGCGACTACAACGAGCTTAGCGCTTCAGAGAAATTCGATCTTTTGAAAGGCGATTCGGTCTCCTTAGCAACTGCGAATTCATACAGTAGTTATTATTCATTACAATCTTTAAATGTCATAAAATGTGAAGAGTTATTTGAACGTATGAAACAGAATAATGTGTTGATAATGGATTGCAGGCCTAGTAAGGATTATGAGACGTCTCATCTCACATACCACTATACAATGAACGTGCCTGAGGAAATTATTTCGGCTGGGTAAATGAACTTAACTATTTTATTCGTGTGTTTGTTTGTATACGTGTAATCCGTATTACTTTTACTTATAGCATGTCTGCAGGAAAATTACAGGACAAATTAGATGGTAGTTCCAAAGTACTATGGGCAGCTCGTTCAGTCAAAGAACAGGTCGTCTTAATGGATTGGAACACCAAAGATTCTAATCCTGCACCATCTTCCCCAATTGGTAAACTTCTCGAAATACTACAGAATGTAAGTTTTGGTAAATTCATTTCCTTAAAGAATAATACACTACATAATAACATTACAGTGGGATCCTGATGTAATTTATAAATCCTCCATCAAAATACTACAAGGTGGCTATGAATTCTTTATTATGATGTACCCAACTCTTTGTACGAACCCCAGCGTACAGGCTCCCCAACAGAACAACAATGATTTGAATCTAATCGACGAGATTGAATATCCCTCAATAAATGATATTACAATGAAGGAAGAAATAAGTGGTCATAGCTACACGCCCAGACCAGGCAGTAGCATGTCACGACCTCTTACATTCACTATGTCACAGCCTCCACCCAGTGTAGATCGTTCAAGTAAAATGGCTGCAATGAAAACATACGAGCAAAAGCAAAAACCAATTGTTGAGTTGGCTAAGGAGCAAGAAGAACTCTTGGAGAAAGCACAAGCTAACGATGAACAATTGAAGAAAGCTTCAGAAAAATTGGACACTATATTTGAAAAAAATAAGCAAAGTCCCGATAAAAAGCCCATGACGGCTACGGAAACTGAACTGTTATACTACATTATGCAACTGGAGAGTGCAGCTGCAGACTATGTGGGTTATAATATGAAACTCAAATGTCTCCTCGCTTAATCTAACCGGTTTTTGTTTTATTGCAGAAAACTGAAAATGATCGTCTCCTAGACGAAATTGAAAAATATAAAAGCATCAAAAAAGAAGAAGAAGCTGAGTTGACGCCCAACGAAAAAGAAAATCTTGAAAAGACCACGCGACAGATTGAGCATAAAATACAAGAACGCCAAAGGCTCGACGCGCAACTGGAACGTGAAAAACAACAACGTGACCAGCAGTTAGCCATGGCTATCGCGCGTTTTCCGCGAACGTCAATCGACAACGAAGATGATATACCCAAACCGAAAATACCGCAATTCGATCGATCTGTAAAACCACATTTGTCGGCACCTACCCACAGCAGTCCAGCTGTCTTCACAGTCGACAGACAACGCGATTTCTCACCAATTCCCGGCGCAATGGTAAGTGTTTATGTAGTGCACATTTGATGCCAATGTTTTTGTTTACATGTGTTCTAAAACATGTTGCTGAATCACGTGGAAGGGTTGTCTACTGCAAATGACCGTAACAGACACATATGCGCCAACGACGTCATCTTGTAAACACGTTTATTTATTTACTAAACTAGAAGGCGAAATGTTTCTGTCATTGTTATTGTTGTAGCGGCAGCAAGCTTTCCTCAAATAGGTTCAGGAATCGATACCAAATGGACCGTTATAGCACGAATATGATTCCGAGTTTCTTCAGTTTGTGAGGATTCGAATATTGTGGTTCTCTTTGGGTGTCCAAGTTCATGCCAAGAACTTAAGTAAATAATGCCGTTGAAAGTAATTTATACGGGCATTTTTCGATTTCCACAACTTGTTAAAAATATTTTCTGGAACAAAAAATTTGGTTTTTGACAAGCTCCCAGCAAATATTGAATGCCACCAAACATTGTAATTCATAAATATGCTTTCTAAATCGATTAGAGCGGATTACGTATGCCTGCGAATTTGTGCATCATTCTCTTCTTAGTCACGTTTTATAACATTATACACGCGTCTGCGAACGGCCGTGTCAGCAGTCTTCGGGCAGTCTGCGTTGAGTGTGTTAATGACCGAATGTTATTTTCATTAACGTGACCCGCCTACAACTGTTGTATGTACATGCATACAAACATATATGTATGTATATGAATAAGTAAACAAAACTATCTGCTCGTCTGGCCCAAGTGCTGCACTTAGCCACTTAAAAACTGTGGAATGCGCCAATTTTCAATTGCCATCCAAGAAATCAATGTGTGTCGTTTGTGTGCACTCAGCACAAAACTTTCTTCACACCCTACATGCACTCATACCGACATATCTTTAGACAATGCACACAAACACACAAAGACACAAGTTTGCCAAGTCTCGGCGCCTTAACGTAGACTAGTCCAAGACACCATGCTTGCGTTGCACATGTGTGCGTGCGTGGTAAATATTTTGTGTCACCATCTATGTAATTTCGTATTACTTATGCATACATATGGGCATATGCTCAGCTGTTTGTTTATTTGTAGGCGCTTAACGGAACAATCTTCGTCTGCCTATTCAACAACTGTGCGCACCTCTGTCTTTGACCAATCGAGTCTTAGTCTGTCGTTGTCTCTACTCAAAGCATGTTGTTGTGCGCGCTATACAAAACGCCAGCTATTGCCAACTTAAAGCCAAATATTGTACAATCGTTTACACATTTTATACGCAACCAAATTAGTATTACGCAAAATAATTCGAGATGATCGTGGTCGCGGGCGTTAAACTGCATATACCGGCGACGCATATACTAATTTATACATCATTTTTTCCACTCAAACGTGTAGGTAAAAATATAACAATAAATATACATATGTGTGTATGTCTTTTTGCTATGTCTATGGAATGAAAATTTGCACCGGATTTTATTGGCTTATTGTCATATTACCGTGGAACCATTCATTTAATGTTAACTGTTCTAGTTTTTATCAACTTCAATGAATACACAGTTTTTTTAGCATACATTAAGGCACTCGAGCGGAAGTAGTCGCCTTAAAGCTGACTTATGTGGCGTTACATTTACAACAAACATGTTATTAATGAGTAAAAGTGATTTATTATGATTAAAATATTTACTATTTCTAAATCATAACTTAGGTGAACCTAAAGAGCACAAAAATTAGTATTGTGTAAAAAACTAAAGTAAACGGGAGGAGTGTGGAACGAGATCAACTACAAATTGTTTGTTATTATTGTTGTAGCGGCAAAATTCTGCCGAGTTGACAGGTCATTGGTCCTTGGATAAATTCCGGCCCCGTTCCGGTTCCGTAGACCCCACTGTCGTGGGAACCGCAAATGTTTCTTCTATTGTGGCCGAATCTCTCTTTCCACAATGTAAAAGTAACTTCCATGGTCGTTTGATAGCATAATAAATCTATAGATTACTTTGTTTGTAGTGGTAACATTAAAATGCCTTCCACTTATGGCAGAAAAAGCGCGGCTCGACATTTAAGAAAGATCTTATAGTATGTGGAAATGTATAGGACAATATATAAGATCCGTAAAGCTTGTTTCCAAATTAAATCAATCCAAACACCTTGTATCTGAGAACATCGTGACCCGCCAAGGCCTATTTGCTATTTCTTTGAAATAAACAACCATTTATGGCACATATTTGGACATTAAGTAGATAATTAAACCCAAAAGACACATTTTCGTTTAATACCAGTCCTTTGTTGTTTGTATGTACATATATTTATGTAAGTTTCTATTAATTAATATATATGTATCTGTATGTATGTTTTCGTATACCAATAAATTCAAGGTTAATCATATTTATTTTTACAACTTTTTTAGGGTCGCGGCTTGACCGGCTTAAAGAACCTGGGTAACACCTGCTACATGAACAGTATCATACAGTGCCTCAGCAATACCCCACAACTCACCGAATACTGCATAACGGACAAATATAAGAACTACATCAGTCGCAGCAACAAGACGAAGGGGCACATTGTCGAGGAAGTGGCGGCGCTCATTAAAGTTTTATGGAATGGCAACTACAAATGCGTAGCCAGCAAGGACTTGCGTGTAAGTGTACAATAAAGTCCGAAATATAGCGCACGTGTGTATGTGTGTGCATATGTGTGGTCAGATAAGACACGTATAGTGAATAGTATGAACACATGCATGCGTATATATGAAAGTATATAGTACTGTTTGTAAAAAAAGCATTAGCTGATGTATTTTTGTTTATAATTTTGTTTGTATGTTTATATCACGGCCAACATTTGTTGGAAAATTCTACTAATTAATAATTTTATTTTACTTAAAAATGTGATTAAAATTATTTAAAGGCGCAATCCTTTTATTTTTCAGTACGTTATGGGTCAGTACCAGCAGATATTCCGGGGCATCGAGCAGCAAGATTCGCACGAATTTCTCACCATACTCATGGATTGGCTACATTCCGATTTACAAACATTACATGTGCCCGAAAAGCCACGTGATAATATAACACCCTCCGAGAAGGCGTGGCTCGAATTTACCAAAGCCAAAGAGAGTCTCATATTGCATTTATTTTATGGCCAAATAAAAAGTACCGTTAAGTGTGTCGACTGCAATAAGGAATCCGCCACATATGAATGTTTTTCGAATTTAAGCCTGGAGTTGCCTTCAAATGCAAATGTTTGCTATCTCAGCCAATGCATGGATATGTACTTTAGTGGCGAACGCATACACGGCTGGAATTGTCCGAATTGTAAAACGAAACGTGATGCGGTAAAAAAACTGGATATCTCCAAGCTGCCACCGGTGCTGGTGATACATTTGAAGAGGTAAAGTACATATGTATGTACATATATATGATTCAGATATCATTGTAGGCATCGCTAAAAGGTCTCATGTAGCCATTCGTTTTTTCCTAGCGCAAATATGAAGAATTTTCGATATAATTCCCTTGACTGCTTTTATAAACTTGACTTATTTTTTTTTTTAATTTTTAGGTTCTATGCCGACACCGACGCTGTTGGCAATTCGTACAAAAAGAAACAAAACTACGTTCGCTTTCCATTGGAGAACCTTGATATGACGCCTTATATTGCCAAGTCCGAGTCGCGCTCGGTGACACCGAAAACGTATCAACTGTACGGCGTTTCCAACCATTACGGCTCCATGGAGAGCGGCCACTACACGGCATTTTGCAAAAGCGGCAACTATGGCAGGTGTGTACATACTTCTCAGAGTCACAAAGCGCAACAGTTGTATTTTACACACAACTGCATATTAACATAAATGTATTTGCACATATATGTATGTATGTAATATCAGCTTCTTTCTAATCTAATAGATGGTTCAAGTTCGATGACCAAGTCGTTTCGCCGCTAGACACTTCGAATGTCGTCTCCAGCGCTGCCTACATACTGTTCTACACCTGGCTGCCGCCCATACAAATAACCGAAAACAACAACGCAAATTAGCTGTAAAATCTCTGAGCAAGTCAAATGTGGTGGGAATAAGGGAGAAGGAGACACATCGTCATCCTTCGCAGGTGCTGAGGTTACTTTTTGTTATTTTACTACATGAATATTGCAAGGGCAATGCATTTTTAGTTATTTACGCGTTAGCGTCTAGTCGCGGTTGAAAAACTTGAAGTTGTTGATTTGAAGGAAAAAAGCAATTATTATTACACATTTCTAATTATGACTATTATGATTATTACACAATCTTACTTTGGAATTATTATAACAAATTGAAAGACACTTACGCAAAAGCAAAACAAACATACAAATTCAGAATTTGTTTCAATTTTCCTTAGTAAATGTTATAGCATATTTGAAGAGACTTTTTAAAGCATTAAACTAAGTATATTACTATATAATATCTACATTGATCCAATCGCCTATGTACGGTATGTACATGTATTGGTGTGCTACTGCACTAATACATATAAAGCTTTCAATCATTTTATTTTCGACTGCGTCGTTGCGGCTCATGTGAAAGTTTACTTACATACATACATACATGCTAATAGAAAATTAAATATTTTGCAATATTGAAAATTAAAAATAAATAAATAAATAGAAGTAAAACAATAAAATTTACAAACTAAACACAACAAAAACAGTTAATGAAATTAAGACTTCACGTGCATTAAAAAAGCTAATTTAAATTAAAGAAATATAACTCATATTAGAGAATACCACTATTTTTAGGGGAGAATACGAAATCGTTTATGAAATACCAAAATAAATATATATAAAAAACGAAAGTTATAAAACTAGCATATTTTTGTGCTCTAATTTTCATGAACTGTATTATTATTCTTAACCATTTGTTTTTTAAATTTTTTTGCGATATTATTTTTTAAACCATATTATTTTTTACATTATAATTTCTTAGGATGTCATTATTTTTTTACGATATTATAGTTTTTACGATATTACAATTTTTGAACCAAATTTTTTTTCTCAACCATAATATGCATTTGGCAATAAATATATTTAAGTTCTATGGAAATATAAAATCCAGGCCAAGGTACGATATTAAAAATATGTAAAGAATTCGTTAGTTATTATCCTTTATAGACCAACAATATAGCGAAAACAAAGCCAGCAATTCGACTAAACCCTAATTATAACATTCGAACTGTCCTGCAGGGTTTACGTAAGTAGAGTGGACCCAGATTTACATGCGGCAACAATCTTCAACATTTTTGTGGCAATATTTTCCGCCGCTAGAACCGCAACATTTTTTGAGTGTTTTTTAAAACCTTTCACTCATAAAAAGAATACGACAATCATTACCCATTTTAGTAATTTAACTTTATTTATTTTTTCTTTTATTCATAAACTACATAATTAGTGTTTGCCCCTATTTTGATAAAACTCAGCTCATAATACTTAACAAACCCGCAATTTTAATTAATTTTAATGTCATCAAATACAATTAATATTAGTCACAATTTTCATTCAACATGAGGTGCTTAATATCTAAAACCAAATTACAAGGAAAGCAATTTTTTACTCAAGAAAAGTATACGTGGATAACACAAATTTCAAAAAACTGTTTCTTCTTTCTTAACCCACATGAATGTATGTACAAGTTCGTGATTTCAAACAAATATTATTTTAGTTTCTTATATCAACAGAAAAATTAACTTGGAATCGCTTTATACTGTTTCGATAATGCCGCGGCGCCGTTGCTCACTCGTTGCGGCTTCCTCGTTGCCAATGAACGAAGTTTCTTCGGAACTGGCGACGGGCACTAGCACTTCTTTGGCAATGGGAACACCGTTCAGCTGTGTGGCATGATGCGGCGCCGGGGAATGCGTGTCGTGCGGTGTGCTATTATGCACCGTTATAGCAATCGGTTCGTAATTCAGCGCACGTGATGGCGTATGCGCACGCGTCGGTGTATTAAGATGTGAAGAATTGGCACGTGAGTGTGGACTGTTGTTACGCGAATGTTGAAAGTCCTCAAGTGGTATCTCCTCAGAGCTGTAAAAAAAAAGTTTAGTTGAATATATTGAAAGCTTTAAAATCACACAAAACGCCTACCGCGGTCTGGGCATGCGCGGACTGTTGTCACGCGAACGTGTTGCGCTGCGACTTTGCGAATTATCACGCGAGCTGCGCGGCGAATGCTCACGACCCGGGGATGAGTTGGCATCGCGATTTTGCGACGTCGACGAATGTGAACTGGAATTGGAATTGCGCCGACGCGGACGGCCGGCACTCTCATTTCGTATGCTAAACAAAGTGAGTGAAAAAAAAATGATTATCTATGTATGTGTATGTAGGGAAAAACTAAACCACTAACCCCTCAATAGAGCGATTCTGTGCCATTTGAATACGGCACACGCCACCAGCGCTAGTGGTGTCGCGCTTTAAAGCCGCTGCAAAGCCGGGCACACGGTTTGTCGTCGACAATATGGGACGATGGTCGCGCGAGGAACGCGAACTGCTGCTGGCAACGCTGCCCGCGCGGAGACCAGCCACCGCATACACGGGCGAGTCAATCACTTGGCCGGGCATTTCAATTAGCTGCGCGATCTGATACATTTTCTTCTGGCGCGCCTTGCTGCGGCCCTGAAAAAGCAAAAACTTTCAATAAAAGAAACACTGAAATTATGGAATTGTATAATGCACCTTGGTCAGTCTTTGCTTCGCTGCCATACAACGGATGTGATCGTCAAAGAGGAATTTCGCCGACAGCAGCGGTGTACGATTGTGCGTCGCGCCGCCACGGTGTACCGTAATGTGCAGGCAGCGCGAGTCGTCCTTATCGCCGACCACTTCGACATCCTGCAGGAAGCCAACGAATTTAGCGACACCCCAACCCAACAGTTTGGCATCTGGTTCAACGAGTATTAGCTGCAGTGAATCAATGACGAGAAAGCGTCGCTGCTTTGTGCTCTCCTTAGTTATTACAGTGCAGGCAATTAAATCGCTATTATCTACAGTCAAAAAATTATTAAAGGTTTGATAAAAACGTCTAATTTATATGGCGCTTACTTAAATCCAGCACATTATCCACCTGCACGAGATTCATTGTGTTCGTTAACGGCAGCAACGTTTCTTTTTCATTCAGAAATTGTTGGCACGTTTTGCGTAGCAGAAAGAATTCGCGTATGGCGCGACGTGCCTTCTCTACTTCGCCACAGGGCAGGCGACGTGTGAAATTTATACCGGTCAACGGCGTGCCGGTCGGTGGAAGCAGTATCGTTGAATCCATACAGAGGAATTCAACATTCAAATTTGTCTTGCGCATCTCGTTGAACTCATCCTCGAACAGATCGAGAAAGATATCTTCAGACTTATAGAAATTACGCAAGACCACCATAGACTGGTTACGTGCGGAAAAGAGTGCATCACGCTGCGCCTCTGTAATGCAAGCGTCGTCCGTACAGGGTTTCGTAAAGGTGACGAGCAGTTGCAGCGCAATCTCAATGGTTATGAGACGTATGCGGCAGGCTGTGGGTGATGAAAAGAATACATATTAGAAAAAGTTGAATTTTAAATGCATTCAATGCCATACAAGGCTGATTCGATAACGTAATTATGTGCAGCAAGCGTTCTATTAGCTCTGTCTTGTAGCTGTACGGTCCTTTGGCTGATTGGGAGAGTACCTGTTCGAACCAATCGTTTTTGACACCTACACACGCACGAGAAGAAACAGTAAAACAAAAGATATTTTAGTTGAAATTAAGTGCAAATTTATTTATACATGAAAATATTAAATTGATGAGATATACAGATGCATATACATACATACAAATAATATATACAATGAAACTGAGCATCTTACATACCATCTACAGTGTTGGTTTATGAAGCATATAGTAGTAGTGAGAAACACATCACCATTCGAGTTTATTTTGGAATGGATAGCATTACAAATGAAAAAGTAGAAAATATGACGGACAATAAGTGCATTAGTAAGTTGATTTAGCGTTTGTTAAAAGGCGTTTAAATGAATGCAAACTACCATATTGAACACGTAATAATACAGGCAAATTGTTTTTGTTGTTATATGCCGGTATTTTAATTAATAACCTATAAAATGCTAAAACACTCACCCCTGTTGTAAGCCATTGCGTAAATGAGGCATAAGGACAAAAGTGCCAGATAATCATTCTCCGTGCAATCCAACGCCGACAGTACCATTTCCAAGAACGGACGATTCAACTCGTTAAATGCACGCGCGGGTTGCACCAGCTTTTGTATTTTTTCCTTCTCCTCGTCGGTGATGTTGGCCAATTTGGCGTTATTTAATACAGCTTGCGCCGCGGCACTGGCGGTCTCTACAGAAATGCCACACATATCGTTTTCTGCACATTGCTCTTCTGTTGTTACTGTATTGGACGTGGATTCTGCGGCATTTGCTCCAGCTACTTCTCGGGTGTTACTCGTGGCAGCCGATGCTTCAAATGTATTATGTGCGTTGTCAGTATCGTAGCTGTGGCTCGTAGAGTTGGCACCGACAGTCTCCAACGCTTGCTCTAAACTTTCACGTGGCTCACCAAACCCAGGTACAACTGTTAAACGGTGCTCGACATAGGCGTTTAGTATTTCAGCAGCGCCCTCTTTAAACACACTGTGGTCTCCATTAAGTATTACCCAGGCAAGCGCATGTACCAGCGGTGCATGTGTGATAACTAAGAACACCAGTGATAGCAAGTACAATGCGACAATTGACGAAACACGCGGATTGTTGATTTCTTGAATATCAATATCTACGGGACGATTTAAGACGGCTGCGAGATTTTGTGTGACCACTGCGAGGGATGTGGGCGGCGGCGCAGGCGTAAGTGAGAAAATATATAGTGGTACGAAGAGTTTGTGTAATAGATGTTCGGTAAGTACAGCATTTAAATCATCTATTTCGAGTAATAAAATATCGTTCAGGTAATGTAAATGATCTAGATGTTCTGCGACTAAGTTTGAAAGCCTCTGATTAGACTGATGACTGCGTAAAGAAATTTGATTATTTTTTATTCCAAAAAAATTAAAAGCAATTACTTACTCAATGTCAGTTCTTACGCAGGTGTCCAGTTCCAAAATATGCTTGCCTATAAACCACACTAAGTTGCTGAAATAAGGCGCAGCGGTTCTGTAATTTCACATAAATACACAGTTTATATAATTCCATTTTTTTTAATTTCTTCAGTGCATACTTGTCTCTAATAAACCTCAACATACTGGCATTCTGTACTTTATATACATTTAACGAAATCGTGCGGACTGCTATTCGAACCATAGATTCTGGGTGATTAAAGAATTTAATAGCCTCTGTGTATAGTGGAAAGTCATTGGTATGCTACAAAACAATATAAAAAATAATTTTTTTTTTTTTCAAATAACTTTTATGTATCAAAAATCTCATCCTTACTTCGTTATAGAAGAAATGTATGGTGTGTGTATTCAGTTTAAGGCTGAGCGTCTTTAGAAATAAAATGTAATAGCCCATTACATCTTCATCAGAAAAGTCAAACTTGTGTACAATTATAGAATTGACATGATTGTTGCTCAAAAGATAATCTATAAAAATACAAAAAAAAAATTTTGTGACCCACTTATTTATGTTATGCTTGCTCAAGTGTAGTTACTTACACAAAGATGTCTCATTTCGTATGTTTTCAAATAAAATATTTAATGTTTGCAATAATTGCACACAAACAAAACTTGAGCCACCGCTCTTTTGGCGCATTATATGTAAAAAGTAGGACAGCATGTTTTTCTCAAGAAAAAAACTGCAAATAAAGTAAAATGATTTATCAGCATTTGACACTGCCTTGTACACAAATCTATAGTATATGCATATATGCAAAATAATTTCGTTACGCACTCAAACACGGAAGAGTCATGCTGATCGCCCCAGATGAGTATTTCTGCAATACAGCGCAGCGACTCCACTAATAGACCGCGATTGCTTTCGGAAACAGTGGTATTCTTCTCCAATATACTGTACAGGTACTTAAGGTGTTCCAATGAAAGACGATTCTTTGGGCGGTTCCAGTTTCCACCAAACCAACTTCTACTACGAAACATTTTTGTTTCCTTCCTTTTTTTTATCAAAATATCAAGTTAGTAGAATTATATCTGAGGTTTCCGTATCTTCTTCGAGTGTATAATACTTTTTCACGAATTTGTCATTCAATTACGTTTCACTTTAGCCTTTAATTGCTCCATCTAATACGCAAAGAAAAAATACACTTTTTTATTTCTACGTTGACGGTTGAACAAAATATTGGCACCTGCTGTTGTCGCAATATGTCAGTAACATATGATTGCAATATCATTTTTGGCGCCGTTGAACATTTACTCGGCGCAGGGAAATTCATAAAATTTATTCTTTGTTAGCATATAACATTCAATTAAAACTACAAGATATTAATGCAATTAATTTCTTTTATTATACATTTAGAAATAAAATAATAAATATTTTTAATTAATTTTCTGAATTTGTTATATACAATCGGTTTGTTAACATTTATTATAGTTTTAAAAAATTTCTATTTTCTAAGGCCACAATTAGCAAAAACTCTTTGATGTTAGGTTATATTGAATTCAGATTCTGGTTACCGAATTTAAAAAACTAAGGGGCAGCACTGTGCAAGGAGAAGCAAATACAGCTCAAAAAGTAAACAAATAAGAAATATTTTTTTATATGATAGGATTTATAAATAATATTAGAATATTATGGGTGTACAAATTTTTAAATTCTTATTTTAGTATCAACATTCCCAAATTTGTGTCACCCATTATGTTGCCCCATTTTAAGTGTTAAATACACATGTATGTATGTATATGAATGCATATTTATTGTTTGCCAATGCAAAATTTTACAGATGCCGATTGCCGTAGCTTTGTAGCCAAAGGATACCATGTTTTCTAGTCATGCACATCTGAAAAGACGCACACCTGAGAAAGGAATACCCCGTTCTAATTACATTGAACATCTGGTAGAAGAATATCACACCACTACAAACATTGGTGAGAAATTTTCAAATAGTTGATAAGGTTTTAAGCAATTTACCTTTGCATTCCTAGAGGCCAAGGAACAAGTGACTGCTAATTTGGCTAATTTTGCTTATGATCCAATAAATTGGAGGTATCTAAAAGAATCTGGTACCTTAGACGTGTTTGAAGATTGCATGAAGGGTCCAAATGAGCGTTTACAGTTACACGCTATTGCCGGTTATTGCAACTTATGCTTAGGTAATAACAATTTTGATAATGCTGGAGAATACATTATAATATTTTTTATCTCTTAGATCCTGTAGCATTTCAATTTATTACAAATTTAGAGATCCTCGCTCAAATAAGAAACCTGCTTCACGCAACAGAATCAGCCGACATACAGCTTAATTGCATAGCTCTGTTATATCAGTTACTCACGTCTGACTTTTGTACAAAAGAACATAAAGCTTTAATTGCTGTACCTAGCTTGATAAAACAAATTACACAAATACGAAACGAAAGCACAGATCAGAGAGTAAAGAATATCGCGAAATTGTTTTGTGAAGATTTTGGATCGCGTATAGAGGAGGTAGAAGATTTCAAAAATGTACTCGCAACTTTTAAAACGCTTCAATAGTCAAGTAGCAACGAAATGTAAAGAGATTACTGTAGTAAAAAGGTTCACTCAGGAAGAACTAGATCAATTTTCTACGCTTACCGCTGATTATAATCCTATACATTCTACAGAGACATCAATAACCGAACGTAAAGTCCATGGTGCTTTCCTCAATGCCATTGTGGCTGGCATAATTGGTTCACAAATACCTGGGCCGGGTACTATTGTTTTAAGTCAAAAGTTTAGATTTCCTAATGCATGCCGTGTTGACAAAGCTGTAAATATTACTGTTCGTTTGGTTAATGAACGCAAAATTGCTTTAGTAGAATATGAGTGTAAACAGGATGAAGAACTTGTTTTCATTGGCGAAGCTAAACTTTTAATAAAACAATGATTGAAGTATAACTTAAAAAATATCTTTATTTTTAAAAGTAAACAGAACTGCTCTATTTCTTCGCTCTCTTGCCTTCACCCTTCTTTGGAGCAGCTTTACCACGTAGCCGTCTCAAACGTTTCATTTCCTCTTTGAAATCTTCGTGCTCATCACGGAACAAGCCGTACGCACGCAGATTTTTCATGAGAATATGTGTCTCTACATGTCGGGGATACCAGTTATTTAATGAATCGCGCTTATGGACCGGCTCCTCCGCGAACATGCGAACTACCTTCATCGACTTTTCATTGGTCGTACGCGCGACTTCACCGAAAATGCGATTGGAAAGGAAATTCATACGACGTGCATATTGTGTACCCAACTTAATTAATTCATTGTATTTGTTGGACGCCATTGTTGACCAAAAATCGCGTTAACTTTAAATTAAACTAAATTAAACTATTTTAGGAAAAGTCTGATTATTATTATAGTTACATGAAAGTATCTTTGGTTATGTCATTTCTAACAGATAACAGCTGATCAGACAGATTTGCATTGAGGACAAATAAAAACTTATTATAGAAAAAATATATAATTTTGGAATTATAAAATAAATAAATCATATAATATGATATTACAAATTTTAAATTAATAAAAAATCTAAGTTTTCGATAGTTTTTATTATATATATAGATCAATTTCATTATTGACTTGTAAAGGTGTGTTATTATTACAATTTTATTACTTCATATACCCGAGATTGTCTTGCACCAAGTTTGCCTATTAAATTATAACGTGTAAAACAAAATTAATTAGTTAAAAAATGGCTTAAAAAGTTATACATGGAAACTCATAAGTTTGAAAAATAATACTTACAATAAATGAATTCAAATATTTCCATTCAATAAAAATATAGAATAATATTTCTAATCGGTACGAACAGACAACAAATTTAAGAGGCCAAATCACAGATGTCGCTATGTGATAGTACTGTTCGCTTGTAATGTTGAGAAACTGCAGCTTGCTTCTACAACTTCCCGAACAAATACTTTCTTTCTGACATCGTCGCTCAAACTAATCGGAAGCGTCGAAAACTTTTCTGAGAAATGGTAAGATATTCTTAATAAAATTTAAGTAAGAAAAAGTAAAAGTGTATAATATTGTGTTTTGTGGGCATTCGGTCTATAATAAGTAAAACCATCCATAACCTCTAAATACATTTGTACACGTGTTTCTAAATTTGCTGTACAAGTTCATTAAGTTTAGTATTAATATAAATTTTCTAATTTATTTTGATAGTCTCATCGTAAATTCTCCGCGCCTCGCCATGGCTCTATGGCATTCTACCCCAAGAAGCGATCAGCTCGCCATCGTGGTAAGGTTAAGGCCTTCCCCAAGGATGATCCCAGCAAACCAGTGCATTTAACATGCTTCATTGGTTACAAAGCTGGTATGACCCACATCGTTCGTGAAGCGGACCGTCCTGGATCCAGTAAGTTTGAAATTATTTTTGTCACACTTTTACCTTCCATGATGATAAAAAGTTAATAATTTATGGTTAGAACACAAATGATATCCATGATTATAATATAACTAGGGCGGACTGATTTCTCTACCGCAAACTTATTTAAAAGTGCGCTGAACACGTGTTTCTAACGTTACTTTTTTCCGTTTGCAGAGATCAATAAGAAGGAGGTTGTTGAAGCCGTAACTGTTTTGGAAACTCCACCAATGATTGTTGTTGGTGCTGTAGGTTACATTGAGACTCCATACGGTCTCCGTGCTCTCGTGAATGTGTGGGCACAACATTTATCCGAGGAGTGCCGTCGCCGTTTCTACAAGAACTGGTATGTTAAGTTTCACTATAACCTCAAATTATGTTTGTATTGTAAAGTGGAATTAGATCTTTTGGTAAACACGGGTTGGTTTCTTTTGCTTTAAATGATGATAGATGGTAACTGACTTCTTTGAAGATACGAAATTATACCATCCCTGACTGCCTTCCTTCTGATCAAAGTTAAAAGAAATCAACATTGTTTAATTGCTAAAAAAAATTGTTTGCTTCATATGAGAGTATTACTAAAAAGAATATTTAAAATTAAAGTTCTTGGATCAGCTTGCTGAGAGAGCTTTTAAAATCTGTACAAGTCGTGTGAGCGCCATATTGTTTACCGAAAATTCAATTCGGTTTTTGGTATTCTGATATGTGAAATTTCGTGAGCACGGCATGGAAGAATAGATCTCCGCTCGCTTTAATTGCGATGAGGTCGGCTTCCATTTTTTCTTTTTTGCCAGTCAATTTCACAATAGCAAAGAAGTTGAGTGTTGCGCCCACCCAATGGAGCTGAAAGCAAACTCCCTGGCTGCAAATTTGTTCCACTAAATGCACTCATTTACGGTGTCCGTTGTAACTGCGTAGATATACATATGTATTTGATGAATACAATCTGCTTCGATTCAGGTACAAATCAAAGAAGAAGGCTTTCACCAAAGCCAGCAAGAAATGGGAAGTTGACTTGGGCAAGAAGAGCATTGAAAATGACTTCCGCAAGATGCTCCGTTACTGCAAGGTCATCCGCGTTATTGCTCATTCACAGGTAATTACGAATATTTAGTCATGTCATTCATTAAATACGCGACGTCCTTGGTTCATGGCGTCGGATGCACACTGCAGTCTTCGGATGAATGGGTGTGTCTGATGTAGTGTTCCTAAAAGGCGGTCTTGCTGTGATGGTCAATGCACAGTTATATAACCGCAACGTCGCAGAAAAAATTGCCCTTCGGGTGGCGATCCTTGATATATTCCACTAACTGTGCATAGCCGCTTAGGCGATAACCGCACAGTTAAACCATATCACGGACAGTACTAACTCCAATTTCATCACACTTACATACATCCTTACAATATTTTAATGCCATATTTTTCTACTTCCATTAGATCCGTTTGATCAAGCAACGCCAAAAGAAGGCCCATATCATGGAAATCCAATTGAACGGTGGTTCTATTGAAGATAAGGTTAAATGGGTTCGTGAGAACTTGGAGAAACCCGTGCAAGTCAGCAATGTCTTCGGACAGGATGAGATGATTGATTGCGTTGGTGTTACCAAAGGTAAAGGTTTCAAGGGTGTCACTGCTCGTTGGCACACCAAGAAATTGCCACGCAAGACGCACAAGGGTCTGCGCAAGGTTGCTTGTATTGGAGCCTGGCATCCATCTCGTGTGTCCTTCACCGTCGCACGTGCCGGTCAAAAGGGCTACCATCACCGTACCGAAATCAACAAGAAGATCTACCGCATCGGTGCCGGAATCCACACCAAGGATGGCAAGGTAAGACCAAAACTCCTATTGCTCTCGATTTTATTAGAATGCCTTGATGATAAACTCATAAAGTACCGACATCAAACAAAACTTTTATTGATACCAAAATGATAATCAAATGATAGGACTGATTGCATAACACGTTGAAATATATGTATGTGAAAACTTTAAAAATATTACTAATTAAATATTATTTTTCGAACATTGCAGGTCATCAAAAACAACGCCTCCACCGAGTACGATTTGACCGATAAGAGCATTACACCCATGGGTGGTTTCCCCCATTATGGTGAAGTCACCAATGACTTCGTCATGCTCAAGGGTTGTTGCATTGGCTCCAAGAAGCGTGTGCTCACACTCCGCAAGTCTTTGCTGAAACACACCAAGCGCTCTGCTTTGGAACAAATCAAACTCAAGTTCATCGACACATCATCCAAGATGGGTCATGGTCGTTTCCAAACCCCAGCCGACAAATTGGCATTCATGGGTCCACTCAAGAAGGACCGCATCAAGGAGGAGGTTGCCGCCGCTGGTGCTGCCACTACATCGGCTACCGCATAAATGTAAATTTATGTTTGTTAATTGTATTAACACTTAATTACCACATTGATTGTGGTAAAAAATAAAATAAATAGTAAAAATTAAAAGTTTTTCTTTTAATTTATTGTACAATAGTAATGATAATAGTCTAAGTAATCTTTAGGAGGGTTATTAAAACAGAATAAAAAAAAAAATTCAGACATGATTTCGCAGAATAGAGGATAATCAGTAATTTACTATCGCAAGTAATGCATAGTGCCGACTTATGTTTGTCGCATAAGTATTGGTTGAAGTGTGCAACATAATCGGGCACTGTTGCTAGGGCGGTATCGGCTCTAGTAATATTCAGTGTGCGTCATCATGGCAACTGTATGTGTGTTTACTGTTTTAGTGTTCGTTACTTCTCACTCAACATGTGAATTCAAATCTTTGATTGGGTGCTATCTTCCTAATTGGTCACTATTATATGTTTAGAGTAGTGTTTTTAACGTTGCTGCTGTTGTAGCAGGAAACCTTTATTAAACAATATGCCACATTCTACACATTTGGCATCTACTTGTTTATATGAATTGATTAAAACATTTTAATTATCAATTATTACATGTTTTATTGTTTGATATTTTATTAAATTTAACTTAAATAATCATACATAAAAATAAGCGTTTGTTTATTTATAACATCGCTTAACGAAAGATTTTGGTTCTTGTATTTTTTTTTATAAATAGTTCATTCCAACATTACAAAACTACAATATTAGCTATTTAGCATCTCTGTTCAGTAAACTTGTGTATTCATTAGTTTGCATATCACAGGCAATATAATGCCGTCATTATTCCTAAGTAAAGTGATTTTATCATATCCATCATTATGTTTTTCTTAACATGTAGAAATTATTATATATCGTATGTATTATTTAGCTAAAAATTATGTATGAAAATATTTAGTATATGTGTATGTTATGTAACTGTTATAGTATGAGAGTCCCAGCTCTTAACGAGGATTTCAGTTTGGTAAGAATTTGCAGCAAATCCTTGATGCACACATTTTGCTTGTTATTCTGAATATTTGTACATATATGTAAACAGAGGTGGCTTATTTTTATTGAGACTGTTTTGTACTGGAATAAAAAGTGAGAAAGAAAAAAACATAAAATTAAAAAT
>JBAWJQ010001214.1:0-72809 GCA_037783105.1 Bactrocera zonata | reverse complement strand
ATGTTTTTCCATCTGTTATTTGCAACTTGTTGAAATTGTCCATTGATCTCTCTTTTGATCGATCCTAGCGGGCTTGGTATAAGCTCGTTAAGGAAAGCTCCTGCTTTTGTCAACTCGATTGCTTTTTCGTTACCGAAAATGTTCCTGTGACCGGGAACCCTGAGCTTAGTGCTTTCTTGCAGTTGTGAACTATACTAGAATTTGGCAAGGACGAAGACAAGGCCAGGAGCGCCGCCTGGCTATCCGTAAATATAGTTGCTTTATGTATATTCTCGTGGTTTTCCAATAGAACTTCGCAGGCTTTTTCTATACCCAGTACTTTCACTTGGAAGATGCTAGCCAAGTTGGGTAGATGTATAGAGAGAGATGTACCTAAATCAGCGGAGAATATCCCCGTGCCTACTCCGCAGTCTATTTTGAACCCATCGGTAGAGACGGTAGCCTCCTCTTCTATTGAACCTCTTCTCCATTCTCGTCTAGATGGTATCCTCACTGGAAGTGTCTATTGAAATCCAGCTTTGGAAGAATGTAGTCTGATTTATTAATGGTGAGCTTGTTTAGGATTGCACTATGTCCGTAGTTCTGCTGATTCCAAGAACCAAGTTCTTTTATCCTTATATGCTGCTGTTTTGTGAGTAAAAATGTCCATGGGTAGTTGATGCAGGACCACATTGAGCGCGTCAGTCGGACATGACCTGATTGCACTAGTAACACCCGCACATGCTGCTCTTTAAATTCCATTTAATTTTCTAATGTTGTATTGTTTGTTTAGCGCTGGCCACCATACCAGAGCTCCATATGTAAGTATGGGTGTTATGACAGCATCCATTTGATTATACTAGGTTTGAGGGCCCAATTCTTGCTAACGATTCTCTTGCAAGTATAGTATGCTTTATTTTTCTTTTTTCTATATTTATTTTCCAGGACAGTTTGGTGTCAGTCTCCACGCCCTAGTATTTAGCTGTGGCTGTGAATAGCATTAGTTCTGTTTTGTTCGGGTTAACTCCTAGTCCATTGTTCTTAGTCCATAGGTTTAACCTTCGTAGTGCTCTTTCCATAATCTCGCTGACTGTTGAAGGAAACATGCCTGATACCAACAACACTATATCGTCTGCATATGCTACTGCATTCACTCCTCCACCGTTTAGTTGGAGTAGTATTTCGTTCAGCGCTACAACCCATAGAAGCGGGGAGAGAACTCCTCCTTGAGACGTCCCTATACTCACATAACTTGTTTGTGTTGCAGCGCCGTTTGATGCTACAATCTTCCTATTCTCAAGCACCGATAGTATCCATGTGCACACAGTGTCATCTATCCCACCATGTGTCAGAGAATTAATTATAGCATTTACTTCTATATTGCTGATGGCGCCCTCTACTTGTAAGTCTAAAAAAGCAGCCATGGTGTATTGTTTGTAGTGCAGTAATTTTGCAATTACACTTATCACCTCGTGAAGGGCAGTTTCGGTTGATCGTCCCTTTATGTACGCATGTTGGGACTTCGATAAAACCTAGGGTTTATTCATTCATACCACTATCGTGGGAATAATGAGGTGTCCCTCTTAGTTCGTAAGAGAAGAGTGCGTTTCCTTTGAGATGCACACTTTACTCTTACTTAAGCCCCTGCGCCACGACAAGGCAACCAATATCAAAGGAGTGGAATATCTGTACTCTTGCATCTTGGAAAGAACATATTTTCGTGTGATTGGAGTTTTTGCTTACAGGAATTATATGCATATTAACTCTCAACCGGAACTTGAACTCATGATTCTCAGAATGATACTAAGGCACTCAACGTTCTCAGTCGCATTGACTACCATGTAAGCTGTCTCTCTGAATCAAGAGTAGTTTCTGTAAGTAAATTAACTTTAAACTTAGACTCTAAGCATGGATGTAGTGCATTCTTTATATCATGGAAAACATTGAGCATAAAATTGGCAAAATAAAGAAGATTTTTTTCTCATTTTGTCTCCTATCCTTCCGCTGTTATTTTTCCGTTGCGAGAGAACCTAATTGTCTAACATTAATAAACTAAAGTATGATGTCAAAACGGATCCGGAAGAGATCCTCTTTTTTCACATTGCACAAGCTTAAATGTAATGAACTCACAGCAAATCATTATCCATGTTGCGACCTCTAAGAAAGCCTCTAAATTTGTTTTCGTTAGCAGGAGTTCCGCTGTCAGCAAATAACTTCGTTCGATGGATTACTTGAAGGATTTTTTTAGTTACAGCATTCTCTGTTCTCATCGGTGGGGATGTGAAAACCATCGATCCTTCAAGGTAATAAAATTGATAATATGTGATTAGTTCCACATGTTTAAACAGGAGGCATAAAATAAGTGGACAAGCAAAAGTGTGTAAATTACATGCGGAACAATAGTTCGTCTCATAAAATGTCTAATTCTGCGTACAAGTAATTGTAGTTAGGTAATGGAAGACTGACGATAAAAAAGCCTTAAATTTTAGAATGCTAACACAAAGCTAGAAGATAGGTGTGGTGGCAATGTGGCAATAGACGATGCGTACCTAAATTTTTATGAGGACGTCACTGGATAAAGTGACGAAAAGCAGCGAAAGATACAAGAGAGAGTGAGAGAAAGAAGGGTAGTGGAAGAGCTGAACAAAAGAACGCAATTACATTAATACAAGATAAAGTTTAAACAGAGAGTCGTAAAAAGCTACAAATTCGCGAGAACAATAACAAATCGAAACACTACAGCCACGGACAAAGTAGTCATTAATCCCCGCGGAACGCTGCCAATAAAAGCAACAAACAAACGAGTGTCGCAAAACGAACTCCGAAAAATGGCAACACACACGCTGCGACGTCGTAAAATCATAGCAGACATTGTTGAGACGCGCATTTCATTAACCTGTTGCCGCGGCGGTGCCTCATGCCGCTGTCTCCGACATGGCTGCTGCATATGCAACATCGAAATGAATGACCAAGGCCTGAGCGGAGGTTGTAGGCGACCAGGCGCGACCACTGTGTCCGCAAATTCCACAAATACTCGACTACCCGCTGACCACCACGACCGAAAGAGCGACCATGATAATGTCCGTCAAAGGGCAACGCGTCCGGTTGCGATCATGATGAACTCAAGCGTGTCTCTAATAAGACAAAATTTCGTCGAGAGTTCGTGGAGACGAGTAAGTTTATTCACTAAATTTTGGTTTCTTTCGCACACCTTTGACTTTATTTATGTCATTGTTATCGCGAGCTGTATTTACTTGGCTTGTTGCATGACTTGGTCCATCAAAACTTTCCAAGTGGAAGATTTCATATTCATGCTTCAAATATGATGAAGCGGTGCAGCACAATGTCGCAGCATCGCGGATTTTTATATTCTTTGCTCAGAGGCGCTGTTTATTGCAGCATAAGAAGCTCTGCAGAAAAATGTGTTTGCTTGATGCGTTCTGCCGACTTGTCTGACAATTCATATTTTGTACAGTACGTACGTGCTCAGCTGTTGGGCGCGCTTCAGAGATTTCTTGCATTTGTTGGGTTGGTGAGTTTTTATAACAACAAAGTCATAAGTTGCTCAGGTCAGTGGTGAGCCAACGAGATACCGCACTCAATGAGCAAGAAAATGCACCTGCTAATTATACCCTGGACAAGATTGCAGCGTCGGAAATTCTATAAATTATCTGTCTATATTTATGCGAACTCGATATAAAATTTTACACAAATTTTCTTCTCTCCAAAAAGCTGCACATTTGTCGGAACCCCTAATATCGGACCATCAAAATCAAGTTCTTGTATGGAAACTTTTTTATTTGTGAACGTTATTATAGCTTTCATGTGGGCGAAGTCACTATTTTTTCTTGTTTTGGCTTAAAATTTGTCTGTACTGACTCTAAAATCAAGTCAAGTTCTTCTTCCAATGTCCTATAACGGATGAACCAAGTAAAGGTACTTTTCTGACAGATCGCACGTGAGTTGTGCCAAGCTGTCATATAATTTTTGTTCAGTATTGCTTGGCATTTCATCATGTAAAGAATTACCGCTGAACAACGATTCCAAATCGTTTAACTTTATTACGAAAATTCACATTCTCTTGAGAACATAATCGGTCATCTGAGCGCACTATTCGCAACTACCCATCTTGAGACCCCATTATTGGATAATAATCGACCGAATAAACCACGTTCAGCGCGTAGTGATGAAGTCCGGCTGCTATCATAGCTTTCGTTTTATCCAAAAAAAAAAAACGGTTTGGTGTAGATTGTGGTCCGGTGGAATCATCGGTCCAAATTTCTTCAAAAAGAATTCAGATACCAGTCGAAATGCTCGGACGAGTCATCGAAACTTGGACTCAACGGCTGGCCCATCTGAGAGAAAGTGACCGATATTTGAAGGGAATAACCTCAACAAATTTTATGGCAAAGATTTTTTTTTCGAATGATAAACATTCCCCCAATATATTTGAAGTCTCAGTGTTTTTCTACAAAAATGTATTGGACCTCGAAAAGGATCATCCTTTATAATGCATCGTCAACAACATTACATAGTATGTGGCAATTTTAGGCCTCAAAGTTCTTTCGACAACGGAGAGCTTTTAATTTTTACTTATTCATAGATAGCTATATATAGTCGACAATGAAGGAAAATTTCTGTCCGCACTAGGACAATGCTGCTTTCTCTCCTCGGTATAAGTAAGTAATGTTTTATTCCAGTTCTTTGTATAAACTCCTTGATTTTGAAGTCATAACACCCAAAAATGCGCCCATCTTCACAAAACCTTAGAATAAGCTATTATAAACTTCTAACTGCTTTAGGTAGAATATTAGGCTTTTGAAACATTAAATCGTAGGGAGTAATTGTTTATTAGAGTATCCGTAGATACCAGATTTGAAGAATACCAACATGCTATTGGAACTTAAATAATAAACTCATCAAAGAACCTACCTAAAAACTTCTTCAACTTCAATCAGTTCGTACAGGCTATGGCCATGCCACTGACGTTGGTGGCCCCTCGAAATAGGTGGAACTATGGGCTGAGTCCTGCATTGCCAATGCTTTGTGGTTGCTTAGTCTAATGAATATAACATAGATTACCTAAAATAAAAGCAAAATGAAATACATACAATGGAAAAGAGTTTAATAAATACGTACTCTTATTAAGAAAGCTGTGAGGGAGTTTTAAGAATATATCTATCTAACACTTCAGTTATTTTTACTTTTAAAGTGAGAGGGTGTAAATCACTAACCCACTTTCGCTCACTTGCAGCTTGTTTTGTAGCAGAGATGCCAAATGGATCGAAAAATGCGAATTATCTCAAAATATCCACTAAGAAAATAAATAATTTCAATTCTTCACCTAATTAAGAACGAGTTTAAAGGTGCAAACATGGCGAAAGGTATGTTAAAGATGGAGCACCACTGCGGCAAAGATAATGAGACGGCTAAGGCACATCCATGGTGATGTGAGACACTCGGCTTAAATGAGCCTACAAGCGGAAGAGCTGACTTGATTGGAAAGTGAAGAATATGGTAAAGGTTGGTGCTGAGCCTGTGTTGGGGAGCTTGTAGGCATGGATGCGTGTACGTACCGGCCAATTATCTTCCCACTTATGTATAAAAATATGTGTCATAGTGACCGAAGATGTGTGCCACTTGTCCAGCGTGGACCAGCCGCTACTCAGCTGGCAGGGCACGCACAAGTAAATGTCATTATCAAGATCGCTAGCATTTAATCTGTGTATATATATCAGAAGAATGCGCCAAAGAAAATTTAAATTAATACTTGATTGTGTGTGCGTGTGTGTGCATATAGCAAATGCACCGAGTGCACGCAAATCTCAGCGGGGTGACACAAGTTACATCTGAACATACACACATGTATGGGAATGCATGGTGTCTCCACGCAACGCCGCCGCGCCAAAGAAATCAAATTGTAAGTTGCTATTGTTGTTGCTGCTTGACAAGTCGAGTTGAGCGAATGGCTGTCAGCATGGGCGCATGCGTACATGCCTCCAACGGCCAGTCGAGCAAGCAATCTGTGTGCAACATTGTTATTGCTGTTGATTGCAAATTTGATAACGCGCGGCTTAGCCCGCAATGTAATAAGAAAAGCAACAAGCGAAGTCAGGCAGTGCCTCGTAGTGATATTTTGCACGGGTTACATTTGTTAGGAGCTCTATAAAGCAGAATTAAGACAGGGAGGAGGAGTTTATTTTTAGAATGAAAGCTCAGGTGCATGCCAAATCGCCTTAACAGTCGTGTGGCGGTCAACATAATCATTTCTGGTATACTTTTCCTCGACAAGCATTATTATTTATTATTATAAAGTTATTTGGCTCGCTTTTCACTTCTGCTTCACAAAGTATGATCTGTGGTTTATTGGTATGGCGTGAGTGTTTAGATACAAATGAGTTGTTAGGGAAAATTGTGTTCTTGTGAACGAGTCTTAATTATTTTTCTGTTTAGTTGGCATGACATCTGTCCAACGTATTGAATAACCTCACAGTCATTGAACAAAAAACATCATATTGTTTTCATGCTGCAGAGTCGCATCGAAGAGTAGTCGAGGTGTACGTTGATCATGCAACATGCAAATAATTGTTTCAACGGTTCAGAGATAATGATTTTGATGTGAGAACTGAAGAACGTGAAAGACCACCAAAAAAAATGTGAGGACGCCAAACTGCAAGCAATATTGGATGAAGGTAATATTTTGAGTCAAAAGCAAATGGCCACCATATTAAATGTTGCACAACAAAAAATTTCAGATCGTTTGAAATCGGCAAGAACGATCCAAAAGTGTGAAAAGTGGATGCCACATGAATATTTTGCTTCCAAGACACGAGAGCAAATCAATTTTACATCGAATTGTCACTAGCCATGAAAAATGGATTTATTTTAAAAATCCTAAACCGAGAAAATTATGGGTTAATCCGTTACAACCATCAACATAGCATTTCGATTCCTACGCAGAAGTAGAAATTTGGGTGTCTGATTGGTTGGCTTTGGCTGTGGCTCAATTTCGAAGTTGAGAACAATTTCGGGAGTAAGCTTCAATGAACCTATCCGATCAATAGGCTATGGTACATTTATGGTTGTATTCATAGTAGGTGTGATGTTAAGTGAGAACGAGGTTCGAAGCGATTATGAATGCAAAAGAAAGGCTCAGACTATATTGTTTAAATTTTGAATGCCGAGGAGACGTGGAAATTGGATGACTGCCTAAAGTGAATATCTTTATTAGCCTAGGTGACGGTCCAACCGACTTCGCTTGATGCTTTGAATCCGCACAGAGATATCACTTTAGTTGATTTATATTCTTTCAACTTAAATGAAGGTTATGTGTCAATCTGTATACAATTGTTCGTAATAAATATATACATATGTATTTTCACATTCCTAGAGCCCTTATTACACTTCATTTCCATTTTTAACTATTGTTCCACATTATCTACCTTTTCGTCATAAAAATAAGTCATCAAATTAAAAACAATTTAATAATGAACAATAAAAATAACAATAACAACAGGGGCATGAGCTTTAATATTTAATAAATCGACCCATAAAATTGCGATCGGCGATCTACAAATGAAACAATAAAATCCCGAACGAACAAACGAATGAATGAATGAATGAATGTCGAATGGCCAAAGCAGCGCAGCGAATTCGCTATGTCAGCTACGTATGTATGTAAGTATATATCTATATGTATAGATATGCATACATATTTGTATGAGTGAAGGTTGTTGGTGTGCGTCCGGCTGTGTGTTGCCTTTGTATCTCACGACCTTACTATAAAAATCCCAGACAGACAGGCATAAAAACAATAATAATAAACAAACGGAAAATGAGAGAGAAAAAAATTAATTTGCTTATGCGAATTTGCAAGCAACAACAACGAAATAGCCACACTAATAATAACATTAACGATGAACAGATAAAAGGCGACAATAACAATAACAACAGCTCGTGATTGCAAAAACAATAAACGAAAATTGAGAAAATGTTGAGTAAAAAGTGGAACAACAACAGCAAAACTCATAGCCCATATAAACAAGAAAATGAAAAGTATTTAATCTGAATGGCAAGAAATGTGAGTGATAAGAGAATGATTACGAAGGAAGTACAAATGATGATAGTGTTGTTGTTGTTGTATCTTGACTAAATGTTGATTTAATCCGCATGAATTGCAAGTTTTGAACTATAATTTGTGGGTCGTACTGGTTCTTAGCCGCTTCCGAATTACCTCATTTTTTATGTTAATCATTCTGTTGCAAAAAGCTGGAAAAAACTTTAACTTTCGAAGCTAGAAGAGCTATACCACTTTCCATGCAAGAAAATGATCTTCATCGGTCAGTTTAGATGACAGCTTAATGTTATAAAGCATCGATCCGAACAATTTCTTTAGATATTACACTGGTTGAATAGTCTAGGCTATATTTCTTATAAAAAATCTTGTCAAACAAACAAAGCTTTCCATTCAACAGCTTGATTCGGATGGATCAACCGTCAACAAATAACTATTTTTAAACAAAAAAGTGAATTATTGAGAAATATGTAACATATTTTAAGTAGAAATTTCAGTTCAATATTCCAAAACGTGAGGCACTACTTCGTTATATTCAACAAACCCCAATCAACTCCGTTCAATCATCTTCAGATGTGTTATGATTTAAAAAAAAAAAAAAAAAAAAAAAAAATATTTGAAAAATCATTTCTTTTGTTCTCAAGATTCGTATAGAGATTCCTCGGTCATCTGAGATCATAGATACAACCCTTAGATTTAAGCACCATTTCCAGTACTCTGGAAAAGAAGTATTTAGATGGTTACGAAGACCTGTTATTCATAGCTTTAATCTTTAAGCTAGTGGTAATGTACTGAAGTAATATTCCTTTATATACATATGCTACATATGATATGGCCACTCATCCCGCAAAAAAGTGAAATCTCCCCACCAAGTTCGGAAGTATGTAGACACAGGCATCAAAGCTCGATTAAAAACCTAGATAAATTAGCAAATGGATAGGCATTGCAAAATATCAGCCAAATCTTTTTATATAATACTAAGCTTTTTCCTTAAAAAAGAGAGAGATTACTAAGAGTACATTATTTCAAGCAAAGTTGCTCCAGACATGTTTCGTATATTGATATTATGAGGCCTACCTTTCGGCGCGCAAGAAACAAGCGTTGAAAAAGGCAATAAAGAATACGATAAAGATTAAGTGAAAACTTCCAACATTTGCACGAGTATAAATATATATGTATATTATTCATAAGTATATGAATATGAATATATTGGGTTCTTAATTTTTATTTTTTTTTTCACTTTAATTGACACACTATATTGCATTCGAACTCATAAGGACCAATATTTCTGCTCATCACTCATAATTTTCATAATTGTTGTGGTAGGTATTTACGTTTTTATTGCCTTTTGAACTCATACTTCACGCTCGTCAGCTTATGTTAATTTTACATATGTACACATTTCCGGTATCGAAGCGCACGAATATGCCATGAAATCGTTTTTTGAATACTTAGGTCCATATAAGCATAAACAAATCATACGAAACGAAAGGCTGGAAGACCGTTTCTGTAAACGCCGAAAAATTTAAAATTTCAAATTTATTCAATATTTTTCTATATCCTCACTTGAATTCCGTTCAACAACCCAAATATTCGGCAAAAATATATTGAAATCGATATACTGCTTTGAGTGATTTTATACTCTTGCAACATGTTGCTACAGAGTATAATAGTTTTGATCACCTAACGGCTGTACGTTTCAGCTAAATCCTATGAAGATAGAAATAAGTCTACATACATGGTTACTGGTTACTAAAACCGTGATAAATAATCAACAAAACGCGCCAGATGCATTAAATTTCACCACGAGATGGTATGGGAAGGTTATAAAGGAGCAGGCGTCAAAATCGGATGATGGACGATGGCACCGACTATTTTAGATAAAATCAAATATCTCAGAACCAACTCGGCCGATTTGAACATATCTTAAGCTACCGGACCGGACCGCTATCGATTTCTATATGTATATACCATAGAGTTTCACATACCCTTATTTGTGTCACCATCATTTTAGATTGTAGTGTGGTATTACACGACACGACGGGCTGATCACCATATAACTAGTGATGCTTGAGCCTCTAACAGATAGATAGACATAAGAATGTAATTTAGGTTTATAGTAGTAAGACATTTTGTAGCTAGGTATAAGGTCCTCTTCCAGAGTGAATTATAGACAACTTCTCATGAGTGAATGAGTAAAATGTTCATTCACTTCTGTTCATGACGAGAACATCAAAAAAGTAAAAAAAAGGAGTTAGTACCGGATAGTCAGAACATTCTTTACCAATAGATGATAATATCTATGATTAAATGGTGCATTTGACGATGAAATGTATTCTCGCTAGGAGTAAAGTTGAGAACTATTTTAAAGTTTATCGGTACTTAAAAGAGCTCATCAACAGAAATTCTGACAGTGGAAATCGTTCAAGTTTGGTAGTAATTACGAGTAAAAATTCGATACCTTGTAGATTTACATACATTTTCACTAAAATATCCCTGAAGGCTCTATTGCTCAGATCGGAAATTCCGTATGAGCTTTCATTCTACCTATCTTGCCTTGCCTCCGCATAATATTTTAGAACTACATTCGCTGTCTTCAACGGAATTTCTTTGCGGTGACCGTTTCTGGACTAAACTCATAATCAATTTATGACTTAATAAATACTTTTGTCATTAATAATTACAGGAAGGGATTTATGAATGTGTGAATGTATTTGTACGGAGCTACTAGCACAAGAGAACTCCCACGAATAAGATCATAAAAATATTTTAAGAAATCAGCGCAGAGTAAATAAGATGTGACCTAAATATGCGAACCGCAGCTACCACAAGCGAAGCGATCGGAATGACAAGCAATTAATGCAAGAACAACAAAACACTACGACAGGCAGCGGCACGGAGCGCAACAAAAGAGTGTGAGACCAGAGGAAGCAGATATGCATATGAAGCAAACGCCTACAAATTACGATAGACGCAAATGATCAACATTTTCGGAACTACGACGGCGGTCGAGCGTTTGCCGCGCTTGAACGGCTAAAGCGTATGGTGGGTCTTCTTGGCGTCTTATCTTAATTGCATAAACTCTACCGGTTGATGAAGCCTAAACGATTGCTGATCACCGATCGTTGAAGATTAAGTCGCATGAGTCACTGGAGGTTACAGCGGCGCCTTGAAAGACCCAACTGACAGGCTTGTTGATGGCACCGTTGACGGCATTGATGAGGATATGATTGGATTATGGAGAATGCGGCGATTGGTGTGGATTGTGATTGCGGTGATTTGCCCGATGCGTCGGCTCGGCGTTTAGCTGTGTTAATTACGCTGACTTTGCGTGATTTCAACTCTTTTCCAGGTATTGCAAGTAATTTTCAGTTAAATTTTATTTGATGTGTTAATTATACGATAGCTAAGTATTCTTATTTATTTTATGGAAATTATTATAAGAATTTTTCTCCAGACTGTAAGCCCGCTTTGGTAGTAATGGAGCTGGAGTAGCGGTGTAGTGGTGAAATGGCAGTAATTTCAGGGCTTCGTGTATTGTCTTTAAGCTCCTTCACCATCAGTGGTTACTGTAACGGTTATCTGCAATACTTTTTGCCTTAATGGAACTTTGGTTTACTCAGCGCGTAACTTTACCGGATAAAGATCAATAGGGCAGTCGATGCTAGATGAGCAGGAAACAATAAAAATATGTGCTTAATATCATGCCGGAACTCTTGGCGTGTTAGTTTAATCTGCAAAATTAGGAGTTGAGTGGTGATTTGATTCCGAGGACGCCATTCACCCAAGGATGCTTCAGGGAAAGGAGTTCGCTATGTACTGGGAACATGCAACGCACACTAAGCAGCAGCTCTTGAGAAAACATCAAGAGACATCCTGTAATTGCCCGGAGTTAAGTGTTTTGACAAGTTTGTAGCTTTTTCAAACATGTCCTTCGAGACTATTCAACACCGATCGCCCACGCTGGTTCACAACCTAAAACATGAAGCCTTTAGTTTAAGATTTAGTAATCTTTTAATGTCTTCAGTCAATAGGGTGAACCAAACAAGGTACACCTACGGAAGAGATCAACCATAGAGTTGATGGCTTTCTATAGCCATACTGGCAGTCTCTCGAGCTCTGAAACTATTTCTCGGACTCATGATATCAGATCTTACTTGGTATTATGAAACGTCGTCATTATGTACTCACCAAAAATCTATCCATCGTTGTAAGCTTTTCTGGACTAGAATCCAGAAATATAATCTGAAAATGTTGGAGTTCAGTGGTGGTTCGATTTCAAGGACGCCATTCCCCGAAGGATGCTTCATGGAAAGGAGTTTGATGTGTTCTGCGAGCATGCAGCCTGCACTCATGATAGCAGATCTTACTTGGTATTATGAACCGTCGCCATTATGTACTCATCAATAATTTATGTATTGTTATACGGTTTTTCTACAGTAAGAATCCAGCCATTTGGTAATCAAGATTTCAACTGGCTGCGGCGAAACTGAAATTTTTGAAAAATATTACTATAGGCGCATTATCTCTGACTGTAATTTACTTCAAGTATTTTCAATAAAAAGAAAAAATAATCCACACCTCACAAATATGGCCAACGCATTTTCCGCATGCCACCCACAACATTGTCATTTCGGAGTTTGCAGCAATTGCGCTCACATATCTACACATACTCACAGATATACATATCTATGTGCATTAATTTTAAACATGTGCAGCACCTGAGCGCCTGTCATGCTACACATAATCGTTAATATGTATCTAACATGGCATGATAGCTACTTATTGCTCTGCGCATGCGTACACATTCAGCGCATACCATTCGATTACCCGATTACTCGCCGCTATATACAAAGGCACACACATGCAGCCAAATGAACGGGTATAAGCTAATTTCGCTTTCGTATTCCTATCGCTCGTCGTTGCGCTCAAATGCGCGGCCGTTTCTCTTGTGCGCCGGTAATTTGTCCACCGTTGCGGTTCGTGTGATTGATGTGCATTGCAATCATTTGACAAGTTTCGCAATAAATGCAAACGAATACGTCGAAATTGTGGTACGTGCAACCTGTTTGCTGTGCTTATTAGTTGCATGTGTTGCATACGAGCTCAGGGGAATGCTTTCTGTGTGTCTGTTTGTTTGTTGTTTAATGCCTTCGAAGGAGCTGGTGTAGTTTTTGTGTTTTTGTGGGAGTCGCAAACATGGACTGGAGTGGATGCAGGTATCATCGGTGAATGTGGCAATTGTGCTATTTGTTGGCTAGTGAACCAGATACATAGGAGTGATCCTAGAACACTTTCTTAAGGTTCAACTTTTCGTCGGAGGAAGCATCAAAAGCCGGAGTGCAGAACTTCAATCAGCTAAAACTAAACTACTTCCAACTCCAGACTATCCCACGGAAACACCTTATCAAGTATTACTTCGTGGAAGTGAGAATACATTTAAGTCTCCTTTATGGCACGGACGGACGGACGCCTAATCTGCTCTATATGTTTCACTTTTGTCATGATCGAGGCTGCCGCTTCGCTGACAGCTTTCCAGTTCTCAGTGGACTGACACATAAGTGTCATCAAATTTTCCCTCGAGTGTAGTTTTAAGTTTTTCCCTTGTACTTGAAAAACGAGGGCAATTAAAAATTAAAGCACTCTGAACATATCGGACAGTTCGAACTAAGGTCGTACTGGTGTCTGTAAAGGTAGTTTCAAAAGCACCCATGTCCACTTGGTATTTGGTTTAGCTGGAAATCCAGGCCTATCCACGAGTAAATGTCCGGTATCAGTCTGTGGGTGCACCGTCCTTTCAGTGAGGTTAGCCACCGCTGCTGCCATATTGTTAAGCTTTTGACTCTCTCTTCTCTTTAGGCTCCTATTGACGTCTCTGATAACTTGTAAACCCGCTCGTATTCGTTACCCTGGATGTCAATGGTTATCATACTGCCTACTCCCTCAGCAGCATCGCTTGATATTGTCCGGAAAGCACTGCTAACCCTTAGTGTCGACAGCCTGTGCGCTGTGCTTATATGACTAGCATACGCTTTAATGCCTAGCGCCTGAATCCATTTTGGAGCCGCATATAATACTACCGATCTCATTACCTTTGCGAGTAAAAATAGCCGGCTCGAACGCACGCAGCCTTTTTTATTGGCTGTAGAGTTGAATATGCGTGTCCTTGCTTGACTCTTATGCTAGAGGCAAGTAGATCAGTTAAATTCTGCGGAGTGACCAGAAACGATGCTTTTACATTTGGCTCAAGCAGTTCACGACTTCCGGTCTTAGATCAGGAGTCCTCTGGGTAGCCTAAGAACATCCGTTGGAGGGTGAGCTAAAGTTGGAAGGCGAAACTATCCCTCCACAGGGTTGTGCGTTGGGTTTGTAGCCCGTCACGTACAAAAAGGCCTCCAATGAAAATGAAACAACAGCCTTAAAAGAGAAACTCACTTTTGGTGACGACACAGTAAACGTAATAAGGACTAAGATTTAAGGGCATGCACCTGGAATGTCCGTTTCCTTAATTGGGAATGTGCTGCTGCCATAAAAGTAGAGGCTGACATCAAGTAATGGACGGGACAAAGACTGGAACGAGTAGGTCCTTGTGACATTGGGGTGGGGGATTCGGCCAGTAAAGAAGAAGAATAAGGTTTCAAATACGTATCTGAGGTTTATGTATGCGTTTATTATGTTTGTAAGCTTTGTTACTGTTTTTCGTGATACTACATCGGCAGTTATCAATTTGAAGCCTGAAGCTTTTTTAGGGTTTAAACTATTTTTGATGAAATTTACAATTTTTGTTTGTTGTTGGTAAAGTTTCACTTTCATATTGCGAAGCTTCCAGCTGCGGTAAGATATGGGACGAGAATGGACTGAATGTTTTAGCTAATATCTCTCAAAAAACTTCCGCTTTTTATTCGTCGCTTTTTGCCCTGGCTCCGTTATCCATTCTGAGAGGAGGATTTGAAATTATTTCTTTTCTAATATTCACTGGTTCAACAGACTGTTTAGGAGGTGGCCCCCAGAAATTGATTGAAGAAGACTGCAATCCGTTTCGAAACCAGAAGCATGCAGTGTTATGTATGGTGGAGTTCTACGGGGGACTAGAAAAGTCATCCTGTGATAGACCGAAGTTTGGTGTTCTGACTTAACTGCATTTTCTTCGGCTGTGTCCTGTTTCATCCAAGCTAATCAAATCACATTAGCGCAAAAGTAAAATGAAACCAATTTGACATAATCGCACTATTAATAGTAAACTGTAGTTAATCATTAGGTTAGATTAAATGGTCAATCCTTACAGAGATCTCACTTCAACAACTATATATACAACGCCGGTTCTTTTGCGTTCCTAGAATTCTTATAAAAATAATCATAAAAACCCACATGAACCGAGGAAGCGCTATGAACCGATCACAAATTTGACCTGGCGGCTAATGTTTGTCTCAGCTATGTCTCCTGGTTCGCTGATTGCCGATATGTTTGACGGAAAGCTCTTTACAGAAACCTCTCCCATTAACAATTCCTCCAAGTTTCGATTCACGCGTGAAAAGGTCACTTTAAGCTCTGCGATATCAGAAACAGACATTAGCTGTAGCCTTTGCGATGCAGTGTTCTAAGTTTTCAGGGATGCAATTGAAGGAGAAGAAAATTTCAACGTGTCACTATGTGGACCTTATACCCAGCTCCATCAAGCATAGTACTCGTAACCACAAGATCACTGCCTTCTTCAAAAAAAAAACAACAAATATAATATTATTAAACATAAAATATTCTCTCATTCACTGACACCTCCTTTTAGCTACGTCTTCTAATACCTTCAATTTTCACTATCAGATCACCTGTTTGACAACTATGTTCCTTCATCATTAATTCACTATTGTTCGCTCACTTGTTGCACAATCAGTGGTTGAAGCGTAGCACCTTTCAAGTGCTTACTCACGGAGAAATATCGAGCGACTGCCGACTTCAAAGACGCGCAGCCGCAGACTCGTCGATATTAACGCCTAATTCGCAACACGTTAACACGTCAAGTCGACAATGAAACGGCGACACAGTGCTTATGAGAATGTGTGCGATGCACCTTTGCGTACAATGTGCAACAAGGCTGCTAGCTGCTCGCTGCACTTGACGCGATCGATCGATTATCGCACGATCACTCCAATTCGCATTGAACGCGCTAAAGCAGTGTGGCAAACGAATTGCTTCTGCTGCACATACGGGTACAACCGTGTTGCATGCAACGTATGTGAGTAGTGAGCACAGACAACAAGAGTAAACTATTATTTCTACTAATCGCATTCATCATCATCAGCGGCAACACAACGCTGAAAGGCAGCGAGCAACTTTTTTACATACATTTATATTTACATATGTATGTAATGCGGTTGTATGTAAATAACTGTGTCGATTGTTTTGTGAAAGTTACTGTTGTTGTTGTTGTTGTTCTGTCTCGGATTCTTTGCATTAATAGCGATTTCTTCAGATATCCAACCAAGCGCAGCACATGGCACAAATGTTAGGTGTTACCTTCATGTATTCACTATACTCACATGCAAACCTACGATCGTACCATGTGGATACAAGAGGACATTTACCCAATCAAAAATGGCTACAGAACTTAATTGGTACAATCTCTATTTCTCTTCTCTTGGTGCGATCCAATCAGGTATTTAGAATGCTCAGTTTGATTCCAAAATGTAGGCTACCTCCCATATAACCGCATATTCCGGATGATGAATCTCAACTTCGATTTTTCAAATAATGAAATCCTTCGAATAATACTTCCAGCTGGAGACAAAGTTGACTTTGGTTAATGGGAAACATTTATTCTCGACTTTGAATATTGTTTTAAAACTAACTTTTTTAATGGATACTATGCTTTTCCAGTAATATTGAAAAAACCGAGATTTAAAGTTTGAAAATCTATCGATTAAAAGCGCGACAGAGATATTCAGATTTCAAAAGAAGGTAGTTCTCTGTAAATAAAATACGTATTGCGATTAACTACTAAACAAATGGGGTATCTATATTTCCAGCGTTGTTCAATTATATGATAAAAGTGTCTATGAATTCGCTCTTAAATGTTGAAATACTACTGTACCCAAAATAGGTGACATTTGAATTTAAACTGCGCGCGTCGAAGGAGAATTATTTCTTTTTTAAGTTGGTAGTACTGTCAGTCACATTTATGTCAAATTTCATGTCAAAATATTCAATAGTGTTTGAGATGCGTGTTCTTTTGTGAGCTGCTAAAAGTGAGTTTTTCGTTTTTTGCGATGTCGAAATTTGTTGAGCAACGAATTTGCATTAAATTTTGTTTACGGAATCAATTTTCTGCTGCGGATACGTTGAGGATGGTGCAGAAAGCCTTTGGTGATGAGGCTATGTCTACAAAAAATGTTTACAAGTGGTGTAGTGAAATCCAAGCCGGCCGTGAACGTGTCGAAGACGAAGAGCGTCCAGGGCGACCACCAACCTCAACCGACGAAGCTCACGTTCAACAAATCAAAGATTTGGTGTTGAAAAACCGTCGATTTACAATTAGAGACCTTGCTGATGAGGTTGGCTTATCGAAAGGCTCAGCTAATACCATTTTGAAGGATGTTTTGGGTCTCAAGCGCGTCAAATCTCGACTGGTACCGAAAACATTGAATTTTTTGGAAAAAGGCGTCGCGTTGAAGTGTGTGAAACTATGCTTTCCGACTAGCAGGGTGTCATGAAATGCATTATAACTGGCGATGAGACTTGGATCTATGTATGCTTAGGACCCCGAAACAACCGATCAATCGAGCGAATATGGTGCCAAAAGAGAGCCGAGACCAAAAAAATTGCGCCAAAGTCGCTCAAAAATCGATACGATAGAGGAGATTCAAGCCGCAGCCAAGATGGAACTGAAGGCCATCCCGGAAAGTGACTACAACCAGTGTTTCGAAGATTGGAAAATCCGTATGCATAAGTGCATTGCATCGGGATGGGATTACTTTGAAGGGGATGAAATTGATTTGGAAGAATAAATAAAGAATTTTCAAAATAAATACAGTTACAATGCCTTATTTTTTGGGCATAGTGGTATACTGAGAATTTCGAGATGGACGACGTCGTCTAGATCTTACTTGTTGGAGTGGTTACTCGTCTATTAAGTCTTTCAAAAATTTCATTTCTCCATCAGTATCAAAGTAAAATAAGTCCATTTTATTTACATTTTTCATTTTAATTTGACCTGTCTTTTTTGCCATAGCTTCTATACTTGTATACAGTAGCAGACTTGCCGCATGAATACCTATTGGACAATGCCCTGAAGGAACTATTACGATTGTGAAAAACGAACTTTGGCAGGAGCAAGTAGTTTAGTAAATCTTCTGTGATCTACTCCAAGTAAAAAAAATATTTCGCTGTCGTACAGAAATTAGTCGTCGACCAACAACTGCTAAACGTACGGAAGGCCCATTGATCTAGTGCTAGAACGGAAGATGACATTGGAGATCCAACTCTTTCTCACTCTGATGTGAGTTGAGCAAGCTTTAGGTACCAACAATTCCGCTTTGACCGGGCACCCAGATGAGTCTGATGATGAAATAGCTTGATGCAGTTAGTTTGAGACTTCGGCTACGATCTCCACAGTTCATGATTACGTTTAATTCAAAGGATACAACAAATATGATTCAGTTTCACACGCGTCTAACCCTACCCTACTTCTTTTATTTCGCTGTTTACGGTTAACGATTATCGCCGGCGCAGTTGGTGCTCATTTTGCAATGTCGTCGTGTGGCAGGGTGGAACGTTTGATGGCTGTGGTAACTTCACGTTTCTTATTTGTTATTATTTCCGTGTATTTGTGTGTGTATTTTACAGCTACTTGATACCTGTTTCGCTAACTCACCACTGATTTTATGTACTTCTGGCTATTGCAATTGCATTAATCGAACAACTAAACGCATGTGGCAAGTTGCATGCTGCACGCTGCAATTGCATAGATTTTTCGCTGATCATTTGAGTGATCGGTTGGCGGCACACAGCGCGCTGTAGATACTAGTGGAGTGAAAATTTGTAAGTGTGTGTTTCGGTTCTCCAACATTTCTAGTGGCAAACGTCGATGCTGCTGCAAGGTGTTGTGCCATGATAAGATTTTTTATCTTCCCCAACATACATATGTATGTATGTACGCTTATGTATATATGTACATACATATACATATTTATCGGAATGTCCAGCACTCCACTAGAGTGTCTGTTTTCGTTGCAAGCTTCTCTAGTGGCAGCTCTTCGCCACCATTATCTTTTCTACAATTCATGTTGTCAAGTCTTTTGATTTAATTTGTAATTGAACCTCGCCAACATCTTCAACTGCTTGCACTGCTTCCGCTTCTTATTGCCTCTACTCTTTAACACACATTTCTCGTGTCACTGGATTGCCCAATCGAAGTTGCTGTAATCGTTTTTGATGGTCCATTTTCTACTTCATTAAGCCTGGGAAAATGTCAACTTATCAAGCGAATGAGTTAGAAACTTATTTCATTTGAATATCTCGCGTCAGTTGAAGTGGAAATTACCAAATTCTCTGAGTCTTATTTTCGGTTTTCAGCATAAACTGCTTAGCCTTTCCAATAGAGGTCGGGTTTTCCAATATGGATGACATGATTTCTAAGTGTCGTTTCGGCCATTTCTAATATGTTTTGATCTGTAATTTCTTTCATTGTATTCAGTAATGTTTGCATTTTCATCAAGGAGAGATCTGCGCACAAATAACGTTTACAAATTATAAAATTCTATTATCAAAAAAATTATTCTCTAATTGCAACTTTTCGTGCGTGTTTGTCATTCTATGGTCGTAATAAACGTCCACCTGTGCTCGCTATTCGTCGGATTGTTGAAAATATCGAGCATAAATTGTCTTTACATAACATTCAAGTGCCAATGAGATAAATAACTGCTGGAAGTAATGAAAATATTGCATATTGTTCAGGCGAGTTTTGCTGAAGTGGGCTATTTGTCGATTTCAAGATGTACTCTAGAATTGCGGCTGTCTCAAAGCACAACCTGATTTATTTTAAGAAAGGATTTGGACTTGAATTTGTATGAAATAGTTCTCACTGAAAAACGGAAGCTGTTGGACCATCGTAAATATCATGAATTTGCTGATTTTGCCTTGGAGCAACTTGAAAACGATTACGATTTTTTAAGAAAATCATCTTCTCCGATGAGACTCACATTCATCTGAGTGGTGCGACAAACAAACAAAATTGGTGCGAAGAAACTCCACAAATTATTCACGAATAACCATTACAATCACCTAAATATACTGTTTGGTGTGGTTCGAGATTTTGGAGATTCGATTATTTCATGGAATTGCGACACTAAATGGCCTCCAAGAAGTTGTGTTTAACACTATTAAACTACTTTTTGTGGGTTTATTTGAAGTCATTGTCTTTAGCAATAAACCAGACTTTCTTCAAGCTTCGGAAGTCAATATTGAACGCGTTATTCATGACATACGGCTTGATTTAATTGAAAAAGTACTCGAAAATTGGGTTCATCGATACTTAATTGTATCGACTGTGCTTTGCATTAAATAAAAAAAGATTTAAAGTTTTTTAATAACGCTATATTAGACATTGGAGACTGATGATTTCTGCGATTGAATTGCAATTTGAATTCTAAATAAAATTATTATAAACCTGTGTCTACACAAATTTAATGATTTTATAAAATGACTTCACTTTGAATAACTTAAAGCATGAAAACAACTGGCAATGACCTCAACTTGATGGCTCATTCTACGATAGATAAAACCTCAAAATCTTGTTCTGGCCACGCCGAATATTTTTTTATCAAGGCGCCACCAACTTTGAAGGAAAAAACAGCCTTTTACATTTCAGATAGTTTTAATTATTAATTATTTATATGAGCTTTTTATTACTTTTTCGAGGAATTCGGCCAGTATTGGAATTATTTCGACTTTAGTGTCTACTTATCAAAGATCTGCGGATTGCTGGAGTTTCGACTGTTTCGTTTCATATGGGAAAAATATGGTTCCAATGCTGGTGCAAACCCCGGCCTAGATAGTTAAATTTTGGAAATGCCGTGGAGTTTCAAGGATATCGAACGTATATTGGTTTTTCCATACATGGTAAAATAATCATGGTCATCACAAAAACTGAGAAACTAGTTTCCGTATATACAGACAGACAAGCGATGAGTAAATTAACTCCTCTTATCATACTGATCACTTATGTATGTCTACATATACTTGATGTATAGGGACTACCAAAAGGGTGGTTCCGACTGAAAGTTTATCGTGGACGGCTCGAAGTAGTATCTTTAACCAACAGATTTTCGACAAATTTGCCTTTATTTAGATCTTGAAAAAACAATCATAAGGAAGAAAACCAATTAAGAAAAATACAAAGAAGGATCCGAGCTGATAAAAGATGATGTTAAAGAACAAGCTCAGAAAAAATGCCTTCAGCTCTGGGCCATATGACTACTACATAACTGAAACGAATTCTTAAGGGGGTATTCTAGTCTAGAAATTTAAAAAAATCGATATTCAAGAATATGTGTACAAAAGGATTTTTCAAAATTCAAATAATTTTCGGAGATATAGGCATTTTTCTGACCCGGCATGCATCCAAACTGGTTCGGCCGGAACGCGAAACGCGTGGAACGATACCCACGATTTCTTAGGTTCCACTGTACCGAATTATTTGAAACTTTTATAGAGTCTTCTTTATAGGCTTGTCTATAGTTGGAACTAGCCCCATCTCCAAATTTTTATTTTCATTATTTTTAAAAAATTCGAAATAGTCAGAAAAAGTGATCAAAAATACTTTTTTTAAGGCAGTCGTCATTTTGTGAAAAAAATTTTCCCACTTTCCCGTAGTTCCGGCCATTGCGACATTATTCTAGATTAATAATCTTTTTTCTTTTTGGTTTCAGATAACTAGGGTTGAAATCATGGGTATGGTCACGTGGAAATTTATAGAGACCCGCCACTTCGTCAGCTCATAATTTTTTACTTTTTTTAGTTTTTAATTTTAATTTAATTTTTCTCTACTCTTCTTAAATTAGCAAATAACTAATAAAAAATGAATAGTAAAAATATTAATTGCCTTTTTTTACGAGACTTTAAAAATTACCTGAAATTCGTGCTTCTAGACTAGAATACCCCCTTAAAGGTATATACTACATACATACATATGTATATGTCTTAGGGCTCAATTAGCTATATGCGCGGTATTTTGGTGCCGATCGTTTTAATTCTTGCTGTCTCGTTTCATTATTGTGTTCAAAATATATGGTGCCCTCAATGTAACTACTTATGTTTTGTGTAGATACACATTCCAGGTTTGGTACCTGATGGATTTCAAGTGTTACATGTCGGGTTTGAGATAGAGCTGGGCACCATTCGAGTTTCCAGCAGAGGCAAATATTGTAATAGCACATTGCAGTCATGGTATTATATTTACCTCGGATGCATCTAGAGAGGCTCCTGTTTTAGCCAACTCGTTTACTTTTTCGTTGCCGAAAATTTTTTTATGACCGGGAAACCAATTAATGGGCAGGTGACTGAAAGTGAGCTCAAAGCCTTGCTGCATTTGTTGACTACGCCGGAATTAATCTTTGAAGACTACTAGGCTAGAAATACCGTCTGGGTAACTGTGTATATGGTAGATTTCTGTAGGCTCCCGTAGTTACTCAGTAGAACTCTATAGGCCTTCTTTATGTCCAGTACTTCCGCTTGCAAGCTTTTTGCAGAGTCTGGTAGACACATACATAGATAAAAAGATATCAAGATCCTCGAAGTTTACCCCCGTCGCTACTACTTAGTTCATTTCGGACCCGACGGCATAGATTGAAAGCGATTTGGTTAGCTAACATCTAGAGAAAAAGATAACCGTTTCCAAAAAATCAAGTTTAGCCAAACTATGGAGAGATAAAATTTCGGAGGGCGAAATAAAAGATTCGAAAGGTACAATAGAGAGTGCTTCGTTAAGAAAACTTTAAACTCATTGCGTCAAGTTGATTTCTATGTGTGATTATATGTATGTTCTTAATTTCACTTAGATTTCGAAATCAATTCATAACAACAAAAATAATTCATTCATTCACTTTGCTTGGGGGCAACATTGAAAACATTGCAAAAACTTGCAACGTTGGTGCCACATGCACTTGGAGCATCTGCGTCGTGCTGCCGAAAGCAAGCGAACTGCTGCCAGAAGAGGAGGGGCGCGCTGCATTCATATCTAGCAGCGAACGGCACGGAGCTGGCTGGCGACGACGACAGGTTTGCAGGTCGTCCGCCAGCCGTGTGCGGATTTTTACTTCTACAACTGTTGAGTGTGGTTGTTGTAAACGAAGCTGGCATAGGGAAGCAGTTCAACACAAATATACATACACATAGCGGATAAATAAAATTCATATAAAACATCAGCGCGACAATACGTGCGGATGTGTGAACAACTACATCGACAACAAATGCAACCAACAACAAATGGCGGGCAAGCATTGAAGTGAAGAGGAGTCGGCCACGCTGTCGGCAGACGAACGCTTGGCAGCAAGAAGCGTGTCGCCAATTGATCGTGAGTTTTACCTAGAAAAATGTCGCGACAATTGTAATGACAACAGCAACAACCACAAGCAATGCAGCAGTAGCAACAACATTGACAATAGCAAATGTTGGCTGCAACAACAACAATAATGCCATAAACACAAAAAAATTAAATACAACAACATGCTTACTTGCAACAATTACAAGCAGTGAACAAGAGAATGAAGGAGTGAGTAACTTGCAAACGAAGCGAACGTGGCTTGCGTTGTGGCAAGTAGCGTATGTTGCAACCGCGCAGCCAAATAGCGGAGAATGCAATTGAAATTGAAGAATTACTTGAAGAATGTCAGCCGCGTTAGCGCAGATCACATTATGCCGATTCATTGTGTCGCACAAGCGAACAAACGCTCTCGCTCACCGCCACTATGCGCCCTGAGCTCAGGCGGTGCGACGCGCGGTTGGTGAAGGAGTTGTTCTCTCAGCTCCAGTGCACAGCCAGTTGGTTGGCTGACTTGCCTCGATGCATTTGTAGATTCTTCCGCTCCGCGCCGCGGGTTGACTCTTCACTTTCCTTGACACTTTCCGATTAAGTGTTTTCCTTGCTCTTTGCTGTGCCCTTCGAAGCAAAGCAAGGCAACTTTTGCATTGATTTGACGCTTTCTGTGGCTCCCCTTTAATTGGTATTGACTGTTACTATTTTGTGTTGTCGTAAAGCAAGCTTGCCGTGTGCTTACTCGAGGCATATTGTAACGGCCGGAGCCCTTGGCGCTCATCGATCGCGACCACCAGCACGACCCAGTCCAATTTCATCGAACGTTCGCTGGGGGAAACTAAGTCAGCACCAATTTGTTGTTGCTTTTGTTGCGATGTGATTTTGTTGTCCGTTGCATAGTTACCATTTGGCCTGCTTGTTGTCACAGCTGATCGTGAGTGAGTTCAGTTCATGGTCGCCGCGTTTGTTCTTGTCTATTGTTGTTGTATTCGATTACATCGTGAAATCGTTGCGACTACTTACAAGCTCCTGCTCAGCAGTTGGTTGCCACGCAAGTTGTTGCAGTTATTTTGTGCCGATTGTTGCACGAGTGGCATTGGTGGTTGCAATGCGCTGCCGCGTTTTGGTGCTGCGCTTCTTTGGCCGCTCAATGAAATGCAGCCCCACTTCATTTTGCAGCTCATTACGAATGTAAATGATGGAAATGCCTGTCTGTGAGCTCGTCCGTCCGTCCATATGTCTCTAGCTATCATCTCCTGCGCATTTCGTTGATGGACAATAATGAAGCGACAACAGGAAGTCGTGTGATTTTGCCATGTTAGCGTCCTCCAGCACGCTCCCCCCTACGCGCAACTTGCGAATATGCTTAACCACGACGCATCTGGTCGGGAAGACTCACGATAAAAAAGAATGAAAACGCAAACAAACATACATCCATATTAAGTAGGACTCATTCTTAAAAATGAAAGCCTTAAGAAACTTGTACTTGTCACATAGCTATTGGATCAAAGTTAGGTGTAACGTTTTGGAAGTATCTCTAGAGAAGAGAGATGCTTCGTTAGAATTAAACAAAATATAAATCACATTAACAGGACATTGTATTTGAAATTTTTAAATTATAGCTAACAATATATGTATAAAAACAGGTGTCAGGGTCCTTCTTTGGAGATTGCGTAGTATAGCGTCTATTTAGTAAAAATGATTTTCTGCCCGGCGATATCTAGAAAGTAGTATTGTTAAAAACTCTCCGCAATATCAGAATTCCGTACACCACACTTGCCGAATTCATTAATTTCTTCCACTCCTCATATTGGTAAAGTTCCAAGCTTTCCATACTTTCTTTAGAGTCACATGTTAAGGAACGTGTGCATACCAGGTTTCTTCGACTATCTTCTTCTCCCTTTTTCCCTTTAACTGCAACAAATCGGCAATCTCATATCTGATCCTAGCCGCCAAAATGCCAATAATTAATGGTTTTCTGATTTGAGATTAAGGTTTATCCAAAAAATTTTCGCCTTGCTTTAACAGCAATTTTCCCCTTTTGTTCTGTTTTCGATATTCCATCTTCGATATGGCACAACAAAACCTATTCCAAGTAATTTAAGATTTTTTTTTTACAAACAAGCCTTACTTAACGTCAGTTGTCTTTTATATTTCGAGATATGAGACCAAAAACAAATATTAATCATCGAAATCATCGACTTCTGTTAGATATTGCATATTAATGAATAATTAGAGCAATTGACTTTTAGTAATGTGTTTAGCCTTGACATAGCTTGAGCAAAACGGGTTGCGGAAAGAGGTTAGCGTTGAAGTGCGGAAACTCATTTTGAATCTGTGCCTGGAATTGTGCGAAATAGGACAAATTGTCAATAGATAATTTTCCATTGTAAGGAATATAATAACCCATTACATAAACAGCGGAAAAATAGAAAGCAATTACAGATCTGGGAGGCCAAAAACTTTTTCTGATCGGGAGGATCAGTGGAAAAAGACTCAAAAATTTCGGCTGTAAAATTTAGTGGAAAAATGCACGAACAACTGGGGAAAACATTTAGCTCACAGGCAGTCCGAAATACCCTCCATAAGGCCGGTTATCATGGTCGTGTACCTCGACGAAAGCCTCACATTTCAAAAGCTAACAAAAAAAGCGGTTGGATTTCGCTAAAGCTCACCTATACCAACCTGATACTTTTTGGAAAACGTGATTTTTAGCGATGAATCCAAATTCAATTTACTTAGATCGGATGGGTCTAAAAAAATATGGCGAAAGCCCAACATGGAGCTCCAAGAAAATAACATCTTAAAAACAATCAAGCATGGCGGCGGAAACGTAATGGTGTGGGGGTGTATAGCGGCAAGTGCAGTTGGGAATCTTGTTTTTATAGACAAAAAAATGGATAAGCTTGTTTATTTAAGCCTTTGGAAGACAATTTGCTTCCGAGCGTAACTAAATTGGGCTTAAATGGAGAGAAAAGGCAGTTCCAGCAAGACAAAGATCCCAAACACGCCTCGCGTTTGGTTCAAGAGTGGTTAATTTATAACTGCAAGCAGCAGAAAACACCTCCACAATCCCTTGATCACAATCCCAGTGAGCATATTTGGCATTTGCTTCAAAAAAAAAAAAAAAAATCGCAAGAACCAAATAACTTCGAAAGAATCCCTTAAAAATGCTCTGAAGGAAGAATGGACCAATAATACCAGTTGGGAGACTTCCCATTTGGTCGCAAGTATGCAAAGGCATTTGCAAGCGATTGTTAAAGCCAAGGGAGGTGCAACGAAATATTAAACATTTTCAATTTCTTTTCCTTCATCTTTTGTTTCACCATTTTCATATTTTGTGCCAATATTTTTTTGATATGAATATGGCTCTTTTTCATTATTTTCTTAATAATTTCCTACTTGTATGAATTTTTATACCCTGAACAGGGTATATTAAGTTTGTAACGATGTTTGTAACACCCAGAAGGAAGCGTCGGAGACCCTATAAAGTATATATATAAATAATCAGTATGTTGAGCTGAGTCGATTTAGCCATGTCCGTCTGTCTGTCCGTCTGTCTGTATATATACGAACTAATCCCTCAGTTTTTAAGATATCCTTTTGAAATTTTGCAAACGTCATTTCTTCAAGAAGCTGCTAATTTGTCGGAACGGCCGATATCGGACCACTATAACATATAGCTGCCATATAAACTGAACGATCGGAATCAAGTTCTCATATGGAAAACTTTCGCATTTGACAATGTATCTTCACCAAATTTGGTATAGATTATTTTCTAGGCCAAAAATGTAATATCCGAGAAAATTGTTCAGATCGGTTAACTATAGCATATAGCTACCATACAAACTGAGCGATCGGAATCAAGTTCTTGTATGGACAACTTTCACATTTGACAAGATATATTCACGAAATTTGGTATATATTATTTTCTAAAGCAACAATGTAATCTCCGAAGAAATTGTTCAGATCGGTTAACTATAACATATAGCTGCCATACAAACTGAACCATCGGAATCAAGTTCTTGTATGGACAACTTTCACATTTGACAAGATATATTCACGAAATTTGGTATATATTATTTTCTAAGGCAACAATGTAATCTCCGAAGAAATTGTTAAGATCGGTTGACTATAGCATATAGCTTCCATACAAACTGAACAAATAGTTACTAACAGAAATACACCTGTGAAGGGTATTTAGCTTCGGTGCTTTTCTTGTTTATTTTAAACTTTTATATAGTATATGTATTAAAAAAAACATTACTTAAACAAATATGTTTTTTTTTTTTGTTTGGTATGTTCAGTTAATTAAAAGTTATATTGAAGCAAAGTGGAAAAACTGAGGTGTGCCAAAACTTTTTTGATTCACTGTATGTATGTACTTGTGAATGCGTTTGAATCAATTCCCAAAGCACTTTTGTCATACTGGTTGAGGTACATATCTTCAAAACACGCGTTCTGAACGCATTAACCGCCTCTTTAGTTGCCAAAAAACGTTGGCCTCTTAGTTTATCTTTTATCTGTCATCAAATAAAATTACTTAGTGAACGACCAAATAAATTTCAGCATGGGAACGACTGTGATTATGAAGTACATAGCCATAAAAAAGTACTCAAACCGCTAACGAACAGGGATCGGGTATGATTATTGTGAATTGTTGGTGAAAAAACGGCGTTTCCTGGGAACCAGGGAGAAATTGCCTTCTATCTCCCCCTCTATCTCTCCTTCACTGATCAAAGTACTATGGAGCAATACATGATGCTTATTGATAAGCACATGAATACGGATTACCAAATGTTGTCTGTTACTTACTGAACTACGTTCCTTACTACCTGAAGCTGCAACTTTTTTCAGGAACACCAAAAAGTGCAATATTTTTATGAGTACAAGCCAATTCAAATGTTGTGTCCTGAAAATAGGCACTCCCCATCCTTCTTAAGGTGTCAATTAAGGGGTCACTTGCAAGTGAGTAACAAATTTTTGTGTGAATTGTTTTGTGAAGAGGCATCTTCTACTTTTGTAAGCTTATTAGACCCACACAAGTCTAAACTAGTTATTTAAAAGATTCATGACTAGTCATATTCGAAACAAATATAATATATTGTCGATGTAGCGTTATATGATATCGACAACAACAATTTCAATTTCAACGAGTACAACAACAATATTTAAATAACTATAATCGTATTTACTCCCCTTAGCTTTGTATGCATCTTAGGTCTGATTAGATTTCAACGGAACTAATTAAGTTTATATGCGCATGGCATTTAATTATCAATAGAAATATATATATTAAATAAAAATATAAATAAAACTGCTCGGTGAGATATTGATTTATTAATAAGGAAATTATTCACATTAATGGCTCAGAGCAATTATTTTAATTTATGATGACAATATTTGCATAAAGCTTTTCATTGTGACTATTCAAATATTTGCTTAGATACATACACACATGCATATATACACATTTATAATGCATATGTACAATGTATGTATGTATGTGTTTGAGTGTTTTGCTCCCACTTGTTAGCATATTGGATAAGGCCTGGCCAATGATGCTTGGTCAAATGACAGTATATGAAAATAAGAAGCTTTGTAGATAGAAACGATATCTACTTTTGCGAATATATACATACTTACCGTATATATATCGATTAACATGTAAAATATTCATCACTCCCTGTAGGAAATTTCAAAGCAATCAATACAGCCGTTTTATGGGTACTCGAGTGTAAGACTCGTTATTGTTCCCACGACAGTCGGGTCTACCCGGAACGGACTCGGATTTTTTTCCGGCCAAAGACTGTAAACTCGGCGAAATTCTCCTACTTCAACAACAACTCGGTATTTTATCTTTGATCTAAATTAGACAAAGCCTGAATCTAACCTTTTAAAAATTAGCTCCTTATGAATTAAATTTTTCACAACAAAAGCACATTATTTTGTGACTTAATTGCTTTAAGAGTTATTCACCGAACGTAGTGATCTTGCGTTTTTACCAAACCACTTTTAAAGTGAGATTGTTTTTGAAGCAAGGAGATCTCTTGGAAACGTAGCAATTCAAATTCCAACTTCATTTTTCATTCAACAGCTTGATGTAACAACACTTTTTTCTTTATGAAATGAGGCCACGATTTATCACGTTTTTACTCTTGAAACGTTCAAAAATAAATAAAGTCGTTGTTGGCTAACCCTATTAAAAATCAATGTAATTATTATATACATTTTTTCCCATAATTCCTATGTGGAACAAAGGGCCTCAATAAACAAATTATAATTCAATTTAGGAATTTGATTTGTCCACAGGAACGACATGTTTCTTGCGACGTTGCTTCAATTTGCAGCCTCTCTCCACGCTTTAGCTGGTTTCTCTCGTCTGCGGTTCCCTTGAGGACTCCAGCCTTATGATATGCTTGTGATGTCGTCCTAAGGCTTAGGTGACGGCTTTTAATGTGGATAGGATAGGTGTGGTTGCTTCACCAGGAACAAAGCTCGAATAACACTCAACAAGCTATTTTTTGTGTCAGTGGCATATTTTTTAAGTACAAATGGGGTATTATTAACTCTGGAGATTTTATTAATTTTTTTGTTTTATGTAAATTACTAAAGCACTCAAAATTTTGTAACAATCGAACCAACGGCCGACAACGATCAAATTTATACGCTAGTATTTTGAAGGTTAGATCTCCTCCTTTCATAAAAACGAGGAACAGGAGACTACCTACATATATATAAATCTTAATTAAAACGCATTTATGCCCTCTCGCCTTCGAATGATATATTACATGAGATGGTTTATAATTAAGTGAAAGTATTACTCTAAATTCTAAGCACTACTTTTTTCGCTGATTATTCATTACTATTGGCCCATTTAGAACATTCTCGGTGAAAATGTCAGCAACCCAAAATTACTGAAGCATTCCAATTGTTCCGATGTTGTTGTAATATCGTTTTAACTTTCTTGTTTCAGTATGTGCGCTGTTTCATCAGCTTCGGGGCATAGTCGACATTTCTTCTCACACTATATATCAAGACGATGAATATGAAATATGAAGTATGACAATTAAGTAATGAGACTGATTCCATAAAAATTGTATATTTGAAAATTATTCCACAATTTTGCCATCCCCTTTAAAGTAGTCCTCTTGGGCAGCTATACAGCGATTCCAGTGCGTTTTCTATGCTTCGTAACATTTCTTGAAGGCTTCGACTGGGATGTCCGCGAGTACCCTCGTCACGGCCGCCTAGATGTCCGTAGCCGACTCAAAATGGGTTCCTTTGAGCACCGATTTAGTTTTAGGAAACAAAAACAGTCACAGGGTGACATGTCGGGCGATCGCTTTAGAGGCCAAATACTGGGACACGCTGAGGGCGGTGTGGCACGGCGCGTTGTCATGATAAAGGATCCAGTTACGAGCGATGTATGGGCGCACCCTGTTGACTCGTTTCCGCAATCTTTCGAGTACTTGGTAATAGTAGACTTAATTCAAAATTTTCCCTGGTGGAACGAATTCTGTGTGGACGATTCCACGGCTATCAAAAAAGGTAAAAATCATCGGGGACAACCATTGTGAGCCTGGGCACAACTTAGACCATAAACTCTTACAATTTTAGCGTACGTTTCCGAAGCTGTTTCGCCCAATCTGGCGCAAAATTTTATCGCGACGCATTGCCCTTGATTTCGTTTTTCCATTTTCGTGACGAGCACTACAAACACACGTCTACTCAACTTGACGCAGCAGGCGAACTAAACAAGCTAAAGCGATGGCAATAAAATCAGTTACTTAATTGTCAAACCTCAAAGCAAACTAGTTATGATCCACTCATCGACAGAGTAGCAGAAAACGAAAAGAGGAGGTAGAGTATACCCTCTAGCAACAACTGGATATTCCGGAGAACATGATGACCGAAAAAGGAAGGGTAAAAGCGGTGCTCGCTTAAAGTTGTACTCAAGGTACCACCAGGAGGAAAAAACTCGGACGGAACAGGGTTAGAGGCAGCAGTGCCTCCACTGTCTCTGAAGGACGAAATGGTAGTAACACACAAGTTAGAAGGCTGGAAGGTTCCCGTCCTCTACTGTGAATATCTCGGCCTGTCGACGTGGGGCGACGATATATCGTTCCGGATGAAGGCTAAGCCTCTGTAGACAATGAGTCCTACAAACTCATCCGGAAGGGTAAATTCCGTATGAAACACTTAGCTTAAGACTACTGCGGGCAGCAGAGTTATTAAAAAGTGCTGGTTGATGAGGAGGCCACTTACTCTGGCACTGGTACGACCAAGCCGGCTGCTACTGCTGAGGTTACTGTGGGAGTCTTCATTGAGTAGGCAGGCCCACAAAAGGTGTGCGCAGCAGCTTCCAAAGGAACTTAAGCGCCAGGTGGACGGCAACGTGGAGGACGACGTGGATGAGGACCTGTTCCTTACGGAATCGATCCTATTGTGGTGATCAATGTCGAAGTCATCCAGGTGAACCCGCAACAGTTAGTGTCAACCTAATATCATATAACCGGATAACCGGTGCATCTTTCTAATTCAGCAACCATTGGTCCACAAAGGAAAAGTCAGAGGCCTCAAATCGTAACGATATTGATTTCTTTTCCATTTCACAGTTCCTAACACAGAAGCGGCCTACTCTCCTTGGAAGACATCGTCAGCACGCTCAATGGACCTGCAAAGCCTAGTGAGCTACTTAATCGCGTTACACCCTAGTCCTAGGCCCAATACATGAAATTGGGCAACATGGTCTCCAACACACGGGATGAGTCGCTCTTTCAATTCATTATTAGTAGTAATTTAAATGTTAAGAATGTCGATTGTGAACTCAAGTTCGTTATAAGCAATAGGATAAAGGTGCTAGACATAACTTTTTGTAATGAACTCAGGGCTGGACTGATCTCACAATGGAGAATGTCGTCAGATCCCACAATGTCAGTTCAAAGAATCATAAGATTCTTACAGAAAGTAAAAGTCGAGCAACTCCTTCCCAGACCTATTCCTAAGAACACAGTTTGGCTTGTCTTTTGGGATGCGCTGGAGATGAATGTTAGTAGAGAGGGATAGCTAAACAGAAGTGCTACAGCATCAGGACCGGAGAGCAGATTGTGAAAACCGGTTTAAGCACTATTCAATTCCCACAGCAATTGTTGTTCTATTATTAAGTGCAACATTAATATCAAATCACCTTTGAATACAATAAAATATAAATAAATTTAAAAGTACCTAAATGCATACACTAATATATACATATGTACATATCTGCAGATTGGGATTTATTTTTGTTTTTGTTTCAAAAATTTAGCTAAAGGTCGGCCATCGTACTACAGTAGCGATGCTTGAATGAAATTACATTTTATTTGCATATCGTTTTATTGTTGTTTGTTGTCATCATCGTCAGCTTTTTCACATTGTTGTTGTTGTTGCTTTTCGGTTTGTAGCTGCAACTCGCACTGCTATTGTTGCATTGGCTCCGGCTATTATTGTCACCAGCAACTGGAATGGACCAAAAAGAAAAATAAAAATAAATATTTTTAACGGCCACTTGTTGTTGTTGCTACCTACACATTCGCTCACCTTACTTCTTGTTGTTGCTGTTGCAGTTGTTGAGAATAAATTGGCGACTTTTGTTTTCCGTTCGACAGTGGCGCTTTGTGTTGTTGTTGGCCATTTTGTTTATTGAATGGTAATTATGACAGCAGCAACTGCAAGCGCTAATGGATGTTGTTGTTAGAACAACACCAGCAAACATTATTTGTAGGTACATTTAGCCAACATTTTTATGGTGAGTTCATGAATTTTCCCACGCAGAGACATCAAATGCCACGCGGCTTATGTCAGCTAACAGTTGTTATCGTCGTAACAAGGTCGATAATTGATTGGCTGCGAATTTCACCTGTAAAAAGTGATCGTTTAACAAAATTCGTTAAGAAAAGTTTGAAATAATGGCGAGAATCGATAGTTATGTCATTTTCAAAGCCATCGGGTTCATGGTCTCCGATTAGCATGTTAAAGACAACAATAAAAAGTTTCTTCCAGATAATGTTTCTCACATTGAGACTGGTCAATAAAGAAATAATATTGACTGTAGAAAATGAAGTTATCCTTGGTATCTAATCCAAGGCGCCAACTTTAAATTATCGAATCACCTAAAATAAATAATTAAATAATGAAATGTTGCTATAGAGATAATAGTTTTGTTCTCTGAAAATAATCGAATAAGACATATGATTATATTTATAGCTAAATGATCACTGACTGTCTCTCTGTCAGAACTAAACACTAATTTAAGATATAAAATTGTAATTTGGCATAGAGGATCGCAGTAGTAAGGGGCACCTGAGGACTAAAAATTAAAAAAAGTAGTATGGCTCCGTATCTAAGAACTTAAATGTACATACATACATATCTACTTTACCGTTAAAAACCACTTAAGGTGAGATAAATCAAAGAAAGAGGGGCATACAATTTTACGCCTGGGATAATATAGGAGGATCTAATGTACAAAGGGCGTGATCCACACTTCGATGAAAAACCATATCTCTACACTTAAATTATGCCATCTTTTGGTCAAAAAGTGTCCAAACCGGACGAAAACTATTTACTAGAATTAATTAAAAAGTTTTTTAAACTTTCAGCTGACTTTACCGGCAAGTGTGTGAGCTAAAATTGAGCGTGTTTTTCTACTAACGGTGTATCTTTGTGCCTAAGATAATAAAATCGGATGAAAACTGGCTCTCGATCCCATATAACTTACAAATCTTATGCACCTGAATGTATTTTCCTAGCTTTGATTCGGGCCAGTTGCAAAAGTATAAAACGTTTAATTTCACCCCAACATAGCCCTTCCTAACTTGTTCTAACCTAAGATCAGGTATGCATTTACCCAAATAATGCAATAAATATCAGAATATTGAACTTATCCGGCTCAATGCGCATACAGGAAGGTTCACCAACAAAATACTGCGTAGTCAAAATTAACGTAGTCTAAACAATTTTAAACGCACTCGTAAACGGATTCGGTAAAGCCTTGGAATTATTATTTATGTGCGTATAATTTTTGGTAAGAAATAGAGTTCATGTGGGTACGTTGTTTTGCTTGTTCTTGGAAGTCAACTTAATCGAAAATGTAGTTCGTACTTAGAGTCTTCCGTTGAAAATTTTCAACTCATGAAACGAAAATATCGAAGAGGTGAAAGAAATTGTGCTCGAAGGTCATCATACGAAAATGTGTAATATTTTTCTCTAAGGAAGATCGGGTCGCAAAGAAGATGCTTTCCAGTTAAAGATAAGGAATAAGTGGATTGAGATTTTGGGAATTTCTCATTTATATTATTTCAACTAATCCAATCTCCACATATATAAGGCTAAGTGCTTTCATTAAAAACTCCAAAGGGTGGTCTCAGCAATTCTTAAAGTATAGTATACAGGCTGTCATATAAGAAGTCTATAGAGAACTTGTTCAATATACAAGTATATACTCGAATAATATGAAAGTTATCAAAAAAAGACAATGAGCTATGATTGATTTCGCGAATCTCAAAGTTCCGCAACTACATGTCTTCGGTAATTCACTGAGTTTTCAAGCCGAACTCGTTTAAAGTACCGGCCAAAACTCATCAATTACAAGCAAGCCGTTCGTGCTGCGTGCTTGTTCCCTTTTTGTAGCTGATGTAGCTACCGCCAGTGTTTAGCTCACAACTGTTTTTATATCTGTTGTTTTTGTTTTATTCTTTTTGCATCAATATGCTGTTTGACATTGTGAGAATATTTTCAAATTGGCTATAAATTTCGTCGTTTGTCGTCGGTGGTAATTGTGTCGCGAAATTATGAAAGTGTTTGTATTCGCCGGTGTTCGTTGTTCGAAGCGCGTTGCGTTGTGTGTTGTTGTTCATTGGCTGTTGCATTTGTAGGGTCATTGCTGCTGCTATTGACATAGAATCGGCAAATGATTCATGGCTCCGCTCAGCTGGCAAATGGTGTTGGGAATAAATCAACATTTTTTGTTTTCGTATTGTCGCATTTTATTCAATTGATGTGCTAAAGCTGATACATAATTAATTATCTGTGAAACAGATAAAACTATTTGTAGAATTTTAGCGAAGAGTTGTTCCAAAATAGTTGCTTCTGTGAAAGATATGGTGAGATTATATTGGTTTCAGAAAATTTTAGAAATCTTTTTTGGATGTGATGAACTCAGACCTATAGACAGCCTCTTCTTTTCCAAGAAGTTTTGTTAAGGCTACGAGAAGCTTTTGATATTAATTGATTTATGCGATACTGTTTCGACTATAATGCTCCGGTGAATCCACAAGTCTTGTGAAGAAAGTTACTTCAAGCTACTGTGCGATTCCCTAATCTAACCTTAAAAAACGACATTCATGAGAATTTAAAATTTTAAACTACTACTGATTGACAAAAAAATCTATGGTTTTTGCACGGTCCAAAAGCATCTCAAACGAGTGTTTTAGCTCGTTGGCTGGTATGACCGCCTTTTGAGTGGCCTCTACGTCTGCCTAACGCTTTCCTTTCATTGGGCAAATGCATTTTTCCGAAAGGAAGAAGTCGCACGGTGCCTTATCAAGTGAATACGGAGAGTGGTTAATGATTAAAATGTGATTTTTGGTAAAATAATCGGTCATCGGTAATGTTGGATTTTGAGCAATTTTTAGTCGTCAGTCAATTTGTGCGAAACAAACCGTGCACACACCTTTCGTAAGCCCAAATGCTCGGTCAAAATGCGATAAATCGATGTTTTGGAGATGTTCAATTCCATTTGCACGAATTTCAATGATGATTTCGGCGGATTTTTGATGAATTCACGCACAGTTTCGATGGAATTTCCGATGCTCACGGATTTTGATCGTCATTTATGTCCTCACGACCACTTTGAAAACATTGAAATCACTCGTGCACTCTGCTACGGGAAGGCTATCATCGCCATAAACTTGTTTCATCAATTGAAATGTTTCGGTAAAAGTTTTACCAATTTTAAAACAAAATTTAATGTTGGCTCTTTGTTCGAAGCTCATTTTCGCACCGATAACACAAACATACTGACACTTAAATCGCAATAACTTCACTTCCAATATTTGAAATGTCATGAAATTCTCACTGGACAATTGATAAAGATAGCAGATTCTAAAACACCAGTCGACATATAGATGGCGCCACCACAGGATGCTGGATTCAAAAAGTCCTGTTTACTATGGAACGCACCTTGTAACTAAATAATCAATATGACGAGACGAGTTGAACTTCGTGTATGACAGATGAAATTAGCCTAAATTAAGACAAATAATTTTAATTTGGCAAAAGACACCTGTGGAATAAAAATTTTGAAAAGTGGGCGTGTCAGCTAATCTGCTTAATGTACACATCTCCTAAAGCACATCAGCTACACCAACAAAATTCGATCAGGGCAAGTCCCTTGAGCACACCTATCGGTGTTGTAAAAATGGGTGAAATCGGAAGATGGTCCCGTCTATACCCCATATAACGGTACTGTTAAAAACTACTAAATGTGAGATAAATCATTAAGTAAATACGCCAGAGACATAAAATTTTACACCCGAGATAGCATGAGAGGGCTTTATAGGAGCCGGGATAAAAATTTACGGATGGGCGTGGCTACGCACACTTTTAGGTGAAATAACATACATTCTCGAGACCTGCTCGACAAATTTTAGTCAATTTCAGTGCATAACATTCCGCAGGCATTCCAATTTCACATTGCGAAAATGGGCGAAATCGGACTACAACCACGCCTACTCCCCATATGGCACATTTTAAATTCTATTTGATTATTTCACTTTCCAGAATACAAATCAAGAAGCAATTAATATACCGGTATAAAGGTATGCACTTTATACTTTTAAAGTTCGCTTATGACCTAAAACTGTTCAAATCTAACCAAAACTTTTCAAGCACCTAGACACCAGCACTGAGAGTTGACATTTTACCACAAATATCGGTCAATTTATGAGATAAATAATTGAAATACAGGGATAGTGTTTTCTTGGCAATAGTTTGAAGCGGGTCATATACTCCCATGTACCTAATCTATGTAATAATCGAACTTCCGGGTGACTTTACACCGCTTACATCACCCAATATATCAGTTATCTCAATGAGCAGTGCATCTTTGTGCCAAAAAGGGATAAAATCGGGAGAAAACTTGACCTAGCCTCTATACAGCTAATATCAGAATTTTGGAGCATCTGATTGACTTTGCTCCATATGATTGGTGATGGTATGTGAGAGAATAAAACGTTCGGTTACAACCGAACATAGCGCTTCCTTACTTGCTGAGACCAGAGAGTTACAGAGACAGATTGTGCCTACGCTTTTGATAAAAAACTCTTCAGAATGGAGTACTGGGTTGTTAAAACAGGATATATTTAACCTGTTTAAAGATGATAAATATATATACATCACAGAGCGCAATAGCAGGACCTTAAGATATGTATATCTTATATACCGAAGGAGTGTTGAAACATACTTTTATCAAACATCATACAACTAAAACTCAATTTCAATGGTAAGATGGTCGCTGCTATCGACTTTTGTGAGCTCAATTTCTTCGTCACAATGATGAATCCTCGTTTTAAACTCGTTAAAACCATGCGGTACCTTGCTTTTGAATTCATCTACTCTTAAAAAACCCACACAAAATATTTACCCACTACAACATCACAGATTTAATTGAATGTTAGGCAAATATTTACCGAAAACGAAATGCAAAACCGAACTTCACACTTTGTTAGCTGAAGGAAAGTTCGGACATCAAGTGCTAAAGCAAACCGCACGCTGAGAAGCCAAACAAAACAAAGAAAATAAAACAAATATGTGTTAAACAAAAACAAAAAATTGTTACAAAAAAATTACATTAGCCAACAAATTTACAAAAACAATAAATTAGAGATGCTTTAAAGATGGGCAGCGATGAGCACGCCGGAACCAAACCGCCAAAGTGTTTGTGGAAAAAAGCATGCCTCAGCAACAATTTTCGAAAGATTGAAGTATTTGCATTGGACCAACACGAGGCAGCTGGATAGAGCGAATGAAGAAACCAAGCAGACGCTAAGACCAAGTGTTAAAAGCCAAACAATGAGACGGGGTGGAGTTGTGTATACAGAAAGGGCTCAGTGTCGTCACTGTCCATTGTAACAATCGGCTTTGTGCAAGTGTAAGTTATTGAAGACCGCGCTAGTGATGGATTGCACGCGCCAACGCCAACAACAATACAACGATATCACAGTGTCAAAACAAATGGACAGAAAGGCATGTGCTTTACAATAATGGAAAACACAAAAGCGCATAAAGAAAAACACGGTACATACTTCTCGGAGTTGCTTGTTTAAATTGTATTGAAGTAAAGATATTGTCGATCTCAAAATATTGTGCTGATAAATGTTTGCTGGGAGGAGAATCCCGACTAAAGATCGAACGCTACTTAATAAAACTTGTTCGATAAGGGTTGTCCGATAAGTACTTAGCCAACCAAAGAAAAGAAAAGTTAGAAAATGCATATTTATTTCTCAATACAGTGTTCTTTTAGCTCAAGCCACTAAAAGAGGCTTTAACTTTTCTAACCTGCTTGAAAAATACGTTTTCTGGAGTTCTGCAAAGTGACCTCCCTAGCTGTGGTAAACTTTTTAATCGATACCAAAATCAGCCTTGGAAATTTCCTAGTTTGGACAGCCGTTTGATCTGCCTTTTCATCTTCATCCCAAGCTGGTGCATTTTCGTTGTTAAATAACACTTTTTTGCAATTAGACCCCGAATCGATGCCCTCATTATACATAATGCACAGCTTGTGGATCTCAGACCCTCATCTTTCCGTCTGATAATACAGCCTTGGCCTTCTTCAGAATATGTTTGTCGCGAAAAGTTTGGACTACTATTTGGATCCATTTAACTCTCTCGAATTGCTCTTAGACAGCGTGAAAAGCAGGAGTGAGAAAACGGATTTGCCATTGCGCGGGTTTTACATGTCCAATATTGCATCTAGATGTGATCCATATGGTGTTCGATATACTTACTGCCTTAATTAAATCGCGCCCCTTCGGTAGGCGGTATGCCAATAAGAGATCATATACTCTTATCACCGTAAGGGGGTAGCCCTTATATGTATAACATCCAGGCGGTTTTTGATTGTACTGCACGATTTCCCTTCCAAATCATGTATCGAATGTGTCGACTGATCTATGCTTTCCCATTTTTCTGCAATCCACTATCTACACCACACTACGAGTCCGATTTGTGTATCCGGGAATGTAACCAGGAATAAACAGCGAGAGTGGCGCCAACGGGTGGTGAGCTCAAGCACTTATCGAACTTGCCTCGTATTTTATCCGAGCTTACAAAAATTTTACGAGCACAAACTATAAAAAACCGAATGAATTATTCGAAAACTTGAGGCCACTAAAATATGAAGTCGCAAGACGCAACAATTTCGTAAATGAGTGTGTGAAATTTTACTCGTAAACTCAAAATCTTAGTGTTGCCGATATGATGATGCAATGTCAGAAGATATGTAAGAGTGTGGGTAATTTGCTGCAGAAGTAATGTAACTCATACATGGATATTATGTTGTTTCTGTTTTGGTGCAACTAAATGTTGCAAAGTGCAACAAATCATATTTAGTTATGTGCTGAAAATTTGAGCACAAACCAAAAGAGACGGCGGCAAGAAAGATGATGTTTATGAATATCACATATGTATAGGGATGGGATAGTTGGTGCTTCTGTGAAATTTGTTTCAAGACCGCATCCGTTATCTCTCTAACAACGTATCATTTTTATTTCGAACCTCCTACTTATGACATGTCTCTTGGTCGACTTGAAAAATGGAGAACCAACATCAGCATACTTTTCTGTCAAACTTCGATAATTTCCATTCATGGATAGTGCTTTAGGGACGAGGGTGTGCTCCGACGATCTTGATATATTTCTTCATCCGTCTACCAAACCCAGCTAGCATCCTCACCAAACAGAAGCACTAATCATAGAGAAAATGTGGAGTTCTACTAAACAATTACAGGTGGATAAAGAAAGCTAGATATACACAGATAGCCAGACGGCATTACAAGCCTTGTGGTCGCCAAAGATTAATTCCAGCGTAGTTAAAAAATGTGGGAAGGCTTTAAGCTCACTGGCATGTCAACTCCACTTGTCCTTAATTTTGTTTATCGGTTATGGGAACATCTTCAGCAACGAAAACGCAGACGAGTTGCCAAGTCAGGAGCCTCTATAGACGAATGTGTGGCGGAGTCAATATCGTGCCTGTTTGGAACGGTCATAATTTGAATCATAGCTCAGAATCAATTTGTATGTTCATTTTGCCAAAACATCACGCTTTCTGTTTGGCCCCACACACCAAAAAGCACGTTTATTGAATTTCGCGTTAGATGAGATTGATGACAATACTTGACTTATGGCTCGGGCCCCTAACAGCATTAACCGCTTTTAGTAGCAACAAAAGTTGGAGAGAAAGTTTGTTAGGTCTTCACATCTGCAAGAGTCAGCATTGCTTGTGAACTGAACCTACAACAGCAGCCACATTTCCACGCACTTTGAAGCTAAGAAGCACTGCATGGTTTTAAGCGGGCGCAAACGTCGTGGTCGAAATGCAGAAATGTTCTTCTGCCTGAATCAGTTGACTCCAAACTAAGCTCTACGCCTGAATGGGTCCATTTCCTTGGACCACCGTCAATCACATCATCCCATGTAAATAAGCGTGTGAGCCTGTTTAAGCATCGCAATGTGTTGTTGTAGTATTTAAGTGTGTACGTGCAGTTTGATGTGTTAATGCGATGTGAACACTTTGTGGCAAGTACCCACAAACAGACAATTCTTATTTGTTCCCGTTGCACATTTTTATTGCACTTTTCTATGTCTTGTTATTATTGTTGTTGTTGTTTTGGTTTTTGTTTTCGTTGATGAGTTCATAAAGTGCAAATATAATTGGTAAATAACGCAACTTAAATGACCGTTAATTACACAAAATACGCCGTTGTAAGGTGAAGCACCGGCGGCAGAGGCGAAGGCGGCAACGGCAACGGCAACGCCAGTGAAGGTTGACTGGCTGCTCGCTTGCTCGATCGCTTGGTTGGTGGTGCTTGCTGGCCGGTAATGAGCTTGCTCATTTGGTGCTTAATATAAAATGTCAACAATATTTAGTAAAATCTGAAATGAGAAATGTCTACTGAAATGGATAACTTAACTACACGCTGGAATACTTATTCAATTGACGCCTACTTGGAGCGGCTTGTTTGGGTTTTGAGAAGCGTAAAGTTTTGGGTGTGAATGTTGAATAGCTAAGTGGCCGGTTCTCACGGTATTTTAAGACACTTGCATAAGTAAAATTCTCTTTGTTTTTGTTTTGGAAGTGTTAAGTATTATTGAATAAAGTAATTAGTGTTGAAAGCTTAAATATAAACACTTGAAATTCGAAGCAAGTGTAATAAGCTCCGCCAAGATATCTAAATTTTTACTCAAATTAAGGCTTATGTGAACAGATAGGTATTAAAAAACGTCATTTTTTCGCAAATATATCAAAAATCGCATGGTTCCATGCTCGACATAATAAAGGCAGATTTTTTGACTTTGTCTATAGATCGCTCCAGAACTTCCTAGAAAATAATTTGTTTGTGCTTAGTAAATACGGATCATTAGGGTATTGTAAAATGGAGTTAGCTAACTTCATTAGCTCGTAGGCCACAGCATTCACGAAAATGGGCAAGTAAAAATGTTTACTTCGGTTGCAACAAAGCTGAAATACCCTTCGCTAATAAAAAAGTTTCGAAAAAAGAACTTGATTTTGATCGTTCAGTTTCTCTGGCATTATATGTTATAGTAGCCCGATATCGGCAGCCGATATAGACAGATAAAAAGCTTCTTAGAAAAAAAGAATGCATGCAAATTTTCAAATCGATATCTTAAAACTGTGGAATTAGTTGGCGTAGGGTCTCTGGCGTTGCTAGTATGTAAATACAATGCTTGATCACCTAGAAAGTGGGACTACATTTTCTATTACTTAAAGTTAACGTCTGTCTATAAAATGTTTCTAATATTTTTACATAATGAAATTCTAGACATTTAATATTTAAATCTGCTTACTCTCGTAAGTACATTTTCTTTTTTTTATTATTTTAAATTGCACCTAGTATATAAAAATAAAATACTAACAACAATTCTGATCTAAATAATTATGTAGGAGAGATACTTAAAAGCTAAATGTTAAGTAATGCATTTGCTGCTACTAAGTCGGAAGGCTTCTTGCGTTTCAACCGGATTTCTCGCCCAGCAGTTTCGATGAGTCTGGAGGCTTCCTCATTTACGTGCTGTCTAAGCCTCAGTTCGTGAGACTTTGCTAACCTGGAGATTTCATTTACCTCTGAATTCACGCCTAGATCACGGTGCAGGTCAACAGATCTAATGTACCAAGGAGCATTAACCAAAGTCCTTAGTACCTTACTTCGAGAGCGCTGAATGCTGGCAATACAGCTTTGACTTGAGCAACGCCATAGTTGGGCTCCGTAGGCCCAACCTAGCTTTAGGACTTGATTATATAATAACAGTTTATTTTGTATTGATAGCTTGGATTTCCTGCCAACTAGTCGGTAAAGTTTGCCAAATTTCATATCAAGCTCGCTCATTTTTTTTGTTTGACATGCTCTTTCCAGCGTAGCTTAGCATCTAAGGTGATACCTAGGTACTTAGCATTGTTATGGTGTGGTATAGGAATGTTATTTATATAAATTGGACAATATGCCGGCTTTTTCAAGGTAAAGTCGATATGAATTGATTTGGTGTCGTTTAACTTGATGCGCCACTTAGATGCCCACTTAGTAATTGCGTTGACTGCTGTCTGCACTCATCGACTAGATACGGAAGTTGACTCTCCAGCTGCTAACAAAGCTGTGTCATCCGCAAATGTCGCTGTGAAATAACTAGAATCAGATGGAAGGTCACTGGTAAAAAGCAAACAAAGCATTGGCCCCAACACGCTTCCCTGGGGAACACCGGCTTCTATCGGTTGCAAGTTTGAATAGGCATCCTCTTGTTTAATGCGGAAGTATCTATCTCTTAAGTACGAAGCAATTATTTCATAAAATTGTTTGGGTAGCATGTATTTCAATTTGCGCAGTAGACCCGTGTGCCAAACTTTGCCAAAAGCTTGAGACACGTCCAAAAAGGCCGCCGTACAAACGTTCTTTTTATCGATTGTATTTTGAACGAAATTAACGATTCGGTGTACCTGGCCAATTGTTGAATGGTGGTCACGGAAGCCAAATCGATGTGTTGGTATTAGGTTTTTATGAGCGATTATTGGTTGGAGCTTATTTATGAGTACATTCTCAAAGATTTTAGATAAGGCTGGCGGCAGCATATATGATGCAACAGTGTGTACTGGCTTACCCGGCTTGGGTATCATTATGACTTCAGATACTTTCCAAAGCGATGGCGATGGTATCTTAGGCATAAAGCACTGTTTATAATGTTTACAAGTTTTTTATACAATTCTTTGGTAAATTGCGTAATATTTCCCCAGTTATTAAATCGTACCCAAGTGCTTTTTTGAGTCTTGTGTTTAAGATTATTAATTTCTTTAATAGTAACAGGAGAAATGCTGATGTGTGTATCCATCCAACTATTTTCACAGTTTATCTCATACCCATCGTTAGGCGTAAATGTGTTTCTCAAATGATTTGCAAATACGGAGGCTTTCTGTTCATTCGTTTTGGCCCATGCAGTTTCGTTTAGTTTTAATGGTGCTACATGTTTTTTTTGCTTATAAATATTTCTTGCAGCTTTCCAGAGTGAATAGTCGGTGGATTTATCAGCTGTGAGTTTAGCCAGATAAGTTTTGAATGAAAATTTTTTAAACTCTTTAATTTGTGCTCTTAGTTTCGCTGTACATTTGTTAAGCTCAGTTTTGAGAGCAGAGGACCTAGTTTGCTGCAAATCTCCGTCGAAGCTTGCGTTTTTTATGGATACTTTCTAAGATGTATTTTGGGTATTTGCTACCACTTAGATTCGCGCGAGTATTTGGTGTACTCTTCCACGCAGCGTTTAGAATTATTTTTGTGAAATCTTCAACCTCACAGTCCAACTCGATACCAGTCGATATGTGCTAAAGCTTTGGGTCGACTTTATTCAATATACTTTTAAATTTATACCAATTAGTGTGTTTAATAATAACGTGGACTTGGCGGCCGAAATAATTGGCTTTTCATACAGAGTTAGGAGCACTGGAGAATGGTCAGAGCTTAGGTCTGAGCAATCTTTAATACATAAATTGAGTTTCGGTATTTTATTGATTATAAAGAAGTCCAGAAGGTCTGGCAATTTCTGTCTATCTGTAGGCCAATAAGTGGGTTTCCCTGTAGAAACAAAATTGCATCCAGTTTCTCGGCCTTTGGTTGTAGTTAAACGAGATCCCCAATGAGTGTGTTTTACCACAGAAGTTTTTTGTATGTCCAAAAGCTTGACAGTTTTTGCACTGTGGAATTAATTTAGATGCTTTAATAAGCTCAACATTGACAACGGCACTAAGAATGGTCGTAAGTACATGAAAATGTCACGCAGAACTGATTTCTTTTGTAGGATCTTTCATTATGACCAGCAGTAAATGAGAAATTTATTAGTTTCTGTTCTTCTTCCGTCTTCTCCCCAGAGGATTTTATTTATGAATTTGTGTAGATTACATGTGAGGCTGCAGGAAGCATGTCGTCAAGCTCGTAAAAATTCAAATTAGTAAATGAATTCGTCCGCAATGGCCACAATTTATATGGAAACTGTAGTGGTTCCAAGACAATCTGCAACCGCTCAACTTTGTTCACGGACTCTGCCTAACTCTGAAACCAGTAAATGCTTAAACCATGCATCCTTTTAGTTATAACCTTTTTTTACTGCATATGTAAACTCCTTGCTAAACGAGAACTCAAGGATCAGGCTACAACCTATGAAACTCTATTTATATTTAAAACCAAACACATCTGTTAATACAACCAAATTAACAGTAATTATTTAACAGCTGCGGGCAAACATACACATATGTAGTTTGAGTATAAGAAAGGAATGAATGAAAATGATAAAAATGTCCGATAACTGTAGGCACATAACTCAGAAAAGTACGAGAAAGTGAAAATTTATACGATATGAGATCAGCAAACAGGGAATACAGCAACAACGAAATGGGAGACAAGAACAAATTCTTCAACACCATTTCTTGTCGAGCACAATTGTTGCTGAAGAATGGTTATTTCAAGAATCTCACAACTTACCACAATAAATTCTCTGCAACAACGAATAAACGGATTTGAAAGCCTATTAAATAAATTATAACAGAAAATAATCCCAAACTGCCGAAAGCAAAAACAAAAATACACTTGAAAATTGGAGGCAGTGGTGCAGTTGCAAGCGCTTCCCATGCTGGGAGCGTGGACAGACGTTGGCTTTAGGTTTGTATCCGCTCGAGTTCTACAAGTGTTTGTATGTCGAGCACTTTGTCAGCAACAATTCACTTTGTCATCGCAAACGATTTGAGGTTGCTATCATGCGAACCCTTCCCTCCGAGTTCGGTAGTAGGCTCGTATTATTTATTTGCTGATTTGGTGACAGCTTCCAATTTCTCAGCGTTGTTGTTGGTTGTGATTTGCGGGCATTCTCAGTGCCGTGCAGCTACCTGTGCCGTCCATACTTTATTTTCAAGTAACATTTAAGCGGCATAATTTGAATATTTACCCTTCTTCGGGTTTACCGCGGTTGTTCGACCGTCTGCCACACTTCAGCTACACTTTGTGTAAATGAGAATTTTCACTGGAAATCGAAATTTCCTTCGTGGGAATGAATAGCATAAACTATGTTGAGCATTCCTTTTTTTCGTGTGATCCCGCAAATCTAAGCCGCATTTTGTTGACTTTTACACTCAATTGAACATGGATTTATAGTAATGAAATCAATTCCAATAATCCGATGGAGGCATCAAATGTCGTAAAGACAGCCAACGAAATAATATGACTGCTGGTGAATTATAGCCGCGACGGAATGAATTTTTCGTATACTTCCAAAAAAAAAAATGTTGTGAAACTCGACCTCGGAAGGCTCCGACTATGTCGTTTTCACAAAAATTGTAGAACCAACTGGACTCGTACCGCTTTTGATTTTTCTAGTTTATAATATATATTATATTAGGTCTAGTAAAAAGAAATCCACTGTATTTCCAATAGATTAGTAATCGATATCTATCCTTGTATAAGTGGGTTACATAATATGGCATTAGAGAGATAAGACTATGAATAAGTAAACCTTTCAGATAGTTTTGTGATTGCTTGACTCAATATTGTCTGAGCGCGCGTTATATATAGACACCAACAAAGAGAAAATATGCCACAGTTTACAGTTCTTTTTTGATAAAGGAAGTCTATCACGCCCAATTTAGCTCCCGTTCCGGCAAATTCAAAGATGTTCACGGTCTGGAAGACTAATGTCCAATACTTGCATATTCATAAAATACTGGAAATTGTCAATTTCGACAATCACGTAATTGCCCAGGAGTTGAAAATGTGTCGAAAAATCTTTTGATGGCCTTGAAGTAAGGCTGGATATAAAAAGAAGCTCAATTCATGGATGCCACACGAGTTAACACACAAAACATTATGGGTAGAATTCCCATCTGCGAATATGTAGCTGCCGAATCCCAACAAAATCGATCCATTTCTTAAGCGTATGGTCATTGCTAATGAAAAGTGGGTCACTTACGACAACGGCAAGAGAAAATGCTCTTCGTGGAATGGCGATGAGCTGGCGCAAACGATGCCCAAACCCGGATTGACGGTCAGAAACACTTCGCTAATTGTTTGGTGGGATTTGCAGCGCATCATTTACTATGAGCTGTTCGTCTACAGCAAAACTCTTAAATCAAACCTGCAATTTCTATAATTAGACTTCTGAAATAAGAAATCGTCGAAAAGCGACCAGCTTTGGCCAATATGAAAGAAATTGTGTTGCCTCAAGACAACGCACATACTCGTACATCTTTAGTGACTTGCCAGACGTTTGTTCGGAACGTTTTTATGCATCCACCTCATAATTTGGACGTGGCATCAAGAGACTATTGCTGGTTCCTGTCTATGGCGAATGATCTTGCTTGTGAAAAATTCACGAGAAGCTTATGAAAATCGACGGTTCCAGTTTTTTCCAATAGGGAAGAGGGTTTCTTTTGGAATGGAATTATGAAAATACGTGCAAGATGACAACAACTTATTGAATAAAATGGTGCTATGAAACCTTAAATTTTATGTACAAATAATGGATATCTTTTTACTAGACTTTAAATACTTTCTATTTTATGAAGCTCCATAAAAACTGAGCCTAATAAACTGAAGTTTAGTTGGAAGCATATAATTTGAGTTATAATTCATCCAACGATTTTTGGGAAGAATTTATCGAATGTAGATGTAGCTAAATCCAAAGATTGCTGTCTTTTACTTAGCCGTCATACTTATGCTTAGCAAGCTCCAGTGTGTTTACATAAAAGACCAATCTTATCTTATAAGTTTGTGGACCAGAGTTTTAATAATAAATTCAACTCTAAATTTACAGCCTCGAGAAGCTTAGAAACATATTTATTTTTCATCTCTTTGAACAATGACTTACATACATACATATGTACATATAATAACTATATTCGTAGATATCAAAAACACTTATCGTCCATCAATTGAGATTTAAAGCCGCCTTAACTTGATTGCTGGCGGATTATGCGCCTGACTGCGCTGTCAACTTACAGCTGAGCTAAGTGGATCTGAATTACACGGGACCGCGCTGAATCGTACGCAGCAAAGCAAAGTTATTGATATACGCGCACGGGGTATTGACCCAGGCGTGAAGAGGGTGAGCAAACATAGGGAACAAAATAATAAAGAAAAGTATTTCATAAGCCATTCAAAGAGTGGAAGATATTTAGTGAATAAAAAAATATGACTGTTTAGTCAAGGCGGCTGTGTCATCAGCAATCGATCGCGTTAAATCGTTTAGCCAGTTTGCCCGCGACCTTCTGTCTATCCCTTAGTTTTTTTGTGGTTCATTGATTCTTGTTGCCTCTTTTTCGTGTGTATTTACCAAAGTTTCGACGCATCCGCTTTGATGTGAGAAATATTCTCAGCATTTGTAGGTATGAATTGGTTTTAAATGAGTCACCGACGGACTGCACAGATTCTTTGTCGTAGCGATGTTGTGTTTGAAACGGGAAATACTTCGGATAGTTTGTGTTTACTTTTTATTGTTGTAACATGAAATGTAAAATACACGGCTCTTGTCACAATTTAAATATTTTTAATTCAGCTTCATATATCTCAAGCTTAACTAGAAGAAGCTTGTGTTCAAATGTTTATACATTAAGCACTCAGCAGAATCTAAGCATTATGCGTTAATGATATTGCTGTTCTTAAAGTCTTTTCTAAATGTCTACATTGTCTTTCTGGACCATTTATGGCTGACATTACGATATAAATCGGTTTAATAGTTAACTGTAAAAAATTTCTGGACAAAATGTGTCTTTTACAACTATATTGATACTCGTCGAGTACAAGAAAAAAGTATCTTTGTCACCGTTAAGGGAAAATTCTAAAATTAAAACTTCAAGCTTTTTTGAAAATCGGGGCAATTCCCGATTTAAAATCGATCTTGGCAAGATATGATCCGTAAAATTTCTTACATCATTTATTTAAGTAATGAACAATACTAAAAACTTTTTGAAAGCTTCATGGACAAAAGGCACTAAAAACTACCGAAATTATTTAATTATTTGACTAAAGGAAAATACTAAAAGTTTTTGGAAAGCTTCTTAGTCGAAAGTCATTAAAAAATACCCAAAGCTTTATAAAACATCGAAATTTGCTTCAGCGTCGAAAGCTTGTAAAATAACCAAAGAAAATTTCTATATTCAATTAATTTATTTTGATCTTGGATGTATATTTTTCGAGTCCGTATTGCTTTCTTGAACATCGAGGCAATCAATAAAAATTAAATCGGTCTTGACACCATGTAATCAGTAAAATAGATAAGATAATATATATAAATAATGGAAAATACCAAAAGCTTTTGAAACTTCAAAATTTACTTTAAAGACCAAAGCTTGTAAAATTACGAAAGAAAATTTCAATATTCAATGCATTTGTTTTTAGGATCTTGGAAGAATACTTTTCGAGTCCGCATTACATTTGCTTTCAAGTTCAGCAACACTTACCATAATACAATACCTCCACCTCCTTGCAATTCGAACAACAGCGATGACAAACAAAACAAACAACAACATTCGTCACGAACAAGTTTGTTGTGTTGCTGAAGATCGTTTTGTGGCGATTAGAAGACAATGAATGCACGATCCACAGAGATCTAACGCAATCTGAACACTGTTGCCGACTATGTACGAATGTGAGTGTGTCTGCATTCGCCACAATGATGGACAAGCGGATTAGCATTGTCGGTGTGGACTGACTGACTACTAGGTGGTTGAGTCGGAAAATGCATAGTACATACTAGATGCTCTGATAAGGCATTATATAAATGGATTCGGTTTACCGTAAAAGTCGAATTTGAGAAACATTCGAGTGGACAAAGACGTGGAGAAAGCTTTAAGATGCGCCGCTTGAATAAGCGCCACAATAAGTGGATTAAATAACTGATGAATGCTGCTGCTTCTATTTAAAACTTGAGTGTAACAAATATTTGAAGAGCTGGGTGCTCGTCAAACTTACGCTACAGTTGATATTTTGGGATTCTTTAACACGCAGTACATTTATATTTACCACGACACACGCCCGCAGGATGAGGCTGACAGATCGAGAAGACTGCAGGAAATGTCTATAGCAGAGCACCAAGAAAACAATGAAGCATCTCTTGTGCACTTGCCACGCATTGCCAAGACTACGCTGTAAGCATCTGGGATCTCCACGGTATGATACACTGGAGGAGGTATCAACAGTGAGGCCGCTGAGTCTGTTAAAATTGGCGTCAAGCACAGGCATTCTGAAGGATAAGTGCCCCTCATGGACTTGGTAACTGAACTCCACTTGGTATCGTAACCATGGCGAACGCTAAGAAGGCTAGATCATAGAGGAAAATGGTTCCTCTATGTTTGAAAAATATAATCGGAGCATAATTTAAATTTGTATTTAGTAGATTTTCTTTATGAAGATTTATAGTACTCGTATGTATATTTATTGTAGTATCGTTCCAGATTTGGTTAAGATGTTGATATCAACATTTTAATTTTTTATGAAGAAAGGTTGATTTCCCTAACAAAGCTTTAATGTAACAATGAATCTATGAATTTTTGAAGTGAGTTATTTCTAAATAACAGATCTTGAATCGGAAGATTGACCTCTAAGAGCTCCTAAAAAGTAAAGGAAAAATCAGTGTGTATTAGGACCACTTTTGCTAATGTCTATAATAACTCTTTTCAACGGCCTTATCAACAACCGGATTGAACTGATTTCGAAAACGTTACACGTTTCTTATTAAGCCTTTCTTTTCTTATGATATCACTAATCATATACCATAAAGGTAGGCTTTCCAAACTCCAAAAGTACTGTAATATCATAAATATTTAAGAGGTGACAAGAGTTAGTAATTACGTAAAGAAAGGAAAGCTTAAACCCACAAACATAATGTTCGAAAAAAATTTAAGGGAATATCCTTGCTAAGAATCTTCAAATCATGAAGCTTAGAATAAATGCAAAATTTAATTGCGATGAGCTATAATTAGACACTCCAGATTGACAGCATCATCAAATGTCAATTTATTCCACATCCAAGATTCCTTTAAAGTTCACACAACAGAAATATATCAATTACTGTAAGAGCAACAACAACAAAAGCAACAACACTTCTGCGATTGATGAATGAATCGACGATGACAACCAACTTTTCTCAGCTCCATTGTTTACAGTCCATCATTGCACCGCCAGTGCCGCTGAGACTGGAGGGCGAATGACCAAAACATTGGCCTCGATGACATACACACAAGCCCGACTCGTGCAACGCCTACACAAATATACAGAAATAACCATAAATACATAAACAAACAGAAGATGAGCCGGGAAGCGGTAGAAACAAAAATAAAAGCAAACAAAATAAAAGTAAAGAAAGCAAATCAGAAACTAAAAGGCTAATAATAACATAAAAAAATGGGAAAATAAAACAAATAAATATAAAGCAACAACAATATCGGTGACAAAAAATGTAGAAAAAAATGTTAAGTAAAGTGCTTTGAAATACTGGAATGAAAAAAAAACTAAACTGTGAAAAGAAAAGGTAGTTAGTTAAAAACAGTTTAAAAAGAAATTTTGGAATTCACCGTGTTAAGAAGAAGTGACAACCACAACTCACCAACTAACGAGGGAGCGGCGTTAATAAGCTGCGCCAGTTTTGTGCTCGAGATTTGTAGATACACCAGCGCGCCGTCGTTCAGGGTGATGCTGCCAGACTGGCAGGTCAGCAGCGCTGAAAGGCGAGAAGACTTGTTGAATGGTCATGAGACTTATGAAAAAAAAAATTGATGGAATGACAAAGTGTAGAGTAAACGTTGCGGGATAAAATAGACAGGCAGACAAACGGGCGGGGTAAACGGCAGGGCAAAGAACCGGTGATGCGATGACACAGAGAAAAAAGAACTGAAGTGCAATCAAAGAGATAAGCGTGTGTCAATGGAGTGCTGCTTTTATATATATTTTTATTGCGCTTTTGAAAGTGAAGCTTCGGAAGAAAAGAAGAGCGCAATGACAAACGAAAGTGCTGGAGCACTTAGAATTTAAACAAAAATATTTAATGAAAAAGCCAAACAATAAACGTAATTAAAAGAGGCTGCAGAAGCACGTTGATTACATATGAACCTTAAGACAAAGTTATCATTTATACATATATTTGTTTCAAGAGAGAGCACCCAAAAATAAATTCTTACATTTAATAGTAAATAATATCGTGGAAACTCAAGCTTTAAGGAGTTACCTGGGCTTAAGAGTTTCAGCATTTTTTTTTTTTTATTTTTTTATATTTTAGAACTAGAAAATTGTCCTAAATTTTCAATTTGATCCAACTAATAGTTTCGGAGATTCTTAAAGGCTTGGACGAATGCTTTGTTTCGATGAACTATTTGAGAAAAATTTCGCGAAATTTTTACCGTAATTTCCATTTTTGTTGTAAAAATGTCTGCAAAAAATTCAAATTTCAACTTTATTTTTCCTTCATCTAGGTTCTAAGTTAATGTTTTAACTAAAGCATTTTCTCATTTTAGATGATCTTGTAAGGAGTTATCCTGCACATCTGTTTTCCTCGCGGCCAAGGGAAATGGCGTCGCAATGGTCAGAACCTCTTTGTAAATAGTTTGTAACATTAAAAAATTCTAATAAAATATTTAATTTTTTATATGAAAAACACTTGAAGGAAGTCTGTTTCTTACCGGAGGGAACCCATGTACGATATAACCAGGAAGAACGCTTATAACAGTAGTTCTCCAATTGCAACTTTTCGTGCGCGTTTGCCATTTTATGACCGTAATAATCGTCCTTTATGCTTGCTATTCGTCGGATTGATGAGTATTTCGAGAATGCGTTTTCCTTACGTAATCTTCAAGTGCCAATTAGACAAAGAGAACCGCTCGAATTAATGAAAATATTACTGCCTTTAAGGCAAGTGTTGCTGAAGACCGCAATTTGTGGATTCCAAGACGTTCTCTAGAACTGGGGCTGTCTCAAACCACAACCTGACGGATTATGAAAAAGGATGTGGGCTTGAATCTGTGTAAAATTGTTCTCACTCAAGATTTGACCAACGCAAACGTCGTGAATTAGCTGATTTTGCTTCGGAGCAACTTGAAAACGATAACGTTTTTTTTAAAGAAAATCATCTTCTTCGATGAGGCTCATTTTCATCTTAGTGGTGCAATAAATAAAAAAAAACTGTCGATTTTGTTACGAAGAAAACCCAGAAATTATTCGTGGATAATCATTACATTCACCTACATTGGCAGTTAGGTGTGGTTTTTGGTCTCATGGAATCATCGGTTCGTACTTCTTTCGAAATGAAGAAGTTGACAACTTTACTGTCAACAAGAGCGCTATTGGCCGATTATAATAAACTCTTATTACGGCAATTAGAAGAAGTTGATCGTGATAACAACTGGTTCCAACAAGACATGCCACACAGCACGTGGAAACACCCAATATTTCCGGGAAAAGTTTGGAGATTCGATTAATTCAAGAAGTTGTGATTTGAGTGGCCTCCAAGAAGTTGTAATTTAACACCACAAGACTACTTCTTTTAGGTTATTTGAAGTCATTGATCTTTAGCAATACCACAGAAGAAGAAGTAGAAAACGCACTACAGAACCTAATTGTATCGATTGAACTTCACATTAAATAAAAAACATTTGAAACATTTCCTTAAAAATTTATGTGTTGTTTTTTGAAAACAAAAAAATCATATCACTCATATTGGAGAACTCTATAGTGGCCTTATGGGTATCAATCGGAAAACGCTTTGACGATATACGCTAAGACTTTTTTTTAGGTTCAGTTTTCCGTATACTACAAGACCTGTAATAATTAGAGCTTATCAACCTTCCATCAGCCTCCAAAAAAGCTGTAATTGTGGAACTAATAAGAACTCAGAGACCAAGTGATCTGAACAATCAGGATTAAAGTCGAATTTCCTGAGGATAAAAATATAGATTGCTTTCATTCCTTCATGCAAGTTTAGACCCTTAAGAACATATCCTCCAAAGGATTTTTAAAAATTAAAATTATTTTAAGAGCTACAGTTACTTTAGTGATTCAGTACCTAGCCCGGTAGGTAGGTAGACTCACTTTTTTAAACGCGTTTTTCTCGAAACTACTCTTTTCCACACGGTACCGGCATTATCTCAAGTTCTATACAACCAATTTATTTGAAATTTTGTGTGAACCTTCTTTATATAATCCTTTATCGTTCCTACCAGCATTGTGTCAAAATTTTTGTTTTTAATATTTTAAAAAAATTCAGGAGATTCAAAAAAAGCGTAAAAAATAATTTTTATTTTCAGCCAGTCGCTATTTTTCCAAAAATTTTTTTTTTCGTATTCCCTGATTTAGGGACTATAACAGCATTCTTACTGATTAAGAATTTCTTTTGATTGTTTTTTTCAGACCACCAGGAGAGTCAGGATCAATGTCACCAGGATCCGCCATTTTTTTTTTACACCTGTCTGCCAGACAAAAGTTTGATCAAACTTATGTTTCACAATAGAATGGATCTAAATCTAAGCTTTCTCCACTTTAGAGATGCCACGGATGAAAAAATTTCATGGCAACTCACATGCTTTAACTTCTTCTTCTTCTTTACTGGCGTAGACACCGCTTACGCGATTATAGTCGAGTCAACAACAGCGCGCCAGTCGTTTCTTCTCTTCGCTACGTGGCGCCAATTGGATATTCCAAGCGAGGCCAGGTCCTTCTCCACTTGGTCCTTCCACCGGAGTGGAGGTCTTCCTCTTCCTCTGCTTCCCGCGCGGGTACTGCGTCGAATACTTTCAGAGCTGGAGTGTTTTCATCCATCCGGACAACATGACCTAGCCAGCGTAGCCGCTGTCTTTTAATTCGCTGAACTATGTCAATGTCGTCGTATATCTCGTACAGCTCATCGTTCCATCGAATGCGATATTCGCCGTGGCCAACGCGCAAAGGACCATAAATCTTTCGCAGAACTTTTCTCTCGAAAACTTGCAACGTCGACTCATCGGTTATTGTCATTGTCCAAGCCTCTGCACCATATCGCAGGACGGGAATTATGAGCGACTTATAGAGTTTGGTTTTTGTTCGTCGAGAGAGGACTTTACTTTTCAATTGCCTACTCAGTCCGAAGTAGCACCTGTTAACAAGAGTAATCCTGCGTTGGATTTCCAGGCTGACATTGTTGGTGGTGTTTACGCTGGTTCCAAGATAGACGAAATTATCTACAACTTCAAAGTTATGACTGTCAACAGTGACGTGAGAGCCAAGTCGCGAGTGCGACGACTGTTTGTTTGATGGCAGGAGATATTTCGTCTTGCCCTCGTTCACTGCCAGACCCATTTGCGTTGCTTCCTTGTTCAGTCTGGAGAAAGCAGAACTAACGGCGCGGGTGTTGAGACCGATGATATCAATATCATCGGCATACGCCGGCAGCTGTACACTCTTATAAAAGATTGTACCTGCTCCATTCAGTTCTGCAGCTCGAATAATTTTCTCCAACAGCAGATTGAAAAAGTCGCACGATAGGGAGTCGCCTTGTCTGAAACCTCGTTTGGTATCGAACGGCTCGAAGAGGTCCTTCCCGATCCTGACGGAGCTTTGAGTGTTGCTCAACGTCAGTTTACACAGCCGTATTAATATTGCGGGGATACCAAATTCAGACATCGTGGCATAAAGGCAGCTCCTTTTCGTGCTGTCGGAAGCAGCTTTGAAATCGACGAAGAGGTGGTGTGTGTCGATTCTCCTTTCACGGGTCTTTTCCAAGATTTGGCGCATGGTGAATATCTGGTCGGTTGTTGATTTACCAGGTCTAAAGCCACACTGATAAGGTCCAATCAGTTTGTTGACGGCGGGCTTTAATCTTTCACACAATACGCTCGACAGAACCTTATATGCGATGTTGAGGAGGCTGATCCCACGGTAGTTGGCGCAGATTGTGGGGTCTCCTTTTTTATGGATTGGACATAGCACACTTAAATTCCAATCGTTGGGCATGCTTTCGTCCGACCATATTTTACAAAGAAGCTGATGCATGCTCCTTACCAGTTCTTCGCCGCCGTGTTTGAATAGCTCGGCCGGCAATCCGTTGGCCCCTGCCGCCTTATTGTTCTTCAGGCGGGCAATTGCTATCGGAACCTCTTCATGGTCGGGCAATGGAACGTCTGCTCCATCGTCATCGATTGGGGAATCGGGTTCGTTTTCTCCTGGTGTTGTGTGTTCACTGCCATTCTGCAGGCTGGAGAAGTGTTCCCTCCATAATCTAAGTATGCTCTGGGCATTGGTGGCTAGATCACCTTTGGGGGTTCTACAGGAGTATACTCCGGTTTTGAAACCTTCTGTAAGCCGCAGAATTTTTTCGTAGAATTTTCGAGTATTACCCCTGTGTTATAACGAATCCGTATATAATATTACGCATGCACCCACTCGCTGCAAACTTGCAAGGATCACCACAAAATGTTTGGCGTTCATTCAAATATTAGGAATTAAAACAGAATCTTCGCTATTCAAAGCTTTAAAATTTATAATCATTTTACATTGTTGACAAGAGAATTTGATTTGGCATTCAAATGGTAAGTGCCATAGCCGCAACAACCGCAACAGCAACAACGTGACAACAGTGTACTTACACAGTACTTAAATTAGCCGCATCATCATCATTAGCCGACTCCACCGCGTGTATTGTACTTTAATCGCTGTCATCTTCCACATTTTCTAGGCATTGTTTTGTTGTTCCTTCGTCTAAGCTTATTAAGTTTGCTTCGTTTTTGTTGTAAGATGCACTATGCTGTTGCTTTGAGGTTTTCTATTATCACTACTCATAAAATGTGGCATCGATTACCTGCTGTGGGATTTTTGGTTTGTTGGAGACCTGTTAATATATCTTAATTAGCTGCTAAACCGCAGGCACCGCATTTGACGGCATCACTGTTAACTAACGGTATTGAGTGTTAACTCAAGTACTTATTTCGAAGTGGCCTTAAATTACTCACATTAAGTTGTGGAGAGCCAGATTAAATAATCTTTATCGCAGTATCGAGACTATCGACAATCATAGAAATCATAGAAACCAAGACAACTCTGAATTGCACCGAATTTCTGAGTAAAGACTTATGACACGAGAGGCTTGAGTCTTTTGATATGACCCTTACTCTTATTCGGTATTAAAAAGAGATTTTGGAATCAGTCTCCTTACTAAGACTATGGTTGATTACATTAAGAGACTCAAGATAAGTAAAGGATAAATAAATGAAGACAATACTAGAAAGGTAAAGAAAGAACCAAACAGAAATTGTCCACAGTTTAGAAAAATCATAGGTCATCATGCGCAGTGACAGATTTCTCAGCAATGGCAAAGACGACAAAACAAAATATTTTCCAGTAGGAGTTTAACCTGCTACAATATCAAGAACGAAGTTGCGCAATGATTCTCGAGCAACTCGTGTAAGTTAACGGGTTGTGGTTTGCCTTCAAATATGCTACGAGGGCTGCTATATATAACGGGTGATTTTTTTGAGGTTAGGATTTTCATGCAGTAGTATTTGACAGATCACGTGGGATGTCAGACATGGTGTCAAAGAGAAAGATGCTCAGTATGCTTTGACATTTCATCATGAATAGACTTACTAACGAGCAACGCTTGCAAATCATTGAATTTTATTACCAAAATCAGTGTTCGGTTCGAAATGTGTTTCGCGTCCGTGTCCGATGAGCGATGAGGCTCATTTCTGGTTGAATGGCTACGTAAATAAGCAAAATTGCCGCATTTGGGGTGAAGAGCAACCAGAAGCCGTTCAAGAACTGCCCATGCATCCCGAAAAATGCACTGTTTGGTGTGGTTTGTACGCTGGTGGAATCATTGGACCGTATTTTTCAAAGATGCTGTTGGACGCAACGTTACGGTGAATGGCGATCGCTATCGTTCGATGCTAACAAACTTTTTGTTGCCAAAAATGGAAGAACTGAACTTGGTTGACATGTGGTTTCAACAAGATGGCGCTACATGCCACACAGCTCGCGATTCTATGGCCATTTTGAGGGAAAACTTCGGACAACAATTCATCTCAAGAAATGTACCCGTAAGTTGGCCACCAAGATCATGCGATTTAACGCCTTTAGACTATTTTTTGTGGGGCTACGTCAAGTCTAAAGTCTACAGAAATAAGCCAGCAACTATTCCAGCTTTGGAAGACAACATTTCCGAAGAAATTCGGGCTATTCCGGCCGAAATGCTCGAAAAAGTTGCCCAAAATTGGACTTTCCGAATGGACCACCTAAGACGCAGCCGCGGTCAACATTTAAATGAAATTATCTTCAAAAAGTAAATGTCATGAACCAATCTAACGTTTCAAATAAAGAACCGATGAGATTTTGCAAATTTTATGCGTTTTTTTTTTTTAAAAAGTTATCAAGCTCTTAAAAAATCACCCTATATTTCTGGCCTAATAATGAAAATAGGCATATTTATCAACGAAAATGGTTTTTTTTTTCGTTGGATTTGGCTCGTCTTGGAAGATCCACACGGTCGATTGCTGTTTTGTTTCGTGCTCATACGCATAGATCCATGATTCGATCTCATAAAATTTTTTGAAGCACCGCGATCGTATTTTTTCAGCATTTCTTTACACCAATCCACACGAGCCTTTTTTTGAGCGATTGTCAAATTGTGCGGTATCCAACGAGAACAAACCTTTTTTACGGCCAGGTGTTCATGCAATATCGAATGTATGCTGGTAGGAGAAATTCATAGGCATGCCTCTATCTGAAGGTATGTTACATGACGGTCTTGCATTATCAGTTCACGTACGTCATCGATGTTTTCTGGCACAACGGCTGTTTTTGGACGACCTTCACGGAATTCGTCTTTGAGCGAGCGTCGGCCACGATTGAATTCGTTGTAACAGTTTTTCACAGTGCTATAGGATGGTGCTTCATAGCCATACAAAGATTTTAGTTCATCGATGTAATCCAGGAATGACTTATTGCTGCTCTACGAGACGGCTCTGTTTTAAGCAAACGACTGTATCGATGTTTCCTGCGTAAACACCTCAGAAAAAATTACTTGGAGAGGAGTGTATTGAATTCCTTAACCGGAAGCATGAGGACCCCATAGTATAGTTGTTCGGCAGGAGAATCATGAGGCATCCTGCAACCGCACAGAGGCTGAAGCTTCTTCGTCTGCGTTTCATTACTTCCCGGCAAATATATCGGCCAGAGGCCGGCCAATTGTCTCCAAACCTGCCAAGAGCGTTTCTTTTTTCTTTCTTCAGGTGCCGCCGGTTAGCAACTTGAAGATTGGGTTGCAGCTCTGTGCCTTGGCATTAATCGCGATCATATGCGGAGCACAGGCTGTCATGAGTAACGCCTCAAAGCATAAGGATGTTGACAGTGATATAAAGATCCAGTCTGTACTCCTTTATCCAGTTTGTAACTAAATATGGTCGATGGCAAGGTGAAAAAGATTCAGCTGTTTACATTTAAACATACGTCATCAATTCTATTGCCTGAAGTCAATATCGTAAAATTATCCGCGTTAAGGGAGTTTCGAAGTATAGAAGTTAAAAAATATCTTCTGCTCTGGAGGGAGCGTGGATTGTTTGATGTCTACTAGAAGCGCTGTGTGATTGACTGTATCAAAAGCTTTTGACAAGCACGCTGCTAAGATCGTCCTTAGCATTCATACATATTTAGTAGATCAGTCAATGTAGGTATCATGAGGAATATTAATATGAAAATGAGTATGCCTAGCAGTATATTACCATTTACTCATACGAATGGGATTTGAGTGTTTTTGGGAACCTTTTCTGACAATTCTATTTAATCCCCTAGTATCTAGAGTATTATTTTGATATATAATGAGAGACTCAGAATTTCGTTTTTTTATTTACATTCTGTTTTCAAACCATACTTTTTATTGATTTTACAATGTTTACAAATGTAATAGAATTTTTGTTTCGTGTATATTTAGACTATCTAAATTCTCTGTGGAACGATTCAAGAACTTATATGTATGTACTTATCAGTGACCTTAAAGAAAAATAGCTAAAATCGAGTGAAGGCGGCACTGAATTATAACTCCATCATTGTTTTTGGTAGCAAATTTCAGCATCTCAACGTTATTTGCTCCAAAATCAGCAATTGAAATCATGAAATATGATTTTAGCGCCAAAAACAACATTTAAGAGTATTTTTCAAAACTGACCAAAATCGACTAAAGCTGTTTGGCCTTGTAGTCACCGATATACATGTAAGTAAAATGTCTTAAGGTCATTAAAGTTTCTCGGAAAATCGTTGTGTTGGTCCATTTGGCCGCCACACCGGTGTCTGTAAGGGAAGATCCTTGTGACGAAACTCCGTCGTTGGGTGGAACAATGGATTCTCCGGAGAAATAAGGTTACGTCGTATACAGCGGTTCGCAGTCGCACAGGGCCGACAGTACGAGAGACTTTTAGTAGTTGCACTGTGACAAGGGACTGTGGACGACCATGGTGATCTGGGCAGATTCCGATTTTTATAGGCATCACAACAGTCTGTTTGTGGACTCGTATTCGGGCACATACCCACATGACAGCCATACTCGCAACTGCCCGGCGGCCACAGCATAAAATCGATCGATGGCTGCCATTGATCAAATGAGGGTAGGGTGAACTGCTCCATGCCCATTAAACGTTGTCCATCAGCACAAGCGCCATTAGCGTCACATTTACTGTTATCACAGCTGCAGAGGAGCGGGGCGGGGGAGTATGAGTAAAGCAAAGAAAGAGCTATAGTTCAGGTGAATACATTTACTTACTCGCTAAACATATCTTATTTTCTTTCTTTTTGAGCTGCTGAGTTGGACCGTGGTGAGTAGCAGTTGGTCTTGAATTTATGCGTGATAATGAATTGTTGTAATTTTGATTTTTTTTTTTCGAAAATAATTTACAAAATAATTCAAAGGAAAATTTAAACAAAAACAAAAGCTAATCAAAATTTTCGAATTCGAATACTCAAAAATTAAATAAATAAACAGAAGCTTCCTAAACTCACAGTACACTCAAATTGAAAACTAAAGGGTGATTTTTTTGAGGTTAGGATTTTCATGCAGTAGTATTTGACAGATCACGTGGGATGTCAGACATGGTGTCAAAGAGAAAGATGCTCAGTATGCTTTGACATTTCATCATGAATAGACTTACTAACGAGCAACGCTTGCAAATCATTGAATTTTATTACCAAAATCAGTGTTCGGTTCGAAATGTGTTTCGCGTCCGTGTCCGATGAGCGATGAGGCTCATTTCTGGTTGAATGGCTACGTAAATAAGCAAAATTGCCGCATTTGGGGTGAATAGCAACCAGAAGCCGTTCAAGAACTGCCCATGCATCCCGAAAAATGCACTGTTTGGTGTGGTTTGTACGCTGGTGGAATCATTGGACCGTATTTTTTCAAAGATGCTGTTGGACGCAACGTTACGGTGAATGGCGATCGCTATCGTTCGATGCTAACAAACTTTTTGTTGCCAAAAATGGAAGAACTGAACTTGGTTGACATGTGGTTTCAACAAGATGGCGCTACATGCCACACAGCTCGCGATTCTATGGCCATTTTGAGGGAAAACTTCGGACAACAATTCATCTCAAGAAATGGACCCGTAAGTTGGCCACCAAGATCATGCGATTTCACGCCTTTAGACTATTTTTTGTGGGGCTACGTCAAGTCTAAAGTCTACAGAAATAAGCCAGCAACTATTCCAGCTTTGGAAGACAACATTTCCGAAGAAATTCGGGCTATTCCGGCCGAAATGCTCGAAAAAGTTGCCCAAAATTGGACTTTCCGAATGGACCACCTAAGACGCAGCCGCGGTCAACATTTAAATGAAATTATCTTCAAAAAGTAAATGTCATGAACCAATCTAACGTTTCAAATAAAGAACCGATGAGATTTTGCAAATTTTATGCGTTTTTTTTTTTAAAAAAGTTATCAAGCTCTTAAAAAATCACCCTTTATATACATATATGGATAGGGCTTATATCGTAGTATAATTGTTCTCCCTACAAAAAAAAAAGAATTGTTTTGTAAACTAATTCTGATTATATTTATTTTCTTTCACAAATCTCTGGTGGGACCATATCACAGAACATACTAAGAAAACGAAGCGGTTAATGTCATATACATATGTTTGTACCATAAGTAGGCTTAAGGACTTAATGCTGAAGGAAAACAAGTAAAAATCGTTTTAATGGCAAAGGTTTTTCTAAAATAATACGAATTTTGGTGAAAACTTCTCGCTGTTTTCTAAAAACCTTGTTATTTACAAGGTGCGTTCCAAAGTTAACAGGACTTTAAAACAAAAAAACATAACAAATGTTTTTTTTCGGCACAATCAATTTATTTTATTCAAAATAGTCTCCTTCTGCCTTCAATACAGCTTTTTGTACGGTCCAAAAGCATGTCGAACGAGTGTTTTAGCTCGTTGGCCGGTGTGGCCGCCAGTATGCCGGTGAAAGCCTTTTGAATGGCCTCTACGTCTGCACAGCGCTTTCTTTCATGGGCATTCTTCCGAAAAGGAAGAAGTCGCACAGTGTCATATCAGATGATTATGGGGCGTGGTTAATGCTTAAAGTATGATTTTTGGTCAAATATTCGGTCACAAGCGTCGATCAATGAGACGGCGCTCTATCGTGCAACAAACGCTAACTTTCATCTTCGCGATATTCGGGCCGAACACGTCGAATACGACACACCAAACGCTTCAAAACTCCAAGGTAAAATACCGCATTAACGTTTTGGCCGGCTGGAACAAATTCTTTCTGGACAATACCCTTGGAATTATAAAAACAAATCAGCATTGTCTTCACTTTTGACTTCTCCATGCGTGAATTTTTGGGTTTCGGCTCGTCCGCTACCTTCCATTCAGCACTCTGGGATTTCGTTTTGGGATGGTATTGGAAACGCCACGTTTCGTCACCAGTCACAATACAGTAGAATCCCGACTATCCGGATCAAATAAAACCAGGGGTATTCCGTATAATCGAAAATCCGAATAATCGATTTCAAAGCAAATCAAACAATATTTAAATTACATATAATAAAGTTTTGTAACTTGTTATTGGTCGTTGACGTAAAGAATAACATCGTTTCATTGCGGCCAAGTCCCTGATGCGTTTCAGTTGTAACAACTGTATGGGATCCGATACATCCTGTCTTTCAAACCACTTAAAAACAATATCAAGAGCTTCAAAAGCTTCTGCGTGAGATGGTACTTGACACACATCCCCAGTTTCAGTCTCTTCTTCATTTTCTCTCTCGTTATTGTTCAAATCCTCAATGATTTCTTCAACAGTTAATATTTGGAATCCAGGGCCTTCATTATCGTAGTTCAGCCATTCTTTAATATTTGCTTCAGCGCACCCTTCACCAATGCAAAGAATTTTCATTGCTTCTGTTATTTCTTTAAAATCTCCATGCGGTTTAATCGATGAATTAGATAGAGTTAATTTAAAAATTTATTCCAAGCCCTTTTTAATGTTTGCAATCCCACAGAGTTCCACGCTTCTACCAGCATATAACAACAATCTTTTGATTTTGTTTCCTTAAAAAACTTTAACGTCGTTTCTATTTCACTGTCCTCTGTTGTCAAAAGACGGCGCAATAATTGCTTTTTGTATAAACGATTTAAAGTTTCAATGATAAAGTATCAGGTCCATTGGTTGCAATATCGATGTTATGTTAGGGGGTAAAATCTTAACTATGAACTTCCCATTTTCTCGATTTAGTGTTCCAGCGGAAGGGTGCGTTGGCGCATTATCTAACAACAACAATACGTCACCCTCTTTCCCCACGTCCTTTTGAAATTTCTTCACTTCCATGCTTTTTTTTGGTTAGCGTAAGTTAAGGGGATTTCAACATTTTTGAAACAGCGCGGATTTTTTGATTTACCAATAAGTAGCAGTGGCAATCGATGTGTTCCATTAGCGTTTGCGCAAACCATAACTGTAACCCTGTCCTTACTCACTTTGTGCCCAGGTGCTGCATTTCCACGACGCGATGCTAACGATCTGCTTGGTAGAGCTTTCCAATTAAGATCTGTTTCATCTGCATTGTATACAAAATCTAAATCGTATACTTTTTCATCTAGAAATTCTTTTAACTCGTCTACAAAAGAGTCGGCCGATGCAACGTTAGCAGAAAGTTTCTCTCCTTGAATCTCCAATTCTCGAATGCCATGTCTAGATTTGAATCTTGCTAACCATCCACAGCTCGCTTTGAAAAAATTATCACCACCAAGTTTTTGATTAAAATCCAATGTTTTTTCACATAACAGAGGTCCTGATATGGGCTGGCCGCATGCTCTCTTTTGTAAAAACCAAGTAAAAACTATGTTCTCCAGAATTTCATTTCGAGATTTTTTCATAACTTTACGTTGAACTTCCATCTTCTTTCTCAAGCGCGCAGGTGAATTTCATTACGGAATCAGAATTCTTTTTAATGTCTGATATCGTAGAAGTTCCTACACCATATATTTGTGACAACTTACTGCTTTAACTCGCAAGTCTTTCAAAACACAGTTTCGAGAGAAAAGCGCTTAAAATTTGAACACCTATATTGCTGTCCTCAGGCTCGCAACTTTTCAAGGCCATTTCTACAGAACTATTTAGAACAAGAGATAATAAAAAAATGATTTTTTGAAGCCATAAAACCCATGTGGCTCCTTAAATATATGTATATCATAATGGTCGCCATTGTAGAGTGTTGAAATGTGCGTGAATAGTTAACTTAGATTATTTCCGAAAAAGCAATGTGTTTTATTATTACAGTCTATAGAGGATTCATCAATCTCTTGGTTAACTTCGATATTTGTAACAAATTTCTGTGAGAGACATAAAGAGAAAACACAGTACCACAGTTCGCAATGGAGCAGATCGGAAAATACGGATGTCACCAGTTGTCCATAATTCGCAGCCGTAATTCGCAGAGATCTTGGGTGGATAGGAGTCAGTTAGAGGGGGTGCTTATATTACGAGAGACGCCGACGATGTCATGAAATGTATTTAATTTTGCTGTGAAACCCAGTACCAGGAGCGATCGCCCGTAAAGAAATGTGGAAGAGCATAGAAATTATTTCACCGTCACAGTATACAAAGCACCACCAAAGTTAAAGTGTTGCCACCTATTCGAAAATTTAAAAATATAAAGGTAAAGAAATACAACAATATGTGGAGGTTTAAGGCATACGAAAGATGTGTACTGTGATTTTGTGATTCATTCTCATTATTACTGGCAAAGTATGGAATTGCAAACTTTTTTTTGGTTTCGGCAAAAATGTGGCTTCGCAAAATATAAACATTTTCTCCTAAACTTCTCACGAATTCCCTTTAACTTTTTATTTTAACAACAATTTTCATTTTTTATTTTATATAATTTTTGGCAATACAGCACAACGTTTAATACCACATACTGTGTTTCAACCGATACGTATAGGACAACTGATTCATTGTACAGCGCGGTGGTGGCGCATACGAGCGTTGCAATTGATTTCGGGGCCATATTGGACAGCGTTTGCTGTAGCACTTTTTGTAAAAGGAACAATTGTAGGTGGTAGCGCTTTCTGGCGGACCTAATTGGCGCCCAAACCACGATCTTGGACGAATAGCGCGACGGCGGCGAGGTTGTTGGAAATAAGTGCTACCACAAGCAGCGAAGTTATCCCAATTGTCAAAGCTAGAAGGTTCTTCATATTTACCGTAACTCCAATTATATTCTCCCGGAGGTGGTAGATTCGGTGGACAAGCGGCAGTTAGAGACCATGTCTTATTTATAGGGAAGAAACCGTTCTGCCTGGAGTCAATTAAAATCGTAATTTAAATGTCTGGGTGAAAAATCAACGCTGGTCTATTACTTTGATAACTACTTACTGCGTCATTATGGCCTTATTCTTGTTTTTTACAAAAATTTATTTTGTTTAAAAATACGGAGCTGGTAAAATTTTGTTTATATTTTTCAGTGCCTTGAAAGGATAATTACGTTTGGTTGAAAAGCAGACAGGATTACTTAAAAATAAAAAGAAGCTGTCAAATTTATATTTGAATAGCGTGTGTATTATTTCTTCCTACTAAAGACCCGGCTCGTGGTGAATATTTCAATTATTTTAAACTTACTCCGGATATCTCCGGAATACATAGATAAAAATGGATACAAAAAAAAAACAATGACGAGCAACGATACTCCTTTTAATATTGTCTTGGCTTCATTCCTCACTCGACAGAACAGGCATTAAAAGGTTTTTAGTTTCCAAGTTGGCACTAAAAACCGGATGTATATCTGGTAGAGCTCCAAATACCACATAATCGGATTATTTTTTAATCTCGGCTAAAGTCCCAATTCCTTTTCATTGGTGTGCTTTTTTTTACGTGGCGGGTTCCAAACCTAGCGCACAACCCTATGCAGGGAATGTTTCGCCTTCTCACTTTAGCTCGCCTTCAAACGGATGTTCTTAGGCTACCCAGAGGATACTTGGTCAAAGACCCGAAGTCGTGAGCTGCTTGAGTCATTTGTAAAAGAATCGTTTCTGGCCACTCCCAAGTGAATGGCGATCAGAGAACTTTCCTCACTTGCGTGAACTTCTACACATGACTCCATCCCCCAGCAGTTGTTAACTCGGCTATAGTCCCGTAAGCGGTGACTACGCCAGTAAAGAAGAAGAAGAAAGTCCTAATTAGCGGTCGTAGTTTAGATCATCCACAAACTAGATCGATCATGCTGTGATAGACTTAAGACACGTTTCAACTGTGTTTAAGTGCGTACGCTCCGAGGTTTTAACTGCAGTGGTATCTACTGAGGTCCTAACATTTATTGCCAGAGATAAAGAGATGCCGAACTCTCCTGTCATTGGAAATGAGACAGCTGCTCACCTACCCAACTTTGACAGTTGCTGGATCTGGTAGGTTTTGACATTTTGCAATTGGAATGACTGGAAAAAGAGAAGAGGAAAACGAGAGACCTCACAATGAGCGCCAACTTATCGTGGAATAAGCCTCCTCAACATCGTATATAAGGTTCTATCAAGCGTACTGTGTGAAAGATTAAAGCCCACCGTCAACAAACTGATTGGACCTTATCAATGTGGCTTTAGGTCTGGAAAATCAGCACCAGATATTCACCATGCGACAAATCTTGGAAAAGACCCGTGAAAAGAGAATCGACACTCACCACCTCTTTGTCAAAACTCCTTTTGACAGCACGAAAAGGAGCTGGCTTTATGCCGCTGTGTTCGAATTTGGTATCTCCGCAAAACAATTAGGGCTGTGTTAGCAATATCCGCCTGGGAAGCAGAGGAAGACTTCCACTTCGTTGGAAAGACCAGGTGGAAAGGACCTGGCTACACTTGGAATTTCCAATTGGGGCCAAACAGCGAAAATAAAGAACTAAGCGTAAGCCTTCAAACTGGGAACAGACTAGAGACTTTAAATAGGAAATAGCGCAGCTAATAAAGTGCAGGAATGGATCGATGTAAGATTTTCCACATACCGTCCGATAAACCTTACGAACCGACGCATTTTATCGAACCTGAAAGGATTTCGTAGCTCCAACGAAACTAGGGGTTGGAAAAAAAGTGTAATTTCCGCCTACCAGAGTTGACAAGTAACAAAATTTTAATATTTTGGAAAATTCTCTGGAAATTTTCTTGATCATACATCAATTTTTTAATAACCGAGCCCCGATTTAAATTTGGTAAGACATATTCCTTCAGGGTTGCCAAGTATTCAATTATTTTTTTAATTCTAATTTTGTTTACTCGTACGCTTCAAACGATCAAGGCTCATTTTTTTCTCTTCCGTTTTCACTTTACGTTTCTTCGCAGGCACAGCATGCACCTGTTCGTCATAATTTCTACCCGTATAGCTCCAATTGAATTCGTTCGGAAACGGTAAGTTTATTAGCCGAGGTGTACACGCCGAATATGGTGCACAAGGCATATACACGGGAGGACATTGCTGTTCCTTTGGAACCATTTTTATATTAGACTCTTTTGTTTTTGGATTCTTTCCGACCTTATCGCTACTGAAAAATAATATAGCGGTAATTCAGTTCAACCAATTTTGTTTATAAATTGCTGAATATGTATTTCTTACCTCAGATCCATTTTATGCGATCGGTGGAATGTTTCTGTCTAAGGCCCGATTTTAGGAATTTCGAAACGAAGAAAAAATCATAATTGAAAATGTGTTTTTAAAATCCTAAAGGATGTATGTGATTAATAAGCGAAATATTGAAAGGTTTCTTGTTTTGATTATTTTTTTTTTTAAATAAGAAGGTTTCAATTGTACAGTTTATTTTAGTATATGAGCGAAAGTATTTATTTTGTTCAATATTATTCACACCATATGGCTGTATAACCTGCGTTGAGCAATACCAAAAGCTCCGTTAAGATCTGGAAGCAACCCTCCGAGCCGTTCAATACAAAATCAGCTTTCAAACAAGGCGACTCCTTATCGTGTGACTTCTTCAATCTACTCCTGGAGAAAATAATTCGAGCTGCAAAACTAAATAGAGAAGGTACCTTCTCAAATAGTGTACAGCTGCTGGCGTACGCCGATGATATTGATATCATTGGCATAAACAACCGCGCCGTTAGCACGGCTTTCTCCAGACTGGACAAGGAAGCAAAGCAAATGGGTCTGGCAGTGAACAAGGGCAAGACAAAATATCTCCTGTCATCAACAAACAACCTCGCACTCGTGACTTCACTCCCATGTCACTGTTGGCAGTCATGACTTCGAAGTCGCAGATAATTTCATCTAACTTGGAACCAGTATTAACACCAACAACAACGTCTCTCTTGCCAAGAGGTGAGTAGGCAATTGAGAGGCAAAGTCTTCTCTCAACGAACAAAGATTGCCATATGGTCCAGAGGCATAGACGATAACAATAGCTGATGAGTCGACGTTACAAGTTTTCGAGAGAAAGGTTTTGCGGAAAGAATACCGCAGTCGATGGAACGATGATCTGTACGAGTTATACGACGACATTGATATACTTGTAGTTCAGTGAATTGAAAGACAGCGGCTACGCTGGCTAGGTTTTGCCGTTCGAACTTATGACAACGCTCCAGTTTTGAAAGTATTAGACCATTACCTGGAAGGCCTCCACTCCGTTGGATAGACCAGGTGGAGAAGGACCTAGCTACACTTGAAATCCCAATTGGCGCAAACAACGAAAAGGATGAACGAATGGGCGGTGTCTATTAAATAATAAAGAAGATGAATTTGAATATACTTTTCATCCACGTCGCATCCCAAGATGAATAAGAAACAAAGCTATACTTTATAAAGCTTCTAGCACATTAGTTTTTCAATTTCTTCAAAATTTTCGTCAAGTAGTTTTTTTTCTATGTTGAATTGAATGTACAATCCGTCAAGAGGTGCCCACATACCTCACGCAGTAGCAGTGGCGTAGTTACAACTTCGGGCGCCCGGAGCCAAGGATGTTCTGCTGCCCCCTTTATTTACCTACCTACAGGTTTTGGTTTTCCGTTTTTGTTTTCTTTGTGATTTTGAACAAATTTTAGAACTAACCAGAGGCTCATACAATGACGAACTCGTCGAAATTAAAGAAAAATGCCAGCAACCAGATGACTTGGATAACGAAGATTTATACAGTGACATCCAAGACGTCCTACTTTTATTAAAGAGAGCGAAGAAAAACGAAGAACAAATTGGATTTTCTCCAGAAAAAGATTTATTATACATTTCTTCAATGGGACTGGAAGCCTAAAAGACGTTAGCGACAGCTTTAGGAATACTGCTCACTATACCTGTATCAGTTGCTTCTCGTGAAAGATCTTTTAGCAAACTTAAATTTATCAAATCTTACTCAGAGTAGACTGTCCAATCTTGCGATTCTCTCAATAGAATGTGAAACTGCTTCAACTTTAAATTAAAATGATATGATATGTGATTTAAGTCTTTGGGTAATAAGTCACATCTGTATGATGGATGGCTTATCAAATCAAAAATGTAGTGGCTTCAGTCGAGAGCTCGCCGTCTTCGGAGGCTATTTTTTCTGAATTCTTGAAAGAGAATTCGCAAACAAATTGTTGTACACGAACAGTTTTTGTTGTATTCGGCTCACCTGAAAATACCAATTCAATCGACTGCTGTTTACTTTCGGACTTATACGCGTAAATCCAAGCTTCATCACCTGTCACAATATCATGGAAGTACCGTTATCGTATACTTTTAATATTTCTCTCGACCAATCGACACGATCCTGTTATGAGCAATCAACAAATTGCACAGAATCCAACGTCTACAAATTTTCTTTACAGTCCGATGCTCATGTAATATTGAATCTTTGCTGGTCCCACTAATGCCTGTAGTTGTCTCAATCTCATGATGGGTCATATGACGATTTTGCAATATAAATTTGCGCACAGCATCATTAGTTTCCGGAACAACAACTGATTTTGTAGGACTTTCCCGAAATTCGTCTTGGAGTGACCACTAGACCATAGATAAACACTAGTCCTGGAAGGAACTTCATCGCCAAAAAATGCGTGGGATTTAATTCAATATTGTGGCCGAGATGCATATTTTTCGTTACTATAAACAAGACAAGTAGCGCCCATATGTCAAAACGTTTGAGTATGTATAACATTAAACATACCAAACTCTCGATTAAATTGTCCGTTACCAGATTGCAACACTAGGGTAGCCCATGTATTACTGTTGTAGCGGCAGAGAAAACTCTCAAATGATTTTCGGTAGTGTTGCATGTTGCCAGTCCAAATTAGGAATACATTTAGGAATACTGGGGCTATTTTTTTGGCACAATCAACTGTTTTTGAACAAAGTCCTAATACCCTACCTCACGCGAGCACGGGTTTAAATATTGGTCGATTAACTAATGAAAATGTTTGCCTTCATATTGCTGGAGGATGGAGAGGAAGAAAGTCTTGTGTTTTGTGTGGTTATGCAGTTAATGCAGACACATACACACACACACACACAAATGTGCAATACTCGTTTGCAAACAAAGTCGAACCGTTTGGCTAGATAATAGGCTGTAAAATTGTTTACTGATGAGACGTTCCACATCAACATAAGCACACAGCATACAGATCTTGCCAGCGCTGGGAAAGTAATAACAAAGTTATATATTTGAAAATGCACGCCAATGTATATATGTATGTATGTATGTGGGTATGCAAGTGCAACGGGGCTAGATTGCAATTAATGCTGTGCGCGTTGTTTTGTTAGCTTTTTCACACCGCTGTAAATTTGCTTACAATTTTGCTTTTGTTTTTTTTCTTTTAATTTGCATTTTTTATGCAACACCTTTTCATTCTATTCGATTTTTAACACATTCTTTATGTACATACATAGGTATATGCGATTATACATACATATATGTATGTATGTATGTGTGTATGTAAGAAATAAACAATTCAGTTGCAAATTCCGCTGAGAATTTCTCACAACTATAATAAAGTATACCATATACACACAGAATATTGTTGCAATCTTATGACTACATAACATACATACATGTACTGTAAATATACATACACTGCATTGTGTGAAGATGTGCACAAAAATACATATTCGCACATTCCCTTCGTCTGTCGGACAACTTGCGCCAGACGCCATGTGCACCGGATCTCCTATAGTACAAAAACAAAACGGTTTGCTATATTTCAATAGTGCATCTGAATGTACACACATACTTATGTAAATAGTATGTGTGAGTCTTAATTTCAATTAGCAATGAAAAAAAAAATTCACTATAGAGTGATGCATTGGAGAATTGTTAATATGATCAGTCAGCTGATATAAGTAGCTGTATGTATATACACAATAGCAAAAAGCTTAACAGCGGCATATATTTGAATACTATCAAGGTCGTTATTTTCCTGCATTTTTGTTGCAACATGTTCCTAATAGTCTTGTCCACCTAACGGTTGTTAGTATCATCTAAAACTAATCGAGTTAGATCTGGAGTATATACGTACATATACTATATAAATATATGTTCAGGATGAAGAGACGCGCGAAGACGTGTCTCCACCATCTAATTACTTAGTTTGATGTAAATATCTCCGAAACCGCTTAAGCTACAAAACCTAAATTCGCTCAGGACAAATCATCTAAGCACCACTACTGCTACTGTAAAAATAGACGAAATCGAAAGATAACCCGTCCAGAGACATTAAATTTTACACCCGACCTTGCAAGAGAAAGCTTAATAGAAGCTGGGTAAATATTGGACGTTGGCAGTGGCACCGCCCCCATTAAGATGAAATTTCCTATCTTGGGACCCGTATGACCGATTTCAACGAATTTTGGTACTTGATATTCTTTTTACATTCTTATGTAACAGAGAGAAAACGGACAGCAACCACGCTTACTTCCTGATTATTTCCTTTCTAGTGTACAAAAAGAAAGAAATTATTATACGGCATAAAATTTTACACAAATAA
>JBAWJQ010001204.1:0-19031 GCA_037783105.1 Bactrocera zonata | reverse complement strand
CATGAAAAATTTGTGCAGGACTAGCATAAATCGAAATTTATCGATAAAAAAATGTCATGACTCATTACTTTTGGATCTAATCTCGTTTTCATATTTCCTCAGAGCAGATTTGAATTATTACCAATAAGTGTTTTAAACTTTCGGTTGGGTTCGAATTCCATGAGCATACCTGTATGTATGTATTGTATGTATGAGTAAGTAACTAGATTTGCACTGGTTTATGCCGCGAATATCAATAAACCATTTTTTAAATCGATGTGGCTAGAAATATTCGTATGATATAATGGCAGCTGTCGCTAGAGAAGAAGTTTTGCCAATATTAATATGTTGATTCCATAAAACTTCAATCAAAATTATTTTGTATACAAATTGTCTGGTGATCTTAAAGTTTTTAAATTTTTCATCATTAAAATATAATATATGTTTGTATATCGGTTTAAGGGGGTATTCTAGTCTAGAAATTCAAAAAAATCTATTTTTTTTTATTTTCAAAGTTTAACTATTCAAGAATATGTGTACAAGAGGATTTTTCAAAATTCAAACTATTTTCGGAGATATAGGCATTTTTCTGACCCAGCATTCAAACTGGTTCGGCCAGAACTAATCGAACAAAAGACATTAGGGAAACTTTTAACGCGTTTTTCTCAAAACTGACTTTTTCGGAACGATATCCACGATTTCTCAGGTTCTACTGTACCGATTTACTTGAAAATTTTATAAAGTCTTCTTTATAGGCTTGTCTATGGTTGGAACTAGCCCCATCCCAAAATTGTTATCTTTATTATTTTAAAAAAATTCGAAATAGTCAGAAAAAGTGATCAAAACAAAATTTTTTTTTCAGGCAGTCGCCATTTTGTGAAAAAAAAAAATGTTTCCCACTTTTTCGTAGTTCTGACCACACAGGAGGGTTGAAATCATGGGCATGGTCACGTGGAAATTTTTAGAGATCCCCCACTTCGTCAACTCATAATTTTTGAATTTTTTCCTTTTTTTAGTTTTTAATTTTTTTCTGTACTCTTCAAAAATTAATAAATAACTAATAAAAAAATGGATAGTAAAAATATTAATTGCCTCTTTTTACGATACTTTAAAAATTACCTGAAATTCATGCTTCTAGACTAGAATAGCCCCCTTAAAGTCATGCTAACCAATACAGTTATGGTTAAATTTTGATATGAAGAACACATTGTTTTCAAAAAATACTGTTTTTATCACTCAGCCCTATACTACTATATCCTGTGCAAACATTTAATTTAACTGTTCACTTATTTAGTTTGCTAACATTAGATTTGTTTAGGATAAATAAATTACAAATTTGAAGTCTGCAATGTCAACTGTGTCCAACTAATATGTATAGATATACCCACACATACATGCTTATATGTATTTGATGTACAATAATAGACATTTCACTCGCCAACTTAAGAGTATATGCACATATATTTTCACTCCGCCACTCGACTTGGAAAAGTTTTACTACCCAATAACAATTACGTTTACGATCTGTTTACCGCATTACAAGCCATTATGCACAATTTCAGTCCACTTTTCAGCTGTCAATTTATGCAAATTTCCAAAATTTCGACAAAACCGTTCAAAAAACACAACAAACAAACGCCGTAGGCCAACCACGCTGGGGTGGGTGAAAGGCCGAGCCGTAAGAAACCACACAATGGCTACTAATCCCCATTAACATCTCGTCGTTGTGGGCTTTGCCTTGCTACATACATACACACGTTCATGCCTATAAATATGTGTTTGTTTATGTATAAATCAGTGTGCTTGTGCAAATGCAAAAGTGAGAGTTTCAACCCCCAGTCGGCCTCCTGATAGCGCACCTTCAATGTTGCGCTTCAAATGCAAAAAAAAGTTATTTTAGAGCGTTGCCTCCCTGACGGGCATTTAGGTGTCTGCATTTGGTCCATTGTTTTGTCCGTGAAATTCACTACGGTGGCGGCGGGGAAAGACAGGGGTACAAAAAATGCGCGGGAACCCGCTTTATACCAATAAACGAGCATAAACATGGAAGAAAGAAATTTTAATTTATTTTCATTGCCCATTTTGAAGCTCATAATGCGCTCGTTATTGTTGTTAAACATAGCGGTAATGCTGCTCTTCTTCTTCTACTGTACTCATATGTGCACTAACTGTCGTGTGCGCTGTTAGTGTTGCTGTTGTTGCTGTTGATTATTGGTACCATCCAGGCATTAACGCTATTTTGCATATGAATATGAAATTTCACACACACATACACATAGCACAGCAGTTTAGCGCACCCCCACATGTCGACACACACACACACTTGCTGCTTGTGCCACATTGCCACATTGTCACAAAGTCGATTCCACGCCGCCTTTTATATATTGTTATATTGCGCCCATACATATATTTGTAGCTATGTAATGTCGCCATAGACACCTGCCCACTATTGTTGCTTCTATTTTTACTCGCACCCTTTGGTTGTGACTATGCAACACTTTCTACCGCTTTTGTATTTTTACTTGTATTTGTTGTTGCATGTGTTTGCAGGGTACCCATGTGGAGGGTTTGGCAGAAATAAAGCCACGCGCTTTCATAAATATTACAATTTTATAATAGTTTAATCCGGCGCATATGTGCAACGTGCAGCATGCAACAATGCCGCACCCGTATTACAAAACCCGCCACATCCGCTATGCACGTGAGTAGCGGCGCATCGGCTCAAGAGAAAAGCGGCATAAGCGTAAAGCGCGTCAAAATCCCATAATATGGGGTGTCAAATACTGTAAATGTGACGCGGATACTTTTGACATTTTTTCATTTCCAAAACTTACAAATTTTTTTGGAGTTTTAAATTTATATTTTTTCGACTTTATCTGTTGATGCCAGTGATGTTTATGTACATATATTTGGGTTTATAAGGCGGGTGGTGCTTTACTCAATCAGTCAAGTCAGTCGAAATGATTTTGACAATATTTTGAGAAACTTAAGTATATGATGAAGAGCGAGTTCCAATTTTCAATTTGCTTTTGAGGACTGATCACTTTTTTTATATCTGTCATGTAGTGTATTTGTGGTTTTAATATTCATTTTTTATTATATTCATTAAGTATTGAAAAACAGAGATGCAACATGTACAACTACCATGGGTAGTTAGATATATACTATTGATGTTGTAATAAAAATTATGTATATATTTATTTTATTGAAGATCAACATCAGAAACAAGCATGTTCCCAACCTCTTTATTAAACCACTTCATTTTTAAAGAAATAAAGACAAATCATTCCTTCTATTCACAAGAGGCCACAAACAGTGATTTTTTTAGGATTTTGATCTTAACAATGGCTAAGGAATTATTATCACCCCAAAAACAGCCATTAGAAGTTTATCTGAACTCTGGTAGGCAACCATTCATAAATGGTTTTCAGAATTCTGTATCAGCCGAAAAAGATAAACCAGAAGGTATTTCAAAAATGATTGTTACGGACGAAGCATCCATAAATGATTATGAGTGACCATAAAATGCGGTTCATCTAGATACGCTACTCTCAAAAGGTATTAAACGCCTTCATTCAATACCTGGACATATGTAACTCTACGGATTAGATATCAAGCGATCTCTTTCTGTCTTTAAATTGCAAATGTGCCAGGAAAGAAAACGCGCAAACTGATAATAATTTTAAAGCAAATTTCGTGGTTTATCTGAAAATAGGTATATTATAAAAATAAAGTTTGGTTTTTTTGGTGATAAAACAGCGGTAATTTACGAGTCTTTCCGGAATAAGTCGAAACATTAAGTCGTTCTTCTTCACTTTATCCTCTCATATCAAAATCAGTAAATGTTAATATTAATATTAAAAAAAACTTGTTGGCTGCCATTTTCATATTTATATTATATACACGTTGATACATATGTATGTATGTATATAAAAAGTAAGAAAGGGCTATGTTCGGGTCAATAGACAAAGGAGCTTCCATACTGATAGCATGCCTTAATCCTGAATAACCATACTAAAAGTACATACTATTAAGAATAGTAGCGCAGACCACTACTGACACACCCTTAACTAAAAATTGCCCAACTTAAATGGAAATAAACCATTTTCTAAATAGAATAAGCGCTACGAAAATACAATAGATCTCCAAATATATAGCTTCTAACGAATGCTCGTACCGCATTCGGGCTATGAATTCAAAGTTCTCATAAATAAGTAAAAACCTAAAACAGTGTAAACAAAACTGCATTTCTGGAGCGGGAGAAAACTTGTGCTAAATAACAGAACCACATAAACAAAGCACACGAAACGAATCGGGTCACAAAGGGTGGAGGTGCTGGTGAACGGTAATGGCAGACCATCAACCGACGCGTCGTCTGCTGATAGCATTCAACCGTGCAGAAGTTGTCGCACATCGAGTGATTAATGATTGTCAAACAAATTGAAACGACGAACAACAGACAGGGAGCGAACGAACCAAGAAATAACATTCAACGAACAAAGTAAAGAACGGCATGAGAAACGAGTTGCAGGGACATAGAAGTAAGGAGACAACTTCTAGTGAGCAGGAGGATAACGTAGGATAAAAGCTTTTCCGTTGCTTCATCTTATGGAGGGTTATACAACAACGCCTGACAATGGGTAACTTGAACATGGCGCGCGGTTTAACGTAACGCGATGCCAATCGAACAGTACGTGCCGAGCTGAGTTGAGGAAAGTTTCTGCTGATAATTAAGTTAACAGTTTGGTGGCATTTTGGCAAAGAAAAAGCACAGTATTTTAAATTTTCATTACTTTAATTTTCTTGCATTTATTTTTGGTTTCAATTATTAATTATAATTTCTTTTCATTATTATAATTCCATTACTTATTACAATTGAAAATGTTCGGTATTTTTTTATACGTTACTTTAGTGGTTTTTGAGTTATACATTTTTCATTGCATTTTTTGTTTTTTTTTTTTGCAGTTTTTTCTTTACACTGAAGCATTGGTTGCTCTGCTTTTACACTGTTTGCTAGTCAATAATTTTATTTATATTTATGTTGTTGCTTTACTTACATTTAAACATATAATAATAAGTATATTTATAAAATAATTTCTCAAATTTACAATACACATATAATAGATTAATCAGGCGAAAGCTCTTTAAAGAGCTTTCACTTCTATTTTTTTTTTGTTTTATTAGTTAATAGCTATAAACATTTCTCTTTTTTGTTGCTTTGTTGTGACTCGCTAGTAAAGCAAATTTTCTCGCTATGCTTTCTCTCATGTATTATTTATTTTACAAGTTTTCATTTCAATATTTGCAGCTTTTTTCGTCTGCCACTTCTAAGCATTTATTTTCTATTCCTTCCGCTATTTACACTTAACTTGAATGGTACCTAACTGCAGTTTTATGGATGCGTATGCGAAAGCTTCAATGCGTTTTTTTGTGAAAGTTTAATCGGTAGCTTTCATTTTATGCTGTCTAATTTTCGTAATTTACTTTAAGTTGTGTGTTTTAGCATTATTATTTGTTTTTATTTTTCAAGCACACTCATATTTTGCTATAGTTGATATCGCTTTGCCAGCTTTCAGTCAAATTTTGTCTCAACCGCTCAACTTTTTTCATGTATACTAATTATTTTATATTTTTCAAATAGTTTTTTAAACTATTTAGCTTTTCTAAGAACTTAGTTTTTCATTTGCTTTATATTAACTTAATTTTCTATGTTTTCTTATTACATTTTATTTTCTATTTCACATTCTTTTTTATTGTAAAATATTAAACCAACGAAATTTTTGAAACAAAATGATGTGAAAAAACTATTATACTCTGTAGCAACATGTTGCAAGAGTGTAAATATAGCATTAACTTGAAAGCTTTTAAATTTCGACCAGTTTCTTAAACTTTGTATGCGACACTGAATTGGAAAATATTTTAAAAATTGTTTTCTTGTGCTTAAATTATTACAACTTTTCATTCTAAATGCAATTAATTGCAAATTGCTTAATTTCGTACCAAACCATAAAAAAGTATTGCAAATTGCATGCTGTCTTACGAAACCATCGATCACTTTTAGCGTTTTCTGTTAATTAACAGTTCAACTGAAGCGCGCATATGTAATGTTAAAATTGACAGAAAGTTTAACAGTTTGTATGACATAATGTCAAGCTCATTTTTAAAAGCAGATTTTTGGTAGAAGAAAAGCGAAAGATCAATACTAAATATAGCTATATTTTATATACATGCTATATAATATATTTCACAGCATCTAACGATTTAATTTTAGCATGAAAAGTCTTACATGGCTTAAAAGTGACAGTAAGTTTAACAGTTGAATGTCAAGTTCATACTTTCACGAAGATTTTTGGTATTAAAAAAGCAAAAGATCAATACTGATTATAGCGATATAGTATACATAATACATTTGCCAGTATATAATTATTTAATTTTAACATAAGCGTTAACATATATTAAAATTGATAGAATTTTTAACATTTTGTCCAGCATAATGTCAAAATGATAGCTTCAAGAATATTTTCTTACTTAATTTAATTCTTCTTTATTTATTATTTACTGTAGAAAATAGATGTAAGTTGTAAGCACAATTAATTAAATCTTCTGAATTGTCATATGAAGAATATTCGAACTACTGGCCTTATACAATTTGGAAGGACAATCAATAAGATCTTCTAGTCTACAGTCGAACTGCTACACTTATACAATTTAATTTCTAAAAAAATGTACAAAATTAATAAATAATAATAAATGACATATGACTAGGTAATGCATTATTTAGCTCTTTCAAAACACGCAACACTATTCGTCAACTAAATAAGTCCATGTTTACATTTAGCACAGCAACACTGAAAAATAAGGCCTTAGCAATTTGCAAACGTGCTTTACTTTATATGCTATATTTTATCTGTTACACTTGATTCTTCATATGAAATATGTCAGCATTCGCACAATATTATTCCTAATAAGTTGTTACTAAATGTAAACGCAGCATTATGAAAATTCAGTGAGAGTAGCAACTCAACTTCGCACAAATTTTAATCAACAATAAAATATGAAAACTTTCACTTGCTTTTGGAAACTTCAATTCAATCGCTATGCTTTCGTATACTGTTTACTTTTAAAACTGTATATTTTGTTTTCAATAATTTCGTATTTATAAATCATTACCTTCATCATTTCGTATACATAATTTTAAGGCGATTTTTTGTTATTTCATTTTCAATTTCATTTATTTTATCCATTTAATTATGTTTTGCTAACATTTTACAATGTGTCTGTATGTATGTATGCATGACTTAATTACACTTACAACTTAGTTGCCGCTGCTTTGCATGCAGCAGCTGTTGCTGCCACATTATTACACTAAATATGTATATGTATATATATATGGTATTGGGTAAATCGTATGGGAGTGTTGTAGAATTTGAAATATTAAAAGTACATTAATATTAGATTCTAACGCGTATTTGTTCGTGCAATTTACATACTTGGTACTTACTTTAATTATAAATAAATTGAATAATCGTATAATATTTTCAAATATTTTTGTTTCCATAGAAAGTCGTATACATTTGCTTGATTGTATGCCTTTTTTTGTTTTTAAATATATAATATATAATAATTCATTAGCCAAAAATGTTTGAGATTGTATATTCAACAAAAATCACACTTCTTGCTGAAGTTTAAAATTCGAAATTTTCACGTTCAATTTGCTCTGGAGTATACGTGTGTGTGTAGCAAAAATATATCCAAAGCGTTCGCCTCTAACATGTTGAAAACACATAGACAAAAGCGAAAATTACACATAATTAAAAATAAATAATTCTTTTTTACAATATACAATAGAGTATTAGCAATACGTATGTACATAAGTAACATGTATAGATATACATATGTATGCGTGGGTGTGTGAAAGCTCTGTGCCTATTTCCTCTGCATATATTGCATAGATATATATATACTTTTTTTATTTTTCTAGTATAATAAAATACTTGTAAGTGCGAAATATCAGTTTAGCATAATTAAATAAACTTTGCTTGCTCTTAAATTTTTATTAACATTGTTTTTTTTTTGCATCTGCTACTTCGTCTAAGTACGTTTTCAATGTATGCAATGTATGTATATATAAAAAGGTACACACGATTTAAGCTTAGAAAAAACATGTCACATCTGTGTAATTACTAATTTATTTAATTATATTTTAAATAGCTATAATTTCATTCAATTTACGTATATCGTTTTCATTCAGTTTCAATATCAATAGCAGTGTTTTAACGCACTTCCATCATTAAGTTTACATAAAGTTCAGTTCGAGCAGCTTGGAAAGCTTTCAATAAATTTCTAGCGCTAGTACTAAAGTAGAAAGGAAAAGTTCAATAAATATAACGGCTTAAGTAGACTCTATGCTATGCTAGTTGATCATATCAGGAAGTGAACAATGTACAACAATAATTAATAAATATAAATAGCTCACTGTAAACAAAGACTGAATGAGTGATTCATAATTGATATTTATTAGAATTGATAAGCGGAGAAAGAGAGAGAGAGAGTGAGGTAAAGATAGAAAATATAAAAATTTAATCACATAACTAACTAATTAATTGAAAAACTTAAAATTAAAAAAATCTAAGCAAAGTTAAAGTTAAAATGTTGTATTCTTCTCCAGAAATATAACAAAATCCAGCCAATACTTGAATTTAAAAGTTTTCTTGCTTCCTAATAACTTTAAAATTTCTGTATTTTGAACAATTTCTAGGAATTATTTTATACTGTTGTATGGAACCCTAGTTACCAAATCCATTCTGACAAGTTAGCATCGGTCCAAACACAATTTTTACTTTTCGCCTTGGTGGATTTCCGATGGGATTCTAGGTTAAGTCTTCCATCACACACTAATCGTTTAAAAATTATAAATTTACCTACACTTAATAGTCGTAAAGAAATGCTTATTGTGATATTCTCAGTAAAAATCCTGTAGGGAACAGTTGGCTGTACTTTTCTTCTATCTGAAGTTAAATTTATTTTTCGGGTTTGCTTTTCGAGGCATTTTATACCGTCGCTGTTAAAATCTTGTAGATAAAATTTTAAACTTAACGAAGCATTCCGTCGCATATATCATGATTTTGTTTCTCACTCCTGCAAACTTGATCCTTGGATTATAATAATAACCCAGAATTTAAGGAATTCAGCATCTAAATAAAGGTACTTGTCAATGCTTTAAGAGAAATCTAATTGAGAACATCTAATTGTTTGGCGCCTAAAGTTATCCAACCATATTTTAAGCGTCACACGTTTTTGATTATACTATGTTCACACGAGGGCAATTTTTGCCACCGAACCGATTTTTGTAGGCAAGAAGACAAAGGAACGTTTTATGTTCTTATTCGTATCAATCTCCAATACACTATTGCAACCAGTATGTCGCTATACTCCGCGATAGTCAAGCTGCACTAAGAGCGATCTCAGCTTAAGAAGTCAAGTCGCTATTATTGGAGTAGAGTATAGGAAGACTAGTGGTTTCATATCAGTTTGCAACCCTACACACCAGATCTGGCTGCCGGGGCAAAAAGAGATAGCTGGCCAAGGAACTAGCCCACTCCGCGGCCGCTTTCAGGATGATGGGGCCAGAACCAGGCATTGCCGTAGGGAAAAGAACTGCACTGGCAGCAGGCAACAAGGATGCGCCACGCTAAGTTATTACTATGAGATTACAAGGTTTAGAGATGTGATCAAACACCCCAAGGCAATTCCGTCTCTTTATCGCACTCTATGCAGGGCACTGCAGACTCAAGAAGCACTTGTCCAACATGGACATATCTCTTGCACAAACTGCCGGTTTTGCGACATGGAACAGGAAACTTCAGAACACCTGACAGTAGACAAGGATCACATCACCGCAGTCGCGCTCTGCAACCTCCTGGAAATATGTATTTAGAGTGCTGAACCTTTGTGATCACATGTGATAAAGAAGAGGACACAATAGATCATAAGTTGCAATGCAAAACCTCAATTATTTTCTATATATCCATCTATTCCTTGGAAATTAGAAACTGACAATTTTTCAAATTTCATAATGTAATATTTTTGAAATAGAACTGATTAAAAATATTCATATCAAAATTTCGTCAAATTCAAAAAATAATAAAAAATACAGCCCCATAGCGGCAGTTGAACCCACCGATTTCTAAAACGGAAACTGTCGAGGTTAAAAATGACAACAAAAATTCAACCAAAATATTAAGAAAAAAAAAATTTTAAAATTTTTAACCTTTAAACGAAGCCAAATACAACAACAAAATCCATTATAATAAAATAATCCAGCGTGTAAAATAAATAAAAAACCAAAAGTGTTTGTGTTTCATTCAATTTTCTTTAAAATCCTTCATTTCTTTATTATAATAATTGTTTTAATAATATAATAATAATAATAATTAATAGTAAAATAATTATAAGTAAATTAATTAAAATTATATATTTATGTATATAGGTTTTTCGCATGTATTCACTTAATATTCTTTTATTAAATTATTATATTTTTCTTGCTCTAAAATAAAACAAACAATACTACATACAAAGAGAAGGGACAATAATCATTACAATCGAAGTAATAATAGTAATTAAATTAAAGCAATTAAAATAATTGCAAAAACATTACACAAATACATATTCATGTAAGTTTACATACATATATGTATGTGTGTGTATGTGTATATAAACAATTTTTTACAAGTGCAAAAGAGTTTAAGCGCTTAACATAACTCAACACTTAAAGAAAAATTCGTTTTTGTTTTTTTGCGTGTTTTGAAAGAAATATAATGCAAATTGTTTTTTTTAACTAAACATAATAATATTAAAATTTTTTTAGAAACATATTTTTACATTAGAAAAACGCATACGTTTTGAGCTGCGCTTACAACTTGAGCTGCCAATACTTGGGGCTTTTAGGGTTGCATGTGGAAGGCGTCGGGAGGCAAGGACAAGGATTATAGTAAAGTAGTGGCTTAGTACATTACGCAAACAAACTTAATGTGCTTAAACTAAAAAATTACAATTTAATTTAATTTACATACATAAGTGTTATATTAAACATTATAAAGCAAGATTGTGGATACTATTTCTCTCTTTCTTTCCTTCTCTCTCAATAATTAAACAAACACCAGTTATTTTGTTTTACTCACATACTTGAAATTCAAGGGTTGTTTTGTTGCTTTTTTGTTATTGTTGTAAACACTCATAAGCGAATTCAACTATAACTAAAATTAAGCTTTAAAATTAACTAAATATAAGATAAAACTAAAATTTCTTTTGTTCCCTTTAAATACATAATATTATTTTATAGTACATAACATTTTTCGCTCATTTAACTTAACGCTTGCGCTTAAGAATGCTTTGCCTTTTTGCATTGTGAGATTGTAAAGAAAACATCAACAAATAAGAAGCTACACTAGAATGTCTCTTTTTTGGTCAAAATTATAAATTTTTACAATTTTTTGATAATTTATAATATTTTTATGCGAAATACTTTTTTTGTTAAGCACAACTCAGAAAAATATGCAAAACAAATTTTGAGCAAAATTATTAAAAAAGAAAATTTTAAATTTGAACAAAAAAATAAAAAAAAATTTGAACAAAACAATGTTAAATTCATTTTTTGAAAAAAAAAAACTCCAAATAAATACAGCAACTTTGTTAAAACAAAAAAAAAAAATAATAATTTTTTAATATCAATTTTAGCAAAAAATTAATTTTGTCAAACAAATTTTGTTAAATTTTATAAAAAAATTAAATAAGAAATCAGAAATTCAGAAATTATTATTTTTTTACATAGTAGATTGTATCTTTTCGCAAAAAAACTTAGGTTTGGAAAAAATTATTACTTTAGTAATTTCAAAAAAAAATTAAAAAATCAGAAATTCAAAAATTATTAGTTTTTTACACAGTTGCCAATATTTTTATGTGTTTTATTAAAAAACTTACTTTAAACTAAGTTTTGAAAAAAAAAAATTTAATAAAAAACTCAGTTACAAAAAATATTTTTTAAAATCAAAAAATTTGTTAAATTTTATAAACAAAAAAAATTAAATGAGAATTTAGAAATTCAAAAATTATTATTGTTTTTTACATAGTTGCCAAAATTATTTTTTTGGGTTTTTATTTAACTCATCAGCTTGTGCTTCTCTGTGTGTAGCTGTGCAAGGCATTTTTTGTATATTTTTTTCATATCTTACTTTGCTCACTTCCTTTTGCATTTAACTTTAAATTTGTTCTGTTTTTCACGCTTCTGACTCACTTTTTGCAACTTAATTATATTAAAAAAAAATCCATTTAAATTTATACTCATTTTATAGGTCAGTAGTGCCTACAAATATCTATATATACTACATATATATGTATATATATTTAACTTTTCACACAATTTTTTATTCTACATACAAATACAGTTTTAGCATTTTTACAAATCCATTCACATATTAATTTAATTTCTTTTTACTTAATGTGACTTAAGTAGTTTGCTTATGCTTTGTTGCTGTAATATTTGAATTTCGTGCTTGTTTTTCGGCTTGAGCACAATTACATAGGCTGCAACATTTGCGTTTACACTGACAAAAACAAAAACAATGTTTGTAAAATTCGCCTCTAATTTGCATGTGTAGCGCTCTTTTTCTCGTAGCTGCAAAGTGGGCGTGTTTAACTTACAACGCATGCGCAGTTAAGTGTTGCTTTTGTTTTCTGCATGGTTTTGCGAATGCCTTGCCTTGCATGTTGCTATCTCTGCTGTTTTTCTTTCAAACATATAAAGTTGGTTTATTTCTAATTACATAATAATTTACGCATTTGTTTATGAATTTTTACAAAGTTTATTTTCACATTTTTGTGTTTGCAAATTCGTGTGCTCTGAAATTTGCTGCTAAATTTAGTTTATATTTATATCTTTTGTGTGTGTGTGTTTTTTTTTTGCATATTTTCTTTGCCTTTTTTGCGCTTTGCATTTTTTTGCCGTATTTCAAGCTTTTAAAATAATATCATCGTTTCAATAGTGTGTATGTGTATGTATGTTTGTATGTTGCTATGTACTTTAGAATTAGTAGCTATTTATACATATGCTTGTAGTTATTTGTATTATTATTATTTTTTGTTTTTATTTTTTAGTCATTTATTATGTATGTATATTTTTACTATTTAAATTAACTGATATTGCCACAATTTGTTTAAATATTTTCATTGTTTTATTTTATGTTGCATGCATTCAAGTACTTTTTGTTTGCTCAGTTACCATATATTTTTTTTATATGTATGTATGTATATTTGTATGCTTTTACACCGTGTACTTGCTCTTAAGTCGCATTTATTAAGGAGATCAACAACTTTCTGCGTAATACGCTCAAATTTGAACTTTGACTGCATGTGTGTGCGATACGTAGTGTATGTGACGGTATAAGTGGGAAGTTGTTGCGGTAATTTTTGTAAGAGTTTGGGAAGAAAGCATTGCCGAGTGCTAGTAGAAATTTAGAAAATTATTTGCAGTACCTATTGTTGTGAAAGCTTATGAGAAAGCTCTTAAAAAGCTCGGCAAAAATCATAAGTGTTCTTTTATAAGAAATATAAAAATTAAAAACATATGTGTAGTATCTTGTATTGTGAAAGCTTATGACAAAGCTCTAAAAAAGCTTGAAAAATTTTAAAAACTCGCTTTTGACTGGGAAGTGGCTTTAATGTAGGCTTTAATGTAGGCTTTAATGTATAAATCAAACAACTATTGCCGCAATTCTCAAATAAATCTTTAAACTGAGCTTATGCTTTTCTATTGTTTTTAATAATTTTTTTAAAAGTTATGAAAATTATATAATTATTGCAGCTTAAAACTGTTCGTAAGTTTTGTATCAACAAATGTGTTCTATTCTCTTAGGAAATTATATCTTTTTTTCAATATTTGCTATTTACAATTTGTTCTAAGTACTTAAACGCTTTTTGTCATCTGCAATTTTGTGAATTTCAATATTTTTGGGCTTTCAGTGTTCCAGTGTAGAGCTTTAGTTACGAACTGCTGCAGCTTTTGGTTTGGACACACAAATCGCTTAGAGAACTCAAGCGCTGTAAAGATAAGAGCAAATTGAAAAATAATTTTTTATTATTTTTTTTTTAACTAAATAAATAATTATTCCAAAAACTTATACAAATAAAAATTAAAAATTAAAATTGTTTCGAAAATAAATAATTTTCGGCGGAAGATTGCAAAAAAATGTATACTAACAAATCTTACATCATCAGCAAACTGCGGTAACATTAAATGTTAAGCAAATGTTAATTTTCTATTATTGAAATTACTTTATATTTTTGAGCAGAGTGAACAGTTTAGACGAAAACAACAATGTTAAAAATTATTTTTTCTTAATTTAAAATAGTTCATTATTAAAGTACTTACACTTTTGAGGCGAAATAACCAGGCTATGGTGTTTTTCAAAGCCTAAGCAAATACTGCAGCGTCTCCTTCAATTTTACGAACTTTTTGTTGCATGAAATTTTATAAAAATTTTAGGGATTTAATTTTAGCTGCGCTTCAAGTGCAATTCGTTTGTCTATGAGGCGATAGGCGTTGGTAAAGCAAAGTGTTTAGATGTGTGTGTGTGTGTGTTGATAAAGCTGGTTGCACTGGCATATTTGAAGTTGTAGTCAAAGTTCTGTAAGATGAGTGTAACGTCTGTTTATTTTTTGGGTTTTGATGTATTCGCCAGCCATTTTGCAGCAGTAGTAGTGGTGCAAACGTTGTTGTAGCGTACAGCTGCCGCTGCTTGTGGGGTTGAGAGACGATTTTTCACTGACGCTAATGCAATTTTTGCTAGCACGAGTGTTCCTTGTTTGCATTTTTGAGATAATGGTGTGCTGATTTTAATTTTTTGTTTTTTTTTTCATTAGTATTTTGGTGCTTTTGTTGTTTTTTGCTTTTTAACTACTTTAGTTTACATATTTGTTGTTGTTGTTTTGCTATGTTGATAGTGTTGGTGTGGACACCAAGGCGGCCGCCGCTGCTGCTGCTGCTGCTGCTGCTGCTGCTACTTCTGTTGCTGTCGCCACCTCCAAAGTTGATTGCCCATGACTTTGACTATAGTCCTGACTCTCAACTACATCGGTTAATTACAAATGCTGGCCATAATACTCGGCGGGTGGATAGTGTGGATAACCTTGATGGAAACCGGGATCACCGGGTGGACGATGCATCATATGCGCTTGACTATCCATCATATAGCCCATGGCGTCATGACCGTACGGCGATGGACCCGGATGTGGTGTGTAGACTGAAAGGAGGAGAAGAGAATATGAAAATTATGAAAAACTCGGAAATGACAAAAGGAGATTTTCTAAAAGTTGTTAATAATAAAAAGTCTAATTTTCAACATATAAAAACAAACATTAAAAAATTTAACATAAAAAAATATTAAAAATGTAATTACTTTCGCAAATAAGTTATTACTAATTAATATAATTATGATTCTTAAACTTAAACTAAAAGTATTTTCCAAAGTTTTTCATATTGGAAACATTAGATTAGTAAAAACAAAATAACTTAATTAAAAAAATAAAAAATAAAATAATAATTTATTTTAAACTTATTTTCGAAAATAAGTTATCGAAAATTAATACATTTTTTTTATTAAAATTAAGGGTATTTTCCAAAATTTCTAATATTAAAAACATTAATTTTTAATTATTTAAAAACAAAATTTAAAAAAAATTAATCCATTACAAAAATTTAATACAATTAAAAAAATTAATTAAGAATTTAAATATTTTCGAAAATAAAATATTTTTTTTATTTACTTATATATAAAGGTTATTTTTTAAGATTTTATTATTAAAAATATAAAATTTTATTATTAAAAAACAAAAAATGAATGAAAAAACATGAATAAATGAAAAACTTTAAGTTAAAAATTAAGTAAAAATTTATAAAAAATATGAAAATAATTAAATATTTTATAAAATAAATTTTAGATAATTAATTGATTTATATTTTTTTTTTTAATTTCCAATTACCTGCACGATTCGATTGGTCGATCATTGGTTGCACAATTCTTCGCCTCGCGTTAATAAACCTGAAATAATAAAAAATAATTTTTAAATAAAATATATACATACACTTAAAAATGTTAGAGTAAATTTTAAGTAATTCTAAATATAACGTTTTTAATTTTTTTTTAATGTATCAAATTTACTCAGATCTTTTCGGTAGTTTTAATTTTCTCATCTATATATTTTTTTAATATTTCTTAATTTTTATTTAATTTTTCTAAACTATTTTTAATTTTTCTTAATTTTTAATTTTTAACTTTTTAATATTTAACTTTTTTACTAATAATTTAATTTATGTAATGTATTTTTTTTTTATTTATAATTTTTCATATAAATCAATTTTTTTTATTTATCTTAATTTTTTTTTAATTTTTCCAATTTTTTTTAATTTTCTATTTTTTTTTTTTTTGGTTTTAATGATTATACTTCTCAGATGCCGCCCCAACATTAACAAACCAACTGAATTAATTTTTTTTCCAAATTAGCAAAAAAATTCCTGCACTACAAATATAATAATTCAGGCTACTTCCTGTTTGGATTCCGCGCTTGCCCACACCACAATGCGGCCAAATGCAAGCCATACACCACTACGCTGCCACAGTTGGCGGCATTGACGTAACAAATAATAAAAAATAATTACTTTTAAGTTATGGCGGTGTTTTACAACTAAATTGGCAAACGTTTGCGCCCAACAATAACTATCGCGTCAACAACAACACTACAACAAACAAAGTACAAATAAAGCCGACTTCGATGAAATATTGCATTGTGAGAATTTATTAAAATTAAAAAGTGCGGCAGCTTGAAACCACTCACAGCCAACAAACGAACCCACAAGCGTTGCTCGCGGAAAAAAGCAAAAAGCTACGCGCAAAAAGTCGCCACGCATAATTTTATAAATTATTTATGAAATCCGCACAATCCACGCAATTCACCAACTAAATCGGCAGAATGATTGCAAGGCTGATCAGTTGTTAACGCTGCGCGGTTTTAGGCTTCGGACTTAAAGGCTGGGAATGGCTTAAAGTGCGCGACTTAAGTGACATATACGAAATCCGCTATAGTTTTTTGTTGTTATTATTGCTATTTTTTATTTGAGCGAAAAAGCTGGCTGTGGTGTGGTTGTTGTTTGTTTTTTTCTTTAATGTAACGACAGCCCAGTCTACACAATTGAAAGCGCTCAAGCCGTGGAAGCTGTTTGACCGTGCAACAGTCAGAGGTTGCAAGCAGCAACAGCAGCAGCGACTTTTGTTATGATTATTGGTAATAAATACTGGAAGAAATAATAAGGTACGCCATAAGTATGGCGAAATGGACATTGCTTATTATTATATATTTAACAACAATAACAACAAAAACTACAAAGAAAAGAAAAGCTTGTAGCAACAACGAAAAATATTTGTAACCAGCGCTGATGTGATTGCTATTGTGCGGAAAAAGAAAAAAGTAAAAACAACAACAACAAACGGCAGATTATGCTTGAACTCAGGATAAAAGCGAAAATGCCGCCAATTGTGATTATATGCTGGGGACACTCACCAAAGGCCAGCGGCGCGCAGACAGGTTGCCAGAACAACAGTAAGTGACTAACTGCCAGCGCGCATATGCTGCACAAAACGCAAAAAATGCTGTGTGTAAGCCTTGGAGACACAGAGATATTTGGCACACACTCACACATGTTGCGTGTTTTTTTCATACTTATATGCGTTTTAGTTGCGGTCACCCCAAAAGCCTGTAGGTGCGCAAAAAACACTCATATCTGCAAAGGATACTGATATCTGCTGAACAAAAAACAAAAAAGTACAACAACAAGGCAACCTAACATCGGTAGATGAACTGCCGGGCAGCGGCTGGCTGACTGAGTGACGCGCTGTTACCAACGACTGGTGCATAACTGTTACTTGTCGGTCACAGATTTCTTCTTCTGGCAACCGCAGGCTTTTTTTCGCAAAATTTTTTGTTTGAAGATATGCGAGTGTATAAAAAATTATGTTTAAAAAAAATTTGATGTTCCAAAAATCATTGTATAAAGCCAAGAATTGAGAAAATTTGTAAAACAAACATCTTTGCAATTGCAACTTTGAAAAATCATCAAAACCAAGTTATTGACATTGTTCTCTATTTTTATTATTATTTTTTTAATTCGTCTACCTTAAAAAAAGATTTGCTTATTTTTGAAGCTTAAGCTTGGTTTGGCAGCCAGAAATTTTGCTTATTTTTGAGGCTTAAGCTTGGCTTGGCAGCCAAAAAATTGAGGTTAATGCACTAAAGGCATTTTGATGCGGTCAGTCTTGCGGCTTTGCCTGTTGTCTTTTTTGTAGCAGAAATGTATAAACATATTTTTTGTTTTTTTTTCATAAGAGTTGCTTTCTCGAATGTCTCTTTTATATTTAAAATTTAAAAAAAAATAATTAAATAAGAAACTTTTATTGAAGCTTTTGAATTACATAGAAATGTCTGTAGAGCGAAGAAAATAATTTTATTTAGATTTACGAAAAAACGAATTTTTATTAAAAGATAGATAATTTTCCTGATTTTTTTTTTCAATAATTTTTAATTTCTAATTTTTTTCGTAACAAGTATTTTTATTTTTCTTTATTTTTTGAAACTTTTTTTATAATATCTTTTTCTTATTTTTTTTAATTTTTAGCATTAATTAATTTTTATATTTTAAAAAGTATGATCCACTTTTTAATTTTTTTTTAATTATTTCTTAAATTTTTAATTTGTTAAAATTTTTAAATATTTTTTAATAATTTTTTCAAAAAATTAATTTATTCAATAAAAAAAATTAACTTATTTTATGTTATTTCAAAACATGTTTCCGTATTATTTTTTGTTGCTTTGAAGAAATTAAATTTTTTTATATAATTTTTTTTTATTTTTTTTATAAATTTGATTGTTAATTAAAACTTTTTTTTATATTTTAAAGAATTTCATCTATTTCCTTTTGAAATATTTATTGTTCTTAATTTTTTTAA